>JARHVA010002941.1:1370000-1457500 GCA_037957365.1 Torreya grandis | reverse complement strand
CTATTTGTTATAAGAGGAAGCCAAAGGCTCACCTCCCTCCATAATGTTTAGCTATTGAGATACTATCAATAAAATGAACATAAAGAGCAGCAACTGGAGGTGAATCTATATATGAGCATGATCTATAAAGAGATAAAGTTTTGATCTTACAAGACAACAAGAGCAAAGCACCACTATATGGAGAAAATAAGGTGAGGATGTAACCTTTTAAGTTTCTACCACTCCCATTGTGTCTTTTATTTCCCCTTTGACTATTGGTTTGTTTGAATTTATGTCCCTTAATCATAGCATTCTTATTTCCCTTGTGGTACCTAAAGTAGAGGTTGTTCATCTGAGCCTAATGTCCAACCATCTCTAATTATTTGAAAGGTATATGATGCTTCCTATACCCTTATTATCTATATTCCCCAATAATTACTACACCAATTATTTGTTTTGTGACCATTCTTCCTATTTCTAGTATGGTTAATTATACCACTACCCCATCACCCCTAAATACCAAAAGGAAAGAAACCAAGAAACCTATGGGAGTATTAGAAATATTTAAACATGTATTATATACTCAATTGGGTTTACTAGTGATTTCCCCCAATTCTTCTTAATACACTACTATAATAACATTGAAGAAGGCTGGGAAGAAGAAATTAGTGTATATAGTCCACCAATTGCCTCAATATGGTGGTGTGGGCTGGTATAATATGACATATATTGGTTGAGACTACAATTTATGACACTCAACCAATAGACACAACCTAATTGGTTATCCCATAATGGGAAATTGATTTGCTATCATAGGTTTCTCAATGAATTAATCTTATAATCATGGAGTTGTCTATAGTGGGATCCATATTTGACAAATCCACTAGGAGTGTATAAAGGGTGAAGAAGAGGAAAATTAAATATGATTCTAGTAGATGGTTAATATTGGAGGAAAGATAAGAAGTATTTACCTTGTCTAAGAGAAGGAACATAAAACTAGGGAAATCCCCTTACATTGAAGATTTTAAATCCTATTTTGAGACCCATAAAGATGATCTTGTTAGAGGTACAATCACTAAGAGGGGGGCAGGGGTGAATTAGTGAGCCCAAATAATCCAACTTCAATTCTAATCTTTAAAAAACTTAATCAATTACCATAATCGTTCATGAAGCATACACATCATTCATAGTAATGAGCAAGAGAGGCAATGCAACATCAATCACATAACACTTGAAAAACAAGGGAAACCCTCTCGGGGAATAAAACCCACTAGACCCTATAATTGGACTATCATCCTCTAATAACAAGAACCAATCTAGACCATCTATAAATGATTAAGGAACTAAAATCCCTATTTAGTGATACTACAATCCCATAAAGTATTACCACACCTGTCTAGCTAAGTTGCAATAACAACTACAATTTTAGCAAGTTTTACCTTTCAAGGAGGTTGAAACCACCTTTGATTCTGAGCTACCATAATATCACATATGAATACATCCAATTTTGAACTAATGTCTTCAATACCTGATGATGGGCCTCTATTTATCACTCTTCACCTTCACTCATACTCAAATAGTAAAATCACTATTCTACCTACAAAAATATGACCAAAAGTCATACAAATAGTTTTTAATCTATTTTTCTCTTCAACTCATCCTTAGGGCACTCTACTCCTACTTTTCTCCACTATTCACACACATGCCTCTCTTAAATCTCTCCCAAGTCTCTCACTCACATCTAGAAATCACCAACTTTGATTTCACTATTTATAGAGTATACTTGATAATCATCACCTTGGTCAGCCATTAGGTATGTATTAACCATTAAAATATCTATCATATGAATACATATCTTAGTATATTATTCATACATCAGCCATAGCATCTATGGGTCACCCATAAAGAGCTACACCTTTTAATAAGGCCCTTGTAGCCCTTACAGATCTCATGGAGACCTATTCATCCATTTATCACTTTAATAAACATAAAAAAAATTCTAAATAGGTCCACTTCTTATGTCCCATTTTACATCCTCAAATGATCACAATCATCTTTTTTCACCTCTACATATGCTCAAACAACTCAAACACTAACCTTGTGCATAGGAACATTATGAATGAAAACACAATCAACTTCTTAAGCATTGTTCATACTCAAGATAGATTGATTATACTTCCAAAACTATATAGATCATCCTTATGGACTCTACAAAACTCCACAATATACAAATCATCAAGATACATCAAAACAATATTTATATAAGCTTAATTATCCTTCTTGGGTCACTTGCAGAATAAGCGCAAACACATAGTAAAATTATAGGCTCAATTTCTTTGACTATAATCACTTTTAGATATTCAAATCCACATTGTAAAATTCACCTTAGATTTATCTATCACTTTTATTTCTACCACATGAGTAAATTTTTTCTATATCAAAAGATATGGTCTAAAAACCATAGACTAGTTTTTCCTTTACAAATTCAAATATTCAAATACAAGCGGTCATAGTTAACCTTCAAACACAATGATCACATCTCATGTCTTCTTAGCATTAGATAAATCATGCACCATTGATCTTGATCGATCTTTAACACATTGTGTGCCAATGATAAATGTTAAACCTCTATCACTTTGACCTCATCTTGTATAACCTTGAAATGTTGCCTCTATGTACTTCATCAATCTCTAAAAATCAACCATGTCTTTAACTATCAATGTTCACCATTCAATCAATCTATATGAACACCTACTCACCATTGGATCCTTATCTTTTACCTTTTCTCAATCATTAAACATCATGAACCTATCCTCATATCACTACTTCCTAACTTCTTGTAGAAACACAAATCATTGATCTTTCTCAAACTTTAACTTTTGTAGAAATGACTTAGTACAAGAACCTTTCTCATATCACTGAGTAGCCATTTTTGAACCTTAATAACTTCTTCTAAACTTTGATGAATGATCTCAAATTTAGACAAGATGATCTCCTCACATAAAATAATCCAATCATATACCAATCTACTCCTGGAACCTTTACATGTGAGATATATAATGCCATTAAAATTCCTTCTCAAAATCTTCTGTCATAGAACCAATTCTATCAAATATCTTCTTGAGAGGCTAATTTTTAATAAGCATATCTTTTGACATGTTTTATTACATGATCTAAATTGTAGTGAAAATCAGCTAAGATCAAAACCAAATAAACCCATATGATTAGTTTCTCTTGACACCTTCACATGTGCAAGATATAGCATCATAAAAATTCCTACTCAACTTTTCTTGTCACACACAAATTTTTTTAAGTATGGAAAAACACAGTCAAACTTCCTAGGAGCCCAACTTTGCATATGCACATCTTTTGATGCACTTCATCACATGATCTAAAATTTAGTGAAAATAAAATAGGATCAAAAATAAATAAACCTATATGATAATTTTGTCTTGACACCTCCACATGTGTGAATTTTTACCTTATCAACATGCTTACTTATCTCTTTCTGGCCATATGCAAATTTGGCTATGGGAAAATAGTGAATTCTAACTAAGAAGCCAAATTTTCACCCTCATATCTTTGATCATGCTTAGATATATAACCTAAGATTTGGCACATAAAAATTAAGGACTAATTTTATGATAACCATATGACCAAATCCCCTTGACTCATTCACACATGGCAATGATGACATCATCAAATTGCCTACTTCAATTTTTTGCCACTGGACCCAAAGTGTCTAAATGAAAATTATGATTAACCATATGAAATATATTCATGTACACAAGAACTAAAATAATATAAAGCCTATTATATGACCCCTTTCACATGATTAATACTCTACACTCCTCCCTAAACATCTCTAGCCATGTCAACATTAAACATCAACCAAGCATACTTCAAACAAACTAGGACAAGCACATTACACACTTTGTCATTTTCACTTAGGATAAAAAATAAATTCAACCACTCACTAGGATACCTCCATAACATCATTGAAAATAATCCAAAAATCTCCCCTTTTTTCATTGATGTCAACACTAATCAAATATAGTAATATACAACTCACTTTCTCTCTCTTCAATCACTCCCATAACAGGAAATTTATCCCCCTTTAACACAATGATAAAGTAATCACTAAATTATCATGAGGACCTAAAAACTATAAAAATAGGAAAGTACTATATTATAAATATGATACAAACTCCCCCTTACCTTGAGCCTACTTCAGCTTGTCTTGAAAATATCCTCTTACTCCATGTCAACACTCTTTTCAATTAAACACTACAAAAAATGATGAAAGAATAGACAAAAACAAAAAAAATTGATGGAGCACATCAATAATCATCTAAGAGGGACTCCCCCCGAAGAAATTTTAGCATTTTCACCTTCTGAGCATCTTTAGATCTCCACACACCATGAAGAATCACCACATATGCTTACTAGCCTTCTATCTCAAGCTACCTTAAGGACCACCAACAAAACTTCATGTCACTAATCAAATAGGAAACATGCACTAAATGAACTTGAGAACTCACCTTGAAACACACACACCTTTCTCTTTTGGAGACATTGAATAAAAATCACTCTTCTTCAAACTAGGTCTATTTAGCCTCCTTATAACCCTACCTAAAACTTATAGAGCCCATAATTTTTAGTAGATAAATATTAAAGACCTAAAAATTCATATCTAGAGTACCCTCATGTTTCCCCTCAATCAAAAAAATTTTCATCATCAAGATCATCCTCTGTAACATACTTTATTCACAAACCTACTAGCCAATTATCCCTCCATATTGAAAAAAACTTGAATAATTTGAGAACCACAAAACTTCAATTCTCTATGAAAATTAATTTGACCACCCATTTGGAACATTCAATATATTAATAATCCTTAGACATTAATTGATGAGGCAAAACACTTTTCTAGCAAAGACCAAAACCCCATAATCTTAAAACAAATGAGGTCAATATAACACCTTCTAGTCAACATACACCTTTGAATTTCTTGTACACCTAGACACAACCATTAAAAATTTCTATACCAAAAATTGAGCTTCTAAACCATTGGGATCCTTGAATATATATAACCCATTTTAGGCCTACTTGCCCTTAAGCCAAAAATTGAGAAACCAAAAAGCACTAAAAGATCTTCAATTTATTTCAAACATACATTCAGACCATAAAAACAACTGAAACACATCACAAAGAAGTGTAAATACCTTTTTGAGCATCAAAATTTTATTTACATTTTCATTAATCTCATTAAGCCACCTAGAACCACTAATTCTGACTTTGTACTATATCTCCTTCACAAACCTATAAAACAAGCTCATGAACTTGTTACTCCCCCTTAACCAAAGACCTTCTCTGATTGGCATTATCATTTTTATCACACAAACTTGATTCTCTATTGAAAGGAGTCTCTTAAGAAGCATATACAAAGACCTCCTCTACACCATAATGCTCTATCATGGTGCAAAACTAGGAGTTTCGCATAACTCATATTCCTTATCCTCATTGGTCAACTGATACTTATAGTTCTTCGTCTTTTTTGGCTTAGGATAAAAATTTTCCTTATCCACTATAACATTCTCCTTTTCTTCTAAGATTGGATTGACAATACATGGAGATAACATAGATTCATGACATATATTTTCATCTAAAGAATCTTCCTTTTAATTTAGAACCTCATCATTAGGCAAAAATAATTTATATTCTTTGTGTGATACATGCTTAACAATAGTAGGATGTTCACTCTCAACATGAGTAGATAATGAGACCTCTTGGTACTCTTCAACTTCTAAAGCATTATCCTCCATGTAAAATAAATTAATTAGACCATAGTCTCATCGTGAATCACACTTTTCACCTTTGGCTTCCATGTGTTAACATTCCTTCTTCTTTGCACTCTAGGAGCCTAATTAAACATATTATAATTTATAGACATTTGCTTGCAAAACCTAACAATTTTACCTCTCTATTCATAATTGTATAACACCATACCTTTGGCAAGAAATTAATCTTGTCTTGCCTTATTTGGACATAAATTTGAAACATGTCATATGTCATGAAAATTAAAGCACTTAATTATATTCATACCTTTTGACTGATGAACCCCATCATAATTCCATGCAAACTCATTTCTAATAGGTCTCTTGAATTCTCTAACCCAATGACCAAATTGATTACATGTGTAATAGTAACCATTCAATATTGCATACCTCATGGCATTTGGTTGTCTGATCTGATTTGTCTTCATTCTACCAACACCTTCAATCCTTATATGATGATTTGTATTAAAAGTATGATCATCATGATTCACATTAGTCTTCATCTTGTCTTAAGTAACATTATTTTGTTCTTATTCATATCCAAGACCAATTCTATCATTATCATGATTTTAACCACTTACAATCTTGTCTAGATCACATGAGCTCTTTTCAAATATCACAAATTACTTCACCTTACTAGATATCTTTTTTAACTTAGGTTTCAAAGACTCATTTTCAAAAACATACCTTGAACATTCTTCTTCTTTGGCTCTTAGACTTTTAGACATAGATTCTCACTAAGAATTAAGAAACATGACAACACCTTCATGATCCCTAGAGTCTTCAACCAATCTTACCTCAAATACACTAATTTGATCCTCATAGTCATAGAGCATTGATTTCATCTTCTTATTGATCTTCTTCTCAATATTCAATTCTTCTAGAGCATTCATTAATATAGTCTCATAGTCCACCTCATCTTCATCATTATTTTAATCACTCCAAGTAGATACCTTCTGATGTGAGTAAATTCCTTCTCCATCTAGTAACAAAGCATCATCTTCAATAGGACCATCGTCTTTATGATCATATTCTGAGACATTGTCTTCACTCTCATCTAATGAGCTACAATATTCTTTGGTGTGAAGACTCTTCTTATTCTTGAAGGACTTATTTTTATTGTTATACTTTTTGAATCCTTTCTTCTGATATGTCTTCTTATCTTCATATTATCCTTTACCATGCTCTTCATCATCAATCTTTTCATGATTATGAGGGAACTTATGATAAAAATTTCCTATCTCTCAATAATTGAAACATTTGAAGGGTAGTTTACCCTCATACTTCCCTAAGCTTATGTTCAATTTCCTAGTAATCAAATCAATTATTTCATCCTCATCAATGTCAGTTATGTCATCCTCCTTGGATTTCTTACCTTTGAATTTATTCTCAAGATTCATCTCTATCTTGAATGTATCTTCCTTATTTAGTCATATATCATCATTTATTCTCATCTCATATGCAATAAGGGTGCCAAAGAATTGATCCATCTTCAACTAAGTAATACCATGACTCTCTTCTATAGTAAATAATTTTGGATCAAAATTGAGATATAGAGACCTTAATACTTTTTGTAATATAGTTTCCTCTTCAATATTCTCTCCAAAACCTCTAATGAAGTTCATAGTCTCATCAATTCTCTACAAAGATGATGCCATATAATATTCTTCTTTCATCTTGATACTTTTAAATTGACTTTAGTGAGTCTTCAACTTAGCAAGCTTGACCTTTGAATCTCCTTCAAAAATGATCTTAATTGTGTCCCATATCTATTTAGTAGATATACAATGGATTACCTTGGTGTATTAAGTATATGAAAGACCAAAAATGATAACATTCATTTACTTGGAATTTTTCCCAAATAACTTCTTGTTTACAACACTTGATAAAGGAGAAATAGGAACAACATAACCATCCAGAATAGATTTCCATACATCAAACCCTAGGGACATAATGTATGTCCTCATCCTTACACTCCAAAAAACATAATTGGATCCATTGAACATCAGTACTTGCTTAGTAGAGAAACATCCTTTATGACTACCCATATTATACCTTAGATCACCTTTAAGATGTTAAGCATTTACCAAAAGACCTAATCTGATATTAATTTTTAGAGGTAAAATCACTGAGAAGGGGTGTGAATTAGTGAGCCTAAATAATCCAACTTCAATTTTGATCTTTAAAAATACTTAATCAGTTATAATAATCATTCATGAAGAGTACACATCATTCATAGTAATGAGTAAGAGAGATAATTCAAGATCAATCACATAACACATGACAAACATGGGAAACCCTCTTGGGGAATAAAACCTATTATAACCTATAATTGGAATACTATCTGATAACAATAAGAACCACTTTAGATCATCTAAAAATTATTAGGGAACTACAATCCCTATTTAGTGAGACTATAATCCCACAAGGTGATGCCACACCTATCTAACTGAGCTAAAACAATAACCAAACTTTTAGAAAGTTTTACCTTCAAAGGAGGATACAACCACCTTAGATGATGAGTTACCACAATAAACCTTTTAACACATCCACTTTTGAATTGATGTCTTCAAAACCTGATGATGGACCTTTGCTTATCACTCTTCACCTTTATTCATACTCAAATAACAAGAGCACCATTATACCATTAGAAATATGACCAACATGTCATACAAATAGTCCTAAATCTATTCTACTCTTCAACTCATCCTTAGGGAGTTCTGCCTCTCCTCTCTAGTATTCACACACATTCCTCTCTTAGTTCTCTCCCAAGTCTCTCACTCACAAATTATAAAAATCACCAACTTTGATTTCATTATTTATAGAGCATACTTGAAAATCATCACCTTGGTCAGCCATCAGGCATGTCTTTACCCATAATACATCTATCATATAAATACATATCTTAATACATTATTCATAGGTCCACCATAGCATCTATGGGTCACCCATAAGGTACTACACCTTTTAATAAGGCCCTTGTAGCCCTTATAGGTCTCATGGAAATCTATTCACCCATTTAAAACTTTAATAAACATTGGACCACTCCTTAGGTCCCCTTTGACATCATCAAAAGATCATAGTCATCTTTTCTCATGTCTATGTATGATCAAATAACTTGAACATTGACCTAGTGTATAGGAATGTTATAAACAAAAAACATAGTCAACTTCTTAAGCATTATTCATACTCAAGATAAATTTATCACACCTCCAAAAACCACACAGAGCATCCTCATGGAGTATAAAATACTACCCAATATCCAAATCATCAAGAGACATCAAAATAGTATCTATATAAGCATAATTATCCTTCTTGAGTCACTTGAAAAACAAGCATGAATATATAGTCAACTTCTAGGCTCAATATATTTTATTATTCTCATTTTTAGATATTCAAATCCATATTTCTAAATGCATCTTGAAGTCATCTACCACTTTGCTTTTTAATACACGAGAATTTTCTACCTGGATCGAAAGATATAGTCCAAAAACCACATATTAATTTTTCTTTGCAAATTCAAATATTCAAATACAAACAATCATAGTTAACATTCAAACATAATGCTCACATCTCATGTTTTATCATCTTTAGATCAATCATGAACCATTGATCTTGATTGATATTTAACACATAGTCCACTAATACTAAACATTAAACCTTAGTCACTTTGACCTCATCTCATGTAATCTTGAAATGTTGACTCAATGTGCTTCATCGATCTCTATGGATCAAATAAGTATTTAACTATCAATGCTCACCATTCAATCAATCTATACAAACACCTTATTATCATTAGATACTTATATTTTACCTTTACTTAGTTTTTAAACATCATGCACCTTTCCTCATCTCATTACTTTCTGACTTCTTAGAGCAATACACACCACTGATCTTGATCAAACTTTAACTTGTACATAAATGACTATGTATGGGAACCTTGTTCATCTACCTAAGTAGCCATTTTTAAACCTTAATAACTTCTTCTATGCTTAAATGCATGATCTTAAATTTGGACCAGATGAACTCTTCACATAAGAGAATCTAACCATATAACAATATACTCTTGGGACCTTCACATGTGTAAGAATAACACCATTAAAATGCCTTCTCAAAATATTTTGTCATAAATTCAACTATGTCAAAAACATTCTTGGGAGGCTAACTTTGAACAAACATATATTTTGATATGCTTCATTGGATGATATGAATTTTAGTGAAAATTAACTAGGATCAAAACTAAATAAACCCATATGATCATTTTTTTTGACACCTTCACACACAAATGATATAATATCATCAAAATGCCTACTCAACTTTTCTTATCACATGCAAATTTGTCTAAGTATAGATAAACACAATCAAACTACCTAGGAGCCCAACTCTACATATGAACATATTTTTATGATATTTATCACATGATCTAAAATTTAATACAAATAAACTAGGCTCAAAACTAAACAAACCCATTTGATTATTTTATCTTGATATCTCCATGCATGCAAATTTTGACCTTATCAATATGCTTATTCAACTATTTTTGGCCATATGCAAATTTGGCTATGTATGGGAAAACAATGAATTATGATAGAGAATCCAGCTTTGCACCCTCATATATTTGACCATAATTAAATGCATGACCTGAGATTTGGCACATAAAAACTAGGTAATAATGTGATCACAACCATATGACCAACTCCCCTTGACTCATTCTCATGTGGCAATGGTGATGTCACCAAATTGCCTACTTATATTTTTTGTCATTGGACTCAAAGTGTCTAGATGAAAACTATGATCAACCAAATGAAATACACTCATGCACATAATTACTCAAATTATATAAAACCTCTTATAGGAACCCTTGCACATTCTCAATACTCTATACTCATCCCTAAACATCTATAGCCATGTCAACAATGAAGATCAACCAAGCATACTTCAATCAAACTAGGACAAGAACATTACATACTTTGTCATTATTACTAAGGATAATAAACCACTTCATCCACTCACCAAGACACCTCCATGACACCACCATGATATCATTGAAAATACTCTAACATCTCTAGTCAATCTTGACAAGGGAACAAAAATGGCTATGAAGGAACTCGAGCAAGAGTTAGAACAAGTTATGAAACAACAACAAATAATACATATTCCCATATAGATAAAAATTGATGTGCAAAGTGAAGCATCAAAATTGTATAATATTTTAGAGGCCATTATTTCAATGAGGGTTGAGTTGGAACCTCAAATAATTGAAACTACCAATTTATTTAATTATTTAAATAAATATGAGAATAAATTGAATCTACTCATTATTTATACAATAAATAAGGTATATGTCCACCTCAATTTGATGGCACCATTGGAGGATCCAAACCCCCTTAGTATGGTAGTCATTAGGACATAAAACTTAGAGAGTGGGTTAAATCAATTGAGGTAATAATGACCAAATATGTAGAACATGAGAGCATAATTTTGTATATTATGGAGGAATTTAACCTATCACAAGCAATAGACTCCATGAGCAAGCTTATAAGCAAAACCAATTTTGACTAGTTTCTTCAACAGGCCTCAACCAACTTCAAATAGAACCTACAAGGATTGACATTGGAATATATAGATGTTGAGCTAAATTTTTAAAGGAATAAGGTCATTGAGGTGGAAATATTCAAGATTAAATTTGGAAATACTAAAGCTAAACATGTAAGGCTAATGGAAAAAGTAAATAGGGTGCACATACCCCCATTGCTAAACATGGATATTATTAAATACAAGTATGATGTCAGTGACAAGTATTTATAAGATTTAGAGGCTAAAAAGAAACTAACACTTTAACTTATAGTTCACCTCAAGCTACCACTTCTATGCCTCCAACATCAAGCAGTGCCATGCAATTACCTAACAAGCCTTAGTTAAAGGTTAATTTTGTATGTATTCATGAAAATAGGACTAATATTATCACATCCTAATTTCTCTCTAGCTAAGTAACTTATTTTATCTATGGATTATTATGGTTTATTATTTGATTAACTAATACTTGATTAAGCTTGATGACATATGTTGATTATGGGATAGTTTGTGTTTCTTGATTTACATGATCTGTTGCTATGAGTTAGTAGTAATTTTTTTTCTATACATTGTGATCATATTTATATAGCATTATTTTATGGATATAATGATGTTTTAGGCTAACTAACTTTAGTATTATGAGGTGGATGCAAGACAAATTCTTCCCTTAGAATATGATGGAGGGAGAATATCATCAAATAGGGTGGTTAGATGGAGATGTTGGGAGTCAATAGAGAATGAATTAAAAAACCCTTGCACACACCACTTAAAATATCATATTTCATTATTAACTATTTGATATAAATATCATAACATGTTTTGTGTACTTTTATTTTAGGTAATTATTATTATGTTTTTTTGTATAATATTGATTGTTGATGATGATCATATGATTATTTAAGTGCTTTCACTAATCTTGTGATCATACTAGTTTATCTTATATAATGCATTTATTTGACTGAATGAGTGAGTTTCGTTATGTTTTACTTTCATTATTGTGTTGTTAAATATGGATGCATAGTGTTATGATATAATGACATGTTCCATTGTTGTTAATTATCTATAAAGTTTAGATTATTATTATTACTATTATTATATTTGCTAAATCTATATGTCAAAAATATATAAATATCATTTTTTTAAAAACCTTTAACTCCATTAACTATTGACCCAAGGTTTTATTTTAAGTATATTAAATACATTATTTTTATTATTAAATGATTTAACAATCATTGTATATATGATAGGGGATAATATAGTCACATAGAACTATAAACTAGTAATATATAAAAGTATTATCATGTGATATAATCTATATTCTATAGAATTGGTCAAAGTTTGTAGCATGGGAATGCTATGACATCAAAAAAATGTTAGACTTTTCATGGAATATATACTTGAATAAAATTGATTAAGGTATACTAGTTGATGATTGTTTGTTATCATGCAAATTTTAAAAGAATATAAAATGATTTTTATGTAACTAATAAAATACTTGAGATGATTAGGGTTACTAAACATCTGTTAACTTCAGTTAAGCTTATATTTTGATTAAATATGGAGGATACTATGTTTTCATGGTGATAGACTATGAAAAGTTGTTGAATACTTTTTGGATGCATTTAAATAGTCAGTTGAAGTAGTTGAATAATGGGAAGAAAAAGAATGAAAAAGAATAAGAAAAGAAGGAAAATTATGGGGATAGAAATGATTCACAACATAGAAGAGAGAGTTTTATAATTTAAAGAAGGAAAAATATATGGAAAGAGGAAATAATTTAGTCAGTTTCTTTGGCACACACACTGAGGTTTTGTATTTGAATTCCTATGTGAATAATGTAAGTTTTTTTCAAACTAAGTATTGGGTAAATGGTTTTTCTATGTTTTAAATATATATATTTTGAGTGGAATGTGGAGCCTTGTGGATGGATTGGCCTCCACAAAAGCCCACCTTCGACTTAGGGAAAACCTAGGGTTGAAGGTTAAGCCATAGTAATGCCTTGACTGTTTATATTTTATAAAACTAGTATTAAACTCTATCTTAGTTTGTAAAACTATGTACATTAAATATAGAACTATAATTTATGGATATATATTTGTGCTTCAAATTGAATTGTTTAATACAATAGTATATACTCATTCGAGTATTTGAATTATGAATTGAAACTCAGGTTAGTGGTTGAAATTTGACTTTGTATACACCATTGGTCATTAGGTGTAAAATGAGGAATTTTTTAATATGAAATGGGTTTGTACACACACACAGATATATATATATATATATATATATATATATATATATATATATATATATATATATATATATATATATATATATATACACACACACACACATACATACATACATACATACATACATACATATATATATATATATATATATATATATATATATATATATATTTGTGCACACACACAGATATATATATGTATATATATATATATATATATATATATATATATATATATATATATATATATATATATATATATTCTTGAACTAGATTTAAAGGGCTTTATGTGATACTGAGTTCATACACATTTATATGTATTAACCTATTCTTGACTATGTACATATACATTTATTTTTGTATCTTTGATAGTCAACTGTGTGCTTAAACATATTAATATAAATATGTATTGTGAATTTATCAAGCTTTTATGGAGGGTAGTTCTATTATGTATTTGTATATGCAAATTAGGGGTTAAGACTCTATTATGTTGATCTTGATATAAAAACCTATAGGTTCAAATATATATTTGTACTATTAATTATTTAATGAAATTATATAATGAATATATTACTTCATATGACTTTGTGAAATTAGTAGGGGTAGTCATTCAAAATAACCCAGGTATGTGTAGGAGGATGACTATATGTGGACTATGTTATGTTTTTATATAAATATCAAGCCTAACTTTATTTTGATTTTGTATTTTTTTATATGATCTTAACGTTTAAAGAGATAGACCAAAATAGGATGACTGTGTCTTCTAAAAAAGTCTTTTAAATAATAGAAAGTTTAAATATAGTCAATTGTGAGATTGAGCATAAGGAATTATTTAAAGGCATTCAAACTTTTTTTATGTGATTGTATGGATGACCCATATGGGGCTTAGTTGACTGTGTTTTTAGATTAATTATATGTATTTGATTTTATGAAAGTTTCAAAATGAATAAATTAGGACTATTTTTGTTTAATTGAATGGAACATATGATTGGTTGTATGTTACATTTGGATTTTATGAAAGTCTATATATTTGTTTTGAATAAGTATAAATGTGGGGAAATTATCTAGTTTCTAAAAAGGGGATATAGGGATATTTTATGGATTGGATGTATAAATTATAGTATACAGAATACTCTAAGTCTTGAACAACAGATGTCTACTTAGAACATTTCATATATATATATATATATATATATATATATATATATATATATGGTATAAATACATGATTCTTGGATTGTGTAATACGTCTAAACATATTATACCATTTAAATATGTATGCATATTATAATTATCTGTATTGTGATTAAAAACATTCTTACCATTGGTGCATAATTGATTGCTTAAGTTATATTATTATGTTATGGATATAAGCATTAAAATATCATAATTAAGATATTAATATAAGAAATTATGATGTTTGGTCCAGCTTTGTTTATATGAGGAATATAAACTATATTGATAAACCTTGAAATATACTATAGTTTCATGGAGAAGTAACATGAGTTACTTGGTATAATAAGTAACTAATAGTTTTGGTGAGATCATACCCGGACGGTATGTTTATGAATATTTTTGGATTATGTTTATTATATGAAATAAATTAGATAAATGGATTCATTACACCTCATTGATGGACTAAATGAATGTATGAGAAATTATGTACTTAGATAAATTTGGATGTGCTAAGGAATAATATTTATGAATGAATCTATTGGTTTTATTGTTATTGTTATTGTTATTGTTATTGTTATTGCTATTGTTATTGTTATTGTTATTGTTATTGTTATTGTTATTGTTATTTTTATTTTTATTGTTATTATTATTATTATTTTTATTATTATTATATTTTTTTACAAAATTTTGCATTCATGAACCTAATTAATTAGTGTATAAATTCCACTAGATTAATTAACACCATTTATGTAAGATGAGGTGTAATATGATCAAGTGGTGTGTATGAATTTGACTGATCCTAGAGATCATTTATTACTAAAACATTGGCCAAAGTAATGTTTATTAAAAAAATTCATTTCATATGTTGATATAGTTTTCATATTTGTGTGATATCATATTAGAATGAATTTATCTATGGTACACATTATGTATTATATATCTTCGCCATACAGGTTCTAGTTTGTTACTCTGGATTCTTGTATTATTATTATCTACCCATCCATGAAGTGAGTGTTGGGGATCAACCAACAATGGATTACACTTTTGAAAGCAATAAACGCGGAAATAAATCAGATAGATAAGCAACTAGAATGATAAATAGCATAAAACAAGATACACAAGAAAACACCCTAAAAACTTGTATTAAAACTCTTTACAATAGGAATACAATTGAATAAACTTCATTCTTCCACACCTCTCTCAGATGCACACAAGATCTCTCACTAGATCTCTATTCCTCAAGAGCTCTCTCTCAAGTACACTCAAATCTAACAACCTAGATTGATGCAACTCAGTACTGTCCTTCAAACATTCACAATGTTCTACTCATACTGTTCATCATTCTAAGCTAAGAAGATCTTTCCTACATATAGAAATAAGAAACTTGAGCATGCTCTTACAACAAACAGTTAAGCCTCTTCAACAAGGGCTCTAAAAATAATATTGCTAACAATAGAGACGTGAGCTTGAGTCTAAAACTCAAACTCATCATGCAAACACTCGCTTCTATCCTCAAAAATTGCTTTCTGGACACACAGGTAACCGACGTCAGTTCCTACCTATTCGCCTATGACCGTCGCCGGCCGACCCACTACCGACGTCAGCGCCTCTGTAACTGAAACTGACCGACATCGGTCGATCTTGACCGACACCGGCGTCTGTGTAGACCCAAACCTGTTTAAGTCTACTCCTTGGTGAAGCTTTTAGCTCCACACACCCTAACAATCTCCCACTTGGAGATAAACAACTGCACCAGTACCTATACAGCAACATCTTCTAGCTCCTCCATCTTCAACTCAATCATGAAGACCAATAGAAGTTGAATGAAGATTCAACTTCTCCTTAGTAACCGGCTTTGTTAGCATATCAGCAGGATTCTTGTCTTATGGATTTTCTCCAGCTTCAACTCACCATCTTCCAATACCTACCGTATGAAGTGGTACCTTAGCTGTATGTGCTTGGTTCTTGAGTGAAAAGTTGAGTTCTTAGCCAAATGGATTGCACTCTGACTGTCACTATACAATCTGTAACTCCCATGCTCCCTTCCAAGCTCTTCCATGAACCGTGTCATCCATATCATCTCCTTGCTAGCTTCTGTGGCTGCAATATACTCTGCTTCTGTAGTTGACAAGGCAATAACCTTTTGCAACTTAGATATCTAGCTAACCGCCATTCCACCTACAGTAAAAACATAACCTGTGGTGCTCCTCCTACCATCCAAATCACCTGCCATATCTGAATCTACATAACCATGTAGAGAATTATCTGAACCTCCATAGCACAAGTGTCTACTGCTGGTTCCTCTTAGATATCTAAGGATCCATTGAACTACTTTCCAATGTTCCTTTCCTGGATTGGCCATATACTTACTTACTACTCCCACTGCTTGGGCAATATCCGGTCTAGTACACACCATTGCATACATCAAACTTCCTACCGCGGAAGAATATGGAACCTTACTCATGTACTCTACCTCATCATGTGAATTAGGACATTGCTCTTTACTCAACTTAAAATGTCCCACCAAAGGTGTGCTTACCGGTTTAACATCCTGCATATTGAACCGTTTCAACACCTTGTCCACATAATCCTCTTGAGACAATATCAACCTGTGATTTTTCTTGTCCCTCTTAATGCTCATGCCAAGGATTTTCTTTACTGCTCCCAAATCCTTCATAGCAAACGTTTGAGCTAATTTCACCTTAAGCTCAGAGATATCCTGCATGTGAGATCTTGCAACCAGCATATCATCTACATACAACAATAGAATAATATATCTACCATTATCAAATCTCTTAAAATATACAGAATGGTTAGATTGACATCTACTATAGCCATGCTCAGTCATAAACCTATCAAATTTCAAATACCATTGCCTAGGAGCTTGCTTGAGGCCATACAAGCTTTTCTTCAACCTGCACACTAACTTCTCCTTTCCCTTAACCTCAAATCCTTCTGGCTGTTCCATGTATATTTACTCATCCAAATCTCCATGAAGAAATGTTGTCTTAACATCTAGCTGCTCAAGATGCAAATCCTCAAAAGCAACCAAAGACAATACAACCCTTATAGAAGTCATCTTAACAACAGGAGAAAAAATCTCACCAAAGTCAATACCTATCTTTTGTGCAAATCCTTTCACTACCAATCTGGCCTTATATCTCATCTGTCCATCCTCACCTTCTTTCAACCTGTAGGTCCATCTGTTCTTCAGTGTTCTCTTACCAGCTGGCAATTCAACCAAATCCCACGTTTGGTTCTCTCTTAAGGACTCCATCTCCTCAACCATGCCACGCTCCCACTTACTCCTGGACTCCACCTGTAATGCTTCTTCAAAACTCTCTGGTTCTCCACCATTAGTTAGCAATAAATAATATAAAGAAGGAGAATATCTAATTGGAGGCTTACTTACCCTTTCAGACCTCCCGATGGGTGTCTTGGACTCACTCTCAACACGCTGTCCACCCAAATTTTTTGACAGTGATCGACCTCGGCCACCTGTAGACCTATTACTGGCCGATGCCAGTTCTTCCTGGCCGACGTCGGTGCATGGTCTATCGACGTCGGTCTCTGTACGACTGACATCAGTTTCTGTACTGCCGATGCTGGTTCCTAACCTGCCAACGTCGATCTCTGTGTTTTCTTGTAAGTGATTATTTCTTTTTCCCGCAAGCTCATTTTGGACCATAACTTCATCCAATTCACCATTGCTCTACCCAGATTGATCCAGCTTCCTTATCTGATCACTGTATATCACTCTTTCATTGAAAACAACATCACGGCTCCTAATTACCTTGTTAGTTCCTAGATTCCAAAATCTGAAACCAAAATCATCTGAGCCATAGCTAATAAAAGTGCACCTCATAGACTTAGCATCAAGCTTCTTTCTATTTTCCTTATCTATGTGCACAAAGGCTTCACAACCAAAAACTTTGAGATATGAGAGATCTACCTTTTTACCTATCCATGCCTCTTCTGGAATTCCACCATCCAGAGCTGTAGAGGGTCCTCTATTAATCAGGTACACTACAGTGTCAACTGCTTCTGCCCAAAACTCTAAGGGCAACCCAGCATGCAATCTCATACATCTTGCACACTCCATGATAGTTCTGTTCATCCTTTTAGCAATACCATTCTACTGAGGTGTCCTTGGAACCATCCTTTGCCTACAGATTCTGTGAGTGTAACAATACTAATTAAACTTAAGACTACAGAACTCACTGCCATTATCAGATCTCAAGCACTTTAATCTTCTACCTGTTTCATTCTCAACCATAGCTTTCCAAATCTTAAAAGTCTCAAAAACATTAGATTTCTTTTTAATACAGTAGATCCATACCTTCCTTGTAGCATCATCTATGAATGTAACATAGTACCGTGATCCTCCAATAGAGGCTACCTGAGCCGGTCCCCACACGTCTGTGTGAACAAGCTGCAACTTATGCCTTTTCTTAGTAGACCCAGTCTTGATAACACTAACCCTTTTCTGTTTTCCAAATACACAATGCTCACAAAATTCTAGATCCATACTTTTCAAATCTGAAAGCATACCTTTAGACTTAAGAATTGACATCCCCTTCTCACTCAGGTGGCTAAGCCTTGAGTGCCACAATTTAGCATCCACATCTGAAGTAGATAAAACGGAAGGAGATTTGTTAGTAACACAATTACACAAATAGAGAGTACCTTCTCTCTTACCTCTGGCCATAACAAGTGCACCCTTGGTCACCTTCTAAGAATCTGCTGTGAGAGTTACTGTACAACCCTCATCACCTAGCTTACCTACAAAAATCAAATTTCTTTTCAAACTAGGAACATGCATCACATCTCTCAACACCCATGTGTTGCCATTCTGCATCTTCAGCTACACTTTACCTTTGCCAGTAATCTTACAAGGCTCATCATCCCCTAAGTACACTATTCCAAAATCTCCATGGATATAGTCACTGAAATATTCTCTGTTAGGGGTAGCATGGAAAGATGCACCAGAATCTAATACCCAAGATTCTATATTATTATGCAAAGAGAAAATAAGAGCATCCTGTGCAATACCTACAACCTTTGCCTCTTCCTTTCCTTCGTGCTGATTCTCCTCCTTAGGCTTTGACCAGTAATCTCTGCTTATGTGCCCCAACTTTCCATAGTTCCAGCATTGTGGCCTTCTACCATTTCTGGATTTGGATATGCTTTTTCCCTTAGATTTAGATCTTGATCTCCTCTTGCTCTTTTATTTTTTCCTTCCCCTGTTCTCGAGATTTAAAGCATTCCCAGATGTCTCTTCTATGCTTTTCCTGCAAATTTCCTCATTCAAAATAACACTAACAACATCCTCTACTTTCAAAATATTCGAAGCAGATGCAGTATTAGAAACTGCCATTACCAAGCCATGCCAGCTTTCAGGCAAAGAACATAATATTAAAAGATCTTTTATTTCATCTTCAAATACAATATTGACTGAACTTAATTCGTTAACAATACCATGGAAATCATTCAGGTGATTAGAAACAGATCCACCTTCTTGCATATGCAAATTAAATAACTGCTTCATTAAATATACCTTATTAGAAGCGAAGGGTTTTTCATACAAATTTGCTAACATAGTCATTAAATCTACTGTTGTTTTAGCCTGTGACAAATTGGATATCACAGTGGATGCAAGACTCAGTCTTATAGACCCAAGAGCCTTTCTGTCAAGAACTTCCCATTCTTCATCCTCCATGTCCTTGGGCTTCTTTGCTATCCCACCTAATGGTAAGTAAAGATCCTTCTGATACAGATAGTCCTCTATCTGCATTCTCCAATGTTGATAGTTCTTGCCATTAAACTTTTCCATTCTCAACTTACTTTCTTCTGCCATTGCTTCTCCCACTCAAACAGAAATCCCTGCAGAAACCCCTGTGAGCAACCTGTAATCCAAACACACTACACAGATCTAAATCACCTGTTAGTGAACCTGAGCTCTGATACCACTTGTTGGGGATCAACCAATAATGGATTACACTTGTGAAAGCAATAAATGTGGAAATAAATCAGATAGATAAGCAACTAGAATGATAAATAGCACATAACAAGATACACAAGAAAACACCCTGAAAACTTGTATTAAAACTCTTTACAATAGGAATACAATTGAATAAACTTCATTCTTCCACACCTCTCTCAGATGCACACAAGATCTCTCACTAGATCTCTATTCCTCAAGAGCTCTCTCTCAAGTACACTCAAATCCAACACCCTGGATTGATGCAACTCAGTACTATCCTTCAAACATTCACAATGTTCTACTCATACTGTTCATCATTCTAAGCTAAGAAGATCTTTCCTACATATAGAAATAGGAAACTTGAGCATGCTCTTACAACAAACAGTTAAGCCTCTTCAACAAGGTCTCTAAAAATAATATTGCTAATAATAGAGACGCGAGCTTGAGTCTACAACTCAAACTCATCATGCAAACACTCGCTTCTGTCCTCGGAAATCGCTTTCTAGACACACAGGTAACCGACGTCGGTTCCTGCCTGTTCGCCTGTGACCGTCGCCGACTGACCCACTGCCGACATTGGTGCCTCTGTAACTGAAACTGATCGACGTCAGTCGATCCTGACTGACGCTGGCATCTGTGTAGACTCGAACCTGTTTAAGTCTACTCCTTGGTGAAGCTTTTAGCTCCACACACCCTAACAGTGAGGACCATACCCTTACTCAAAAAAATAGTGTGTGGGATCTATGATCTATGTTTGGTGTGGAAAAGTACTCGAATGATGTTCTCCCTCCTATTTGGAGTACTATACTTGAGAGTACACTTGAAATTACATATTGATACTTGAGTCATGGAAACTCTACTCAGAGGAGCTTTGTATCATGTTTTTATCATTTCAGATATTATTATGTATTGTTGAAACTATATCTTTTATACATTATACTTCTACAACAAATGATATAATATTATATTAGCTATGGCTAAATTTATACTATTTCATTTATGATGCAATGCAGTAAATATGGTAATTCAAAATTGTTCAATATTTCTATATCTATCGATGGTGATCCTTAGCTAAGTGTATTATCTATAACCTTTAGGGTAAAATAAATTAATACAATTAGTTAAATATCACTAGTTAGGATTTATCATGGTGATATATATATATATATATATATATATATATATATATATTGAATATGTGTGTTTAATTCTTTTCAAAAAATAATTATTGTAAAATTCTTGTAAAACCCAGTGGGGTTGTTATAAATCTTTATAATTATAATTTAATTACACTTGGTGTTTACTTAAAATTGATATATAAATTTAAAAATTTTATTTAACTATTTGTAAACATGCACACATTACATTTCATTATACATGCTAACTTATTTTGATGTAATTGTACGTAATTATAAGCACACATACATACAATTTTAACAATAAAAATAGAACTGAAGTTAAAATTGTGTAATGTAACTATGATTTTCAATAGACTTGGATGATGAGATGACCCCTCCCTAAGTCTATATATTCATGTGATCGTCCATTCTAAAAGGTTATAATTTTTATCAATATAAATAGAAATCAATTTGATTGTCATGCAACTGTGTTGATATAATTTCCTTCCATCTCTATATAATTAGGGTTTGTTTTCTTGGTTGTATTAATTCTATAATTTGAAGTGTGAAAAATCTATAAATAATTATTTTTATTATCAATTCTATATTCTAATTCTATATGTATAAATCTATTTAAAATTTAGTATATATCATTGATTTTAAGCAATTGGTTAATTGTCTTAATATTCTAAAGTGTGAAGGAGTGTTTCCCATTTGGTATAGTCTTCTAGGTGTTTTACATAGGTGCCATAGATATCCTTTTGGTCTGATTTTTAGTCTCCTAATTAAGGGTTTGAAATAGTTACTCTAAAAAAAACAACCTTTAGTTGATACCATTGAGTTTCCTATACCCTTTTCCCAGACTACCTAACTATGTTTGTCTGTAAGTGTGCAGTAACTACAAAAATCAATCATTAGTTTTGGAAACACCTATCCAAAGAAATAATGCATGAAGTAATACCTTGAGACCATATAAAATTCTTTTTTGCCTTACCCTTCCCTCCCTTTGAAGTTTTTTTGATTAAAATCTACCCACTCTAGAATAGATTCCATCCATCCAACTCACTTAAGTTTTGATTTATTTATTAGGATTAATTTCACTATAAGAAAACCCAAAAAACTTACATGCTTGGCCTCCTATTCCACCACAAGGTTGTTTAACCCATACCTATAACTCATGCCCTAGAGTGAAGTTTATCTCTATTGAGATCCTAAAATATTAGAGGTTATCTATATAAATCTAGGGATGTACATAAGACCCAAATCAATAACTAATATAGTATAAAATTTTTATTTCCAAATCCTATGGACACCATATATTATTCAACCCGATGTGATCACACATATTATCCCACTCTAGTAAAATGAAAAACCTTTTAGTCATGGGCAACGAGCTATAAACCCAATTATAGAGACAGTTATCAATAAGTAGGTTATTAAAATCCTTTTATTTGGGATTATATTCCCTATCCATCACTCTGTGGGTAGCCAACTTGGTTCCCTTTCAGAAAAATAATGGGAAACTTATACTATTAGTGGATTTTAGAAATATAGATGGAGATTTTGAAAAAAATAACAACCCTTTTCACTCCATTAGTTAGTTTATTTAGATGGTGGGAGGATCTCAAATGATGTCCTTCCTTGATGGATTATCAGGATATAATTAGGCTTTTTTAAGTTCTAAGGATTGGTAGTGAGGCACCTTCATCTAGAAGAGGATGCCATTTGGCCTCATCAATACTAGAGATAAATTTTAAAGAGCCATGGACTTCTATTTCAAGGTATGATTTTTAAATGCATAATTATTTACATGTGTGACTTGACTATTTTTTGAAACATAGGTATAATCCTATCCACCATCTCCATAAAATATTTAAAAATTGCAGAAGGTGTGGTATCTCTCTCAACCCAAAGAAGAGAGTGTTTAGTGTATCATAAGGTAAGGTATTTATATTGACCTTTAATGTGCTAAAATTATTTATAAAATAGCTCTTCCTAATATCAATAATTAATTAAAGTCATTCTTTGGTAAAACCAACTATGTATGAAAATTCATATCTAGTTTTGCTGAGATTGTTAAGCCTTTGAAAGAAATGTTGAAACATGAGGCAATGGTGGATTGGACCCTTGAAGCTATGTATTACTTACAATATATCAAAGAGGAAATAAATCAAGAATTGGTATTAATAATTTTATATTACATGAAATACTTATACCTTTAATCTTTTGAGTTGGAGAACACCATAGGTGTAGTACTCACCCATAAGCTAGATGAAGATGAACAACCGATAGCCTTCATGAGCAGGAACCTAAGATATGCCAAAATAAAGTACATAAATTTGAAAAAACAAATATACAACCTATTCAAGTGAATAAATTTAAGCACTAAATTCTTTAAAATAAGGTGCACGCTATTGTCCTAGACCCATCTATAAAGCTAATGCTTAAGAAAAATGAATTAGGAAAGAGTAGAGGTCAATGAATGGCCAAGATGCAAGTATGAAATTAAAATGAAACATATTAAGATGATTTGAGGTTAAGGTATCACCTAATTGATTACTTAAATTTACCCAAGGATCATTATGGTGGAATTAGACCAATCAAAAATAGTCCATTAGGACTAGTATGACCAAAAAGTGTAGTATCTTCTTTATGGGAATCCTTTTCTAAGACTAAATCAAATGTAGAAAATAATGCTTTTCTATATATCTAGGGATATGATATATTAATGTATATAGGTTGATGGAGATTTTGACATCTCCATCAACCCATTTAAATTAATATATCATCTCCTTAGATACATAGTAAAGTGTGAGTGAACATCTGCTTATTGACCATTCTACTTGAAGAATAAAGATTAGGGTTCCATAATTTCTTTGGAGATAACAGATCTTATCTTATGGAGAATTATTTTAGATGCTTAGATAGGCTATGTATCCTAGAGATAATTTATCTTGGTTATCCTTACATACCACAATAATCTCTTGTGAATCACCTTGGCCAAGGGAGAGATTGAGGCTTGGTGGGTTTGTCTTCAAAGGTAAGTATTGCTAACTTTATTTCTCCTTTGTAAGAGTAGATAGATAATGCATTTTTATTCTTCTCTCCATGTATTTAGGATTATGTATATGTTGACATGAGTATATGTCTTATAATACATGTTTAGTTTAGTTCTTTGTTTTATTGCTTCTAACCCCCACTTTGTGCCACAAGCTTTGGTGTGTACTAGGTCAACCCAATCGACCCCTTATAGTTTAAAAACCTTTTCATCATGTCCCTATATAGCTTAATAGATTATTTAAACCTAATTTGTAGGTTTATCAAACATATTTATAGGTTATAGACCAATAATATCCTTCATTTCATCTCTAATCCACCAAGGTTCCTTTCTACTTCTTTGTTTCTTTCCTTTCTATATTTTCATTTCATAGTTTGTAGACATTAAAACTACCCTTGGATAGTCAACTAGATTGACACTGTAGACCCAATTCTATGTTGTGTGTTGTCTAAAATAACTAGATTGACACTACCAACCTAGTTCATTTTTAGACTTTGCTTATGTAGTACAGGTTTGACCATGTCAACCTTGTTTTATATTTTATACATATAGTGTCAAAACTATACCTTGTTTTAAAGTTAGAATTAACATCATATCTATGATTAATTAATTCACACCTTTCTTTTTTTATTTTTTTCATGCTTAGAATAGTTCACATAGTCTAATTAGTGGATTTTCAATTTATCACATAGTTTCACTATTTCTATTCTATGCACACATAGCCAAATCATAAAAAATTAAAAAACACTTTAACATCTTGTCTACCCTAGGCCAACATAATTATATTTCATCACCAAGGGGGAAGCCAACTTGATACTTTGGTCAAGTATAAATCATGGTTAATGGTATATTCTATCTAAACACCCAAAACCCTTATCAATGGGGTGTGTGAAGTGAGGGAGTAGGCCTCATTACTGAGCCTATATCATTACCACTACATTCCCTTTTATCCCAAAATACCTAAAACCATCCTTAGATTTTTCTCTAGTACCTTGTTTATATACAACTTTCAATCACATTAAAATCATATGTTAATAATCTAATTAACAATCAGGTTAAACAATTAGTTAGATATACTTTTAAAGTTTTTTTCTTTCTCTTTTCTCAATTATGTGCACAAAAACTTGCATTATCTAGAGTTGTTACAAGATTTTTTTTTGTGTGTTTCAATTGGATTGGCTAGAATTAATCCAATTAGCTATCTATTTCCTTTTAGTACTTACTACTTTTCATTACTTGTAAAGCTATCTCTTTTCATTTTGAAATATATTTTTAGGATTTTTGATTTCCCTATCTTCTATACCAAATTGACACATTCAACCCAATGCTTTTTCTACCTTTTGTATACTATATTGGATTAAACTAGTCAACCATGTATAATTTCAATCACCTTTCTTGATCTTTGCTTTATCATCTCTCTTCTTTTCCTTTCATCATGGAATTTCTATTGGACAAGGAAATTGAGTTGAAGTAAATAGATATGATGAACTTTACCAATCCTAATAGGGTTTCCCATAGATAGAGTAAGGATCCTCTTTTATATTATAGTAATGCTCATATTTCCACTCACACAATGAACTATGGGACTCCTCCTCATACCTCTTCATAGAAAAATCCTCTTTTCTCATTAGAAAATCAACCTGAGTTAGAGTATACTCTTGAAATGCTTTTCTTTATTTCCAAATTTCCTCAACATAGAGGAAAGGATCCTTATTCCATTTAAAAACTTATGATTTATGGTTAAACTGAAGATCCTCATTCACCTACTCCTACATTATCAATAGGATTTATAGGTACCACTTTCTTTGGTTCTCAACCTCTTCCTTTAATTTCAAATCCTTCTTATGCCATGACTTATTATTTTCTAATCTATTTTACCTTCATGCCTAGTATCTTAACTAACATGGTGAGTTATACATCCAGTGTACCTCTAATAAGGTCTACCATATTTAATCCTTCCACTTGTTCATTGATTGCTACCCAAGACAATCATTCTTCTAGTGCTTCTTCTTCCCAACCATTCACTAGTCCATCTTTTGTTTCATGAGAAAATTTTACCACTAGTACCTCAAATTTTCATAGTTATTCTCAAGCTTATATAAATAGTAATAGTGGTACCCAAGCCACCAATACCAAAACAAATACCAGTTCTAATGCTTCCAATGTTAATAAAACAAATCAATTTTTTTTGCAAAATCTAAACCAAATCAATACCTTTCAAGCTCATAATTTCAACCAAATGATGAGAATGAAAGACCACCTCCTTAATATTCAATCTCATTTGCAACTAATGTCTTGGGGAACACATAACCAAAATGTTCCCCTACTCCACTTCAAGATTCTCAAGGCAATCTCATTTTTCAACCTAATTTAGTTAATAAGACCATTAGGCATCTAAAAAATGAACCTCTTACTACTCAAATTTCCAAAATTTATATAAGAGGTATAACACCTACAATTTCATATAACGAGTCAACCAATCCCACCCTTCACCTTAAAATATTTGGAAATCTTTACGAGGATTAGGTCAAATTAAATACCTTTGTTGCTACCAAACTCCTAGTTAAAACATTCATGGATGATGCCTTAGATTGGTAAAATAAACTTAGAGCTCATTCCATTTCTAGTTTGGAAGAATTAGTAAATGCTTTAGTTCAATAATTCCAAACTAATGATCTTCCTAAAAAAACTTTGGCCTATTTCATTAATTGCAAACAATATGAGAATGAAACTTCTCAAGCCTTTGTTAAGAGATAGAAGACTTTGTCAAACAATGTGAACATAACATGGCAGGTGATAATATTTTTCATCTCTTTATAAATTATATCTTTCCTAAACTTCAATATCAAGTTCATACTCTCTATCCATGTACCTTGGAGGAGGCTATTTACCAATCTAAAAGATAAGATTTCCTAATGCATCAATTCAAGCCACCCCAAATTTTTATGAGTCCCTATCTATTACTTCAGAATAAAAACTAAAATATCACCAATGATGGTGTTACCGATTCTTATGATACCATTCACAATGTTCAAGTTATCATTCCTAACCCTTATTTGGAACTAGTTCCTTATTATCAACAATATACGAATCTTCATTTTTCTTTACCAAATAACATCAATGTTCACAAATATTTATTCTCAATTGAATTTCTTAAGAATCTACCTAGGCCTCTTCCATGAGAGCTTGACCCTACCCATCCTATGAAATCCTCATATGATTCTAACAAATTTTGATGGTTTCATGCTAGTTGGGGTCATTCTCATGAGACCTATAGACAAATTCATAATTTAGCTATGTATTTTCTTCTTGAACCTAATTTTGATCATGATTCCATTATTTTCAAGCATCAACAAGCCTATGAAATTGATTTCAAGGACTATAAATCAAATGAAAAAACTCAAGCCTTGAATCAAATAAATGCTTATTTGGTTATCTATAAGGATCCTCTACCTAATCATCAACCTACACAAGGCACTCAAGATAAGCCCACCCCTTCCACCAATAATGTAGAAAGTCTTGTTGAACTAACTTATAAAGATAATATGGTTATCATGAATAATATACAAAGGGTGGCTTTCATATATTCCTAACCTATCTGCACTCCTTCCCATAAGACATACTATGTTATCTAGGATTCTTCTCTAACTCATTTAAATGAGTTGGGGAAAGAAGATATTATCACTTTTGATGATCCAATTTATGATTCCCCCTTGGATAACACATCCCATTCTATTTATACCACTCTTCCATCATCTTTTAATACTACTTATAATCAAGTTTCTACTAATATTTATTCTTCCAATTCTCAAAATCAATTTAAACCAACTACTTCATCATCTCAACATGATTTACATCTTTATTTTAAACCTTCTTCTTATGAGCAAAAATTCCAATGTACTTCAATTCCTCCTTCTGAGGACCTCCTTAACCATTATGCACCTATATATAATAGCCTTCTTATGGGTTATGATGAGTGGGATCCTACTATGGATCTCATTAAACTCCCATCCCAAATTTCATTTCTTGATCTTATGAGGACCTCTCCACATCATAAAAACTGCCTTATGTAGCTCCTGTTTGAGATGAATGTCCCTCATCCTCCACTCACAAGATGGGAGGTAGCTTTATCTAATTCTGAAGATAGTATTTTACAACAATGTGAATAGATGTATATCCACATTGATGAGACCATAAACACTTCTCTTTCTCTTTAATTTCCCCCTTTCATATACATCTTTTTTTGTAGGCTGTGGACTCACCATATGAGAGTTATCACTTCTTCCACCTACCAATGTGTTAAATTCCCTCACAATGGAGCCATTTATAAGATTCAAGGTGACACTAACCCTTATAATTTTGAACAATTCCAAGATCATGGTGTTTTCAAGATTCCTACTATTGAGCCTTTTCCAAGCATTCTATTTCATGAGTCTTAATGTCTCAATTTTCCTCTCAATTCAACCCATGGTTATAATGGGCATCCAGAGCTCATTGGTAACATTCCTCCTAATCTTTTAGATTTTAATGATGATGAGCTCAATGAGATTAAATTAAATATTAAAACTTCTAATCTCTCACCTCATCTTATCTCATAACTTCCTTCTTCCTTGTAGCCTCGTTATCACAAACATCCTTATGATGACATTCCCATAGTCTTGACTAATACTAGGCATTCTATTTACCATGCTTCATCAAATGACAAAGTTATCCTTACCTATGTCATTGATCTTCACACCCTAAATTATGATGATGGATATTCCTTAGATGATCCATTATTAGGTAGTCTTATCAAAGCTCATGATGCCAAGATTATCAACTATCATTCTTATTTACTTGAGTCTTTTCATGCATATCATCATTTTCCTTCACTTATAGTTCTTGATTTTTGCATTCCCCCCTTTATCACAGGGTAGATATGGTGTCAACACCTCCATTTTTTTAGGAGTCATGTAGGACTATGCTCATGGATCATGTTATGATTGGGCCTTACCAATTTTTTAGGTTCCCTAATTCTTATCATTGGTTCACAATTGAGGTTAATGCAACCCTCATTAAACCTTTTGTAGATCCCAACCCTCCCTCAGTAAAGTATGCTATAGTCAAGATTCTTATTGAGCCTATTATATTTGATCATGTTCTTACTCTTCTTGTTGTTGAGCCTACTCATATTTCTGATACTATTGCTGCTTCAGTTGAGCCTAGGTTCATTCCTTCCTCATCATCACCTTCCCTTAGTGATGGTTTAATTCTCTTTCCTAAGATGGTTTCTTTAGCCACCAAATGGGCTGAGGAGTGTTTTCTATATTCTTTAACTCCTATTTTACCTCTTTTTGTGAGTTCTTCTAATAAAACCACTCACAAGCATATTTATTGCTTCTATGGGATATATAATCATTATTCCACCCATTTTCACAAGTTGTGGAAATATATTGATACCTTGCATCCTTCTTCCCCATCATCAAACAAAGCTATACCTCCCTAGAAGGTACTTCCTAAATATTTTCTTGAGTATGGTGAGGTATATTGTCTATGGCATCTCTATGGCCCTCATCACATTAATCATTGCCACATCCTATAATAACATCTCAAAGAGCACCTTATATCTAGTATTGGACCTTCTACCACTCCTCCCATAGGTCATTCCCACAAGAAGACTCCTCATTCTTCTCCTATGGCTCCACCTCTAGTGGTTCCATCAATTTTTATGGTTACTTCACCACCTTCTATGCTTCCACCTATGATTCCTTCACCTATGGATCTTCCCTTACCCATGGATCCTTCACCCATTAGTTCTTCACTTATGGATCTTTCTCCCTCAATGATTCCTTCTTCTCCCATAGATATTATTTCCACACATTCTCCTAACCAGAATTTACCTAATTTTCCTCCTCGGCATGATCCTTTAAGCATTTCTAAATTTTCTATTGAGGAGATCCAAGAAGAAGTATTTTCCTATTATTCATTGAATATTGATGAGACCTTAGTAGCAGTTCGATTATAGCTTCATATAGATTTATCCAATGTATTAGATAATGTGTGGATAGATTTACCAATATTTATGAACACATTCATGGTGATTTCACATTTATATTTGGATTGGATGTGTGCTCTAATATTAATTCTATCTATTATATCATTTGACATTATATCAAATTTTTTTTAATCTTATATCATGATTTCTTACTTGTTACACTATATATTGCTTATCTTTTATATGTTCACATATGATTGTCTTTGGTTTATCATTGCTTCCCCTTTTCCTTTTCCCTAGAGTTTTTCTCGAAACTCTCTTTCTTATATCTTCATGATTATTTTGATTTATTATCCTTATTTTTTCACAAATAACTTGTTATGGTGATTTGGTTATACTTACCCTGTTCCCCTTGGTTATTATCTCCCTTTACCATGTGTTCAATTATAAAAAAAAATCTCAGTATTAGCTTCTATTACCAGTCCACTTTGGATCTCCTTTTTTTGCATCTTCCTTTTTTTGTAAACTAAGCATATACATGATTAAGATTTGAGATCACATGTTAGTTCATTATCAATTCTACATGTCCTATTCAGTCTTTATCTTTATTTACGTAGCTTCATTTAGCCTTAGCCTATGGCTCATTCATGTATATCATTATCTCTCTCATTATTGATCATTCCAAATCTATATGGATCAATAATCTTAAAAATCCTTCAAATTAAAGTTAAAATCTAAATAATTTAAACAAAGGCAATGATATCAAAAGGCAAAATTATTCTTAAAAGTCAAATCACACTAAAAGATGTGATTCAAAGCACATCTTCTTCTTCTAGTTGAATTTTAACTCAATAGTTGGCCTCATAGTGGATACAAGTTCCTTTGGGGCGTGGTAGGCCACTAAATTAGAAGAGGAGAATAAAAAATCTTTTGGTTCTACCTAGTTTCTCATGCAAGTAACCAATCTTTGCAATAGACCGATGGCTCTGTAAGGGTTCTTGAAGAGCGAGGAACATGTCATGGAAAGGTAGGACCATTTTAATTTTTTTGTACCAATCTACCTTCATGAGTTGATCTTTAGTAGCATGTGTATTTGCCTACAAATCTTTGTGTCTATATCAAGTAGGTTTCATTTGTACATAGATGACCACTAGTCACTTAATGTCTTCTCATGTCCTTAGTATGCCTCTTTCCTCCTAAGGTCTTATCATAAGATGCCTAAGTATTGATTTTTACATTCCCTTTTTCACTCCTTATTTCCCTTATATTTCCTATTGAGATTTGTTATTTGGTGTAATGATCACTCCCTTTGGGATTTTATTTATGAGTTTCTTTGTAAGACAGTGGATAAGATTCAACCATCCTCACAAATTACCATATTTTCCTTCCAATTACCCACATCCTTGATTACCTAATTTTCCTATTTATTCCACCCCATTGATGTTCTTTGTCTAGTTGAAGTATAAGACTGTGGATAGGACTCAACCCTACTCACAAAATCTTCCAATAACCAATTCACCATCCAAATTATGTGTGTCAAATTTGAGATATGATTCAATAGATTATGAAGTTAAAAATCATTTTACATGCATCAAATCTTTATATTTAGTATGTTCTATATTCATTTTTCTTTCTCCTTTTTTATTGATTTTTTCATACTTCCCAGTTTGAATTAGTATATCATATATCATGAGTTTTATTCAATCATATACAATGCCCCACTCTATGGATGGGTCCCATCGTATTTAATGCATGGCCTAACTAGACTACTTACTGAGGCCTCAGTCTGAATCCTCTTAAAGGTATGCAATTTTTCATATATCATGAGTTTTATTCAATCATATACAATGCCCCACTGTATGGATGGGTCCCATCCTATCTAACTCATGGCCTAGCCACACTACCTACTAAGGCCTCAGTCTGAATCCTCCTAAAGGTATGCTATGAGGAGGCCATCTAAGATCTCAATACCTATACCTATCCTTATAAGTGTGTTTCCCACATTTGTGACTCTATCAACGAGGTCTAGATCTCTATAATCTATGTTACTATATCTAGATATGCATCTCTCTCACATTTTATGGCCTACCATGATTGTAGCTCCCCTAAACCCATTAGTGTTGGTGGTTTCAACCTCTCCTATGCCTATATCTACCTTGTTTCCTCTCTAGATAATTTGGACTAGCTCACTTGAGTTAGGGTAGAAGGTACACTCAGATCCTCTAATGTCATGGGTTGTATGCTATAGAGTCTCAACTAAGACATAATGGAGTGCTCCCCTCACTAGGGACCCCCATCTCTCCTCCTCCTCATCACCTACACCTATAAAAGAACCCAAGATGGATATTATATCACTATCATATATCACAATATCTATCTATCTATCTGAATAAAACTTAAACAACAAATTAACCTTTTTTTTTACCTATTTATGTCTCAGCTATTATGTTCTCACCATCTACATGACTACCTAGCATAGTCTCCCCATCCGTGTTGCCTCCTATCACCTCATCTATAGGTCACCTCCTTAGCTTGAACTTGGCTATCATGGCTAGTGTTAGTCTCAATGTACATCTAAGTGGTCTTTCTATCATCTCTTTTGGCTCACTTATGGGGTCATCTAGGATGGTAATAGTCTTCACTCTCTCCTCTACCTATTACCTCTATCAAAACCATGTACTCAGTGTTTTTTCCTCATCTATATGTGGAGATGTTAGTACTACATCTGTTATCTCTACCTCCATATCCATATCCTCTTTCTTAGCTCCTTATTGTGCTCAACCAATCGATGGTAACTCTTGGTGTGGCCTCAGTTTTAGCCTCACTATTAATGGCCCTAGTAATTTCCTCCCTTTTGGCTCCCTCACATGCTACACCCACTTCTTAGGCATCATATCAGTGTCATTATATGAGGTAGGCCCATTTTCCCTGGCACTCATACCACTAGATGTGGCTCTCTCCACCAAAAGTAGTGTCTAATTACATATGTCCTCTCTATCACTAGTGTAACTATGTGTCAGCTCAACCATGTAGTTACTATGTGTTTATATGGTTACCACATGATGTTTACACATCTCATTGATTACAATGCTAGCATGTGTTGCATGACTTTTGCTACCTAGTCTTCCCTCCATCTCTTTACTTGAGGTAACCTATCATTGACCACATGGGGTAACCTAGTCAATTGGTAAATCAAAAATATCTCATAGATCTATGTTGTTAGCAATATGATAAAATCCATGGTCCTCTTCCATCTAATTAGCATCTCATACATATCATGTACCATCTAGACCCAGATGATTAAGTCTATGTCATATAAAACTCATTTCTCTAATATCATCCTACTCAAGGATACCATAAATATTAGTACCTTACCATTTGATTTGTGACATAGCACCCACTATGATATAAATCCTATCACAACCTTCTAGATATCTAGAATTTATGATGTATAAACATTAAACATACTCACCCTCCTACTTGGTAGAATCATCTCTAAGTCTATATCCCACATGGCTAAGGCTCTCCTCTCCTCTAGAATATCTAATATCCCTATGGTCACTTGCACTTCTATTATAGGTATCCCCAAGATGGCATGGACATCCTCTAGCATGATATCCACATCTAATATATCCCCATCCACCTCCCATCTTAAGGTGTTTGTCAATCATTCTAAACAACTAAGGAACATGACTAACAAGTCAACACTAAGGGGGATCTAACACATCTTTGCTATCTCACCTAGACTTATCAATCCTAGTCTATCCCTGTCTCTATTTGAAAACCTTTCTAATAAATTTGGTAACCATATAACATCTACAATTTGTCAAATTTTTTGTTGGCCCTGAAATTAAGAAATAACAAAGGATGTATTAGTTCTTCCATGTCATGTATAACCATAATACATTATTTATACATTAAAAACAAGCCTACATTACCTTATTTTATTCATTTTATCTCACTTTTATCCTTCTTGGTCCTTCTTGACCTTACTTGGTCATTTCAAGCCATCTTATCCCTCTTTCAACCTTTTGCATGCTTTTTCATATTTTTCTAGCTTTTTGGTCAAATTAGTTTGACCAAAATTTTCCTTTATTTTTACTTGGTTGACTCAAAAATTTGATTCAACCCCCTTATTTTCCCCTCCCTAGTGTTGAGTTTCTATTCTAGACCTTTTAGACCACCTATTAACTCGAAACTAGGTCTTCAACCTATAGAATGTACAGGGTCGACCCATACCTACTAGGTTGGCACTATAGATTCTATATGTTTTCTAGCCTACTAGGTTGATTGGGTTTACCTAGTACTTTTTGCCTATTACCCCTTGCATTTTCTAGAAAAGGTGTAAATTTCTTCATTTCTGTCTAAATCTTTCAAACCCATTTCCCATCTTCCTATTTTCTACCCCTAGAATCTAATTTTGCTTCATTTTGACATCTATAGATGTTTAAAATTCAAAATTATTAAAAATTCACTTAATTCAATACAAATTTCAAAAACTAGTTTGAGATTCTTAGTTGCATACCTGTACTACACTTAATACCACCTCTGGAGTCTCTCCCTATTTAGCATGTCATCTCCTCACCATCCTAGATTTTTTCTCTCCATATCTCCATTTTATCTACTTTCCAAGTCAAAATTATAAATGAATTCTCTTTTCCCCTCTTTTCAAACACTTTTCAATTCAAATCTTTCAATTATTATCATACATATTTTTTGTTTTTCTTATATCTTTATTTATACTCATCTATTTTTATAACCATAAAATGCATTAGATTCGTGATAATGTAGATATTATTTTACACTATCATATGCCTATATTCCAAAAAAATTGATTTTTGGCTATTTTTACACTAACTTCTATAGGTTCATCTAGTGTTCTCTACATTAGACACCTTCCAAGCTCCTATAGTCTACTTCTTTATCTACAATAGTAAGGTAAGTTAAAGGCATGTGATTTTCAATTCAATCCTTTCATTTATCTTATTTATTTCTTATTGTACTTTAATTAACATCAACATTATGTGTTATCATGTTTTAACTTGAAGCACCATCCCATGTTATACTTACGTGACATGTGATGAGCTTTAAGTGGGGTATATGTATAAACATAATATTTTTAAACTTTTATTGATTACTGACACTTTATATCTTGAAAGAACCTATCAAGTCTCAATCTCTCTAAGTTCATGCCTTAAAGGGTACACCAATAAAGGGGTAGGCAAACCATCAGTGCTTTATAAGATTATTGTCCCTTTTACCACTTTCCATTTACACACACGTCTCCTAAAACCATTAACACCAAGATTATTCTTCTCAATCTTACCTATTCTACTATTTTCTTCCTTTCATTCCTTGTTTTATTTCCTTAACATCCTTTTTGACTATTAGTTGTACTAGGTCAACTGGGTTAACCCAGTATAGTTTTGGGGTATTCTTTACATTCATAGTTTGTTAGCCTTTCATCCAACCTAGCTCAGACTCGGTAAATTATCTCTAAAAACATACTAGGTTAATTGGGTTTACCCCATACAACCAACATTCCTAAAAGGATTTAGGGTAAGATCCACCTATATATACAAGGTGATTCCCAACATTTCATAAGAGGATAATTATTAGTGAAAAAGTTTGAGTGAACATCTACTTATTAACCATTCTAATTGAATAATAAATCTTAGGGTTCCATACTTTATTTGGAGATACAGATCTTATCTTATGGATAATTCTTTTGGATTCTTAGATAGGTTATATAACCTAGAGATGATTTATCTTTGTTTTCCTTACATACCACAACAATATCTTGTGAACCTTGGCCAACGGAGAGATTCATGATTGGTGGGTTTATCTTCAAAGGTAAGTATTCCTAACTTTATTTCTCCTTTGTAGAATTATATAGCTAATGCATTTGTATTCTTCTCTCCTTGTATTTAGCATTCTCTACACATTGACATGAGTATATGTCTTCTAATACATGTTTATATTAGTTGTTTATTTTATTTATTCTAACCCCCACTTTGTGCCACAAGATTTGGTATGCTCTAGGTCAGATTTAATTTCTTGTTATTAGAATAGAATGAACATTTAAACCTTAGAACTCCATTAGGGTTGTTTTGTGATTGTGTTAGACTATAAACTTTGGAACCCTTCTTAACATGATGTGTTGTGACAAGTGATACAAGAGATCCCTTAATCAGGTCTAGTACATCCCCATATTGGTCATACTCCTACTTAAGAAATGTATTCACAATCAAAAGTGTAGGTGTGATCTATCTTATATGATCTAGGATTAATTCATAGACATGATGCATTTCTGATTGCATACACTTTCTTCTATGTTAAGGAAATTCATTAATGATGAAGAGAATTTTAAGTGTGTACTCTAATTTTCACTCATATTACAAGGATAATAGAGGATTATAAACTGATGATGAATGATGAGGAGTCTTATAATTGGTAGTGCAAGTGGCAACATTCACATTACGTTCATCTAAAGTGGAAGCCACAAGCTATTTTTGGGGAAACCTATTAGGATGGGTAAGAATCATAATATTTTTTGGATTAAAATCTAAATTATCTTTAAATAGGAAATTAATGATGATAAAAAGAGGCTAAATAGGTGATGAAAATAAAATTAAAAAATAGGATATAAAATTGAAGTGTTCGACAGTGTTCTGCAAACTAGGGAACAAAATAGAGACAAAGAAAACATAGTCATATAGTTAAATTATGTACTAATGAATGGGGAACATGAAAATAAATAAGAATACATAGTTGGATAGCTCAACTTTATACTAATTATAAAATGGACTAAACAAGAAGATAAAGAGACACAGTTGAATAGGTTGACTATGTATTACAGGTAGATATTATGAACATTCTATAAGAGACTATGTCGATAGGGATGATAGTGTTTTGAAAATAGAGAGGTTTTGCAAGATGATATATAAAAAAATTAATTTAATCACACAATTAATTGGATCAATTTAATGGATCCAATTGAAACACATAACACAAACCTTTCACGAATGATGGCTAATGCAAGTTTTATAGTATAAAATACAATGATAAAAGAGTATGAAATAACTTGAAATTCAAATGATAACTAATTAGTTATCCCTAAGTGTTATTGAGTTATAATAAGGTTTAATTTTAATTTTATTGGGAAGTTAGTTGTAATAAGAAACTAAAAATCAGTGTAAGGTTGGTTTTAGGAAGTCTAGGCTAAAAGGAATATGTATTGGTGATTGTACTAGCTTGTTATTAGGGCCTACCCCCTCACTTCACAATCTCATAATGATAAGGGTGTCAAGTAATTTTTCAATATATACCATCAACCACATGTCTATACTTTTCCATAAAACCAAGTTAGCTTCCCCCTTAGTGATGAAATCCAAGTACATAGGCCTTGGGAAGACAAATGTTTAATATTTTTTGTGTTTAAAAGATTTTTAAGTATGTGCAAAAGAGAAAAATAGTGTGACTAAAATGACAATTTTAAAAACAACCTAAATAATATATGTTTGTTACTTTAAGCATGATAGAAAATAAAAATAAAGGTGAATTAATTAATATGGAAAAGAGGTTAATTATTTGATTATGAAGAGTATAAAATCAGTGATACTATGTGAAATTAGTGCATAATAGAGTTGGCTATGTCACTACTATTATATAAAAGTAATATATAGAAGACCATCTTATAGGTTGACTATGTCTTCAAGATAGAAGATAAATTATAGAAATGTGTCTAGCTAGTTAACCCAGTTGGTTGTATGGATATAGTTTTATAGACTAAAAAGTTGTGAAAAATAGTACTAAAAAGGAAGAACTAAAATGATAGAGAGAGTAAGAATGAGCCTTGGTGGTTTAGAATATTTTTGGATTGTAAACTTTTATGATATGATGCTCAAATGTTGATCCAAAAATTATAATAACATAGTCAACTAATTTGATGGATTTTTCAAAACTTGTGTGCTAAAAATTAAGTACAATCGATTAGCTCAACTATGTTTGCAAACCTATATGCTAAAAGAAGACAATTGCAAATGAAATCAACTAGTTTGACTATGTATGCAAATCTAGAACTAAAAAATAATATTGTGTCAAACTGATCAATCCAATCACATGTATTTAGAGAAGACCTACATAGATAAAACAAATTTATTTTGGAGTTCATGTGTGTTAAACCTATACACAGACTATTAGAACTATACTGATAGGTTTGATACATTACTAAAAAAATAAAAATATATAATATAATGATAAAATGAAATTGTGAAAGAAAACTTACAATTTTTTTATTCATGTTAGGTTCACAAGAATTTATACAAATGGAAATGCAATTGATTTGTTAATCAATCCAATCTCAAAGAAGATAAATCCTACTTAAAACTTTTAATTGTTGATACATTAGATATTCACAGTCATGACCAAGATGGATATGCTATACCTAACCAAGGGATCTCTTACCACAATAACATCACTAGAGAGGGTTTCAAATCCTCTATTCAAGTAACACTATGCAATAACCCTAGTTAGGTCCTATGTTTTATATTTAGTAATTATAATGATAATAAAATATAATCTAATCTAGTTATCACCAAATCTTGTGGTGCAAAGTGGGTCTAATAAACATAAAAAGTAAGCACGCATAGAATATATATAGTCATGTCAATGTATAGGAAATATTAATTCATGGGAGAGAATTACAAATGATATTCTTTACACTCTTATAAATGAGGAACAAAGTTAGGAATACTTACCTTTGAAGATAAACCCTCTGAGCCTCAATATCTCTATTGGCTAAGGTGCTTCACAAGAGGTTGTTATGGTATGAAAGGATAACAAGGATAAGTTAGCTCTAGGCTACACAACTTATCTATGCATCCAAAATACTTATCCATGAGATAATATTTATATCTCTAAAGAAAGTATTGAAACCCTAAGCTATGCTCCTCAAGTAGATTGGTGGATAAGAAAATGCACAAGATAATATTCTTTTACTTCTCTTCTCTCTAAGAAATGAAAAAATTATTATATATATATATATATATATATAGTTTAATCTAACCCTAAACCTTTTTAAAAGTTTAGTTGACAAGGTCATCCAAATCAAATCTATATCATTATTTACTAAAAATAAGTTAGGTATCATCTAGGTCAACCAGATCTGACGTAGACCTATAACATGATTTTATGAATTTTAATATAGGGTTGATGGCCCTGATAGTGTAATAAAAACCACCAAAAAGGGTTTTAGGATTAGGAAAGTGCTAAGTAAGGTAGTGAAAATATTGGAGGAGTATGCAAGAGAGGATATAAGGTTTAGGGAAGTGCATAGGAAAAGATTGGATTGATATAAAAAGGTGGTATAGGGGACAACAATCCTATGAAGCACTAATGGTATGCCCACTCCTTTCTTGGTTCACCCTTTAAGGTGTGCACTTAGAGAAATTGAGACTTCATAGGTTCTTGTTAGAGAGAAATCATCAATAATTGATAAAGTTTTAAAATATTGTGCATACATATGCCACACTCTAAGCTCATCATGTCTCACATTGGTGTTATAGGGGATGGTGTTTTAGGAAAATAACATAGCAACACACAATGCCAAAGTTGAATATATTATAGTAAGAAGTAAGTAAGATAAATGAATTGATAGAATTAAAAAACTCATAACTTTACTTACCTTAGTGTTGTAGATAATAAATGAGGTGAAATAAATGTGGAGGTTTTCAATGTATGGAACATTAGGTGAACTTATATAAATTGGTAGAAAAAGAGAGAAAAATCATTTTTTTGTAAAAAATACATGTAATATGTGAAAATATTCTCTACAATGTCAGGATTCTAGAAAATCTTGTGGTTCAATAAAAGAGCTTGTAGAAATAAAGATATGGTAAAAAAAATAGAAAATAGTGGTAAATATTTGATAGGTAAATAAATTTTAATAGTAAGTATAAATAGGGTAAAAATAATTTATTTGAATTTTTTACTATTCTAAGAAAACAAAGCTTTAAAAGACCCAGTGCAAGACTAGATAATAATCATGGTGAGGAGACAACAATTGAGATGGGGAGGATTCCTGGTAGCCACAACAAGTGCAATGAAAGTAATCAAACATGAGTTTCAATTTTTTGAGTAATTTTATTTTAAATTGAGCTAGATATAGAAAATTAATTGGTAAGCAAAATCTAGACACTGAAACTGACCCTAAGAAATTTCTAGGTAGACTAGGGGTATAATGGGGTACTAGGTAAGAGGAAGTTGGACCAATAAATTCCTAAGGCATTTATGGTAAATGGTCAAAAATTAATTATAGGGAAATAATAGAGTCAACCTAGTCAACTCTATTTGTAAGGTAAATAGAAGATAGGGGTTGACTATGTAGTAATGGGCCAACATAATATTGTTAAAGGTGGTAGGTTCTGTAGTAGTAGGTTGATGTGGTGTGAAATTAAAATATGGTTGATTTTGTACCCTATATATAATGAAATTGGTAGTATGTGGCTAATACAATTTTTTAAAGAGGTCCAATTATGTAATAGAGGGTTGATGTAATATCCTAGAGCTAAGAAATGATCAATATAGTATTAAACATGCCAAAATAGTTAGAAATCATAAGGGCCAATTTAGTATCAAATGGGATGATTATGTGTAATAGGATGAGTATAGGTCCAATGTAGTATCAAATGGGTCAATTGTGTAGAAAAATTATAAAACATAAGAAATAAAATAAAACCAATAGATGAAGTAGTTAATTTGTAAATTTTTAAGAATGTATTGTAATTATTTATGACACAGAGATATAATACATCATTTTTTTATTTGATATTTTGTAGAGATGTTGAAGATATTGGTTCTTATTAGATACATCATGGCTATTAGATCTATTATATCATTTGATGAACATGGATAGAGCTTGATTGGTCACCTTAGGTTTTGGCAATATCATGGAGATGAGACAAATCCCTTTTAGTGTTGATCTAGTTGTCATGTTTGTAAGAGCATGGGAATAGTTGACCAACACTTTATTATGGTATGTCGATGGGGACACCATTGAGGTCTTTATCACTCTAGACGATGTCCACACATTTCTTAGACTTTTGATAGGTGAGAAACCAATAATTACTGATACACTAGAGGATGAGGATGAGAAAAGAACATTATCCTAGTGGGCAACATGCTCAAATAAGATTCAACCTAGGTTAATGGTGAGCTTGTTCAATTTTTATATTATATACATTTTGTACATACAAAAGGTGGTGATAGAACTTTTGATAGCTTGAGTGTTATGTCACAAGTTAGACGGAAAGGTAAATCTATATGTGATAACCTTGTGTCAGTCCATCTTGGAGTAGGGATCTTTGTATGATTTTGGGGTTATCATTTGGGTCTAGCTCATGAATTATATCTATGGGATGTTTTTTAGAGGGTAGAAGACCATATGACCAATGATTTTTTTGAGTGTATGGATATATAAGAGGTTCCCCATGTATCGGTTGGTTAGGTTACCCTATGTAGTCAATGATAGGTTTCTTTAGGTCTTTCAATATAGACAACACCATGTAACATAGGCCATTCCCCATGTTATATCACTATAGATGATCACACGAGGGGATATTATGTGTTATCTCTACACTCATATAGATAAAATATGGCCTAGTTAGTATACCATTATGATAGGTTTGGCATGGCTGTGGATCATGGGACTCTACACATCATAGGTGGAATCACATCTAGTGGCACACTTACTAGGATAGTTGGTACTCCCCAATCTAGAGGCCCCTCTAGTAGTGCATTCTTATTGGGAATGATATACTAGAGATCCAAGAGGGAGAGGAGGTGGAGGGGTACTAATAGATATATCAATGATTACGTCTTGGCATGATAAACCATGGGATGGTTAAACATGATAGTAGGTTATAGTGGATACATCAGGGGTAGATGTGATGGATGTGGATGTATGGACATATTAGGTACCATAGTAGAGGTGGAAACAACCACCATATTCTCATCAAATATGGAGGCACCATTAATATAAGGAGATGTAAATGTTAGTTGATTATATGAAGACCCAATAGCTATTTTATGACATAGTTGGTCTAAACTGGCACCTATTAAGAGAACATCATGGTGGGATTTTGTGTTGACTCTTAGATTTACACTAGTATGGAAGTAGCTAATAGAGAAAGTGTTTGACATATGAGCAAACAAGGATAATATGATCAGTGACACTAATATTGGTGATAAGTCTTTTAAATTTTGATTTAAGTTTTTGATATAGGATACTAGTTGCATTGTGATTATGGTAAATAGATGATTCAAGATATATATGTGATATGAGGCTTACCTAGTTTTGATTTTGTATATCCTATGACATAGGAGATCATATGAGGAACCCTAGTTATAGTTTTACACCATGACATTTTGGATGGGATGCTAGCACCATACAACCCTACCACATTATATGATCAATTGGTTCCATATGCCCCATCTCGAGTAGGCTAGTTTAAACTAGTGGGAGAGGATATGAGGTAGTTATAGGCACACAATGATAGGATACAACTACTGGCAAGGGTTAGAGAAGGAAAGGCATAATCTTGGTAGGCCCTGGCATAGGAGAGAGTCATGCATATGGAAACCACCATCTAGCTAGGATAGGTACATCCCTAGATGGCCAATTGATAAGGGAAAATTATTGGATTGAGATCATATACTACCTCTTTATAGCATATAATTCAGAGGGATAGTTTCAAGCATTAATGGGTAGTGTGGTTAGGCCACAAGATAGACATGATGGACCCTAGTCTTAGAGATGGAGCTATTTTATTTTGTATTTTCTATAAAACATGTGATATATATATATATATATATATATATATATATACACACACACACACACATATACATATATATATATACATACATATATATATACATATATATATATATATACATATATATATACATATATATACATATATATATATATAGATATATATACATATATATATACATATACACATATATATATATATACATACATATATATATATATACATATATATATATATATACATATATATATATATATATATATATACATATACATATATATATATATATATATATGTATATATATATATATATATATATATATATATATATATATATATATATATATATATATAGATTTCATGAGTTTTACTTGGATTTGGATGTGGATGCATGATATATTTATTTCTAGCATATGTATTTATATTTTATTGTATATGGTATGAGAATTATAAGATGAGTGTTTTCTTTGCTAACATTATGTTTTTTACGCATTCATGGTAAAAAAAGAAAAAAAATCAAAATGATTAAGAAAGGTATAAGTAATCAAAATCAAATGTAAAACACACCATATCATGATGGCAAATGTGTAATAACAAAAGATGACTAAATATAATAAACCATAGATGGTATAAAGAAACAAATGTTTTTAATCCATGTAAAATATTTGTACCAAATTAAAATCACACTATATCACATTGGGAAGTATGAAAATATTTTAATAAAATGGAAGGCACATAAAAAACAATGGTATAAAAATAATTAAGTCAATCAGTCATACTAAATCATGTGGGGAAGTATAAAAAGAAAGACAAAAATTTAAACATAATTCAAATTGATCACACTAATTTAGGATGGAAAGTATGAAAAAAATAATAAATTAGTTGTAATCCTACATTCAATTAAAAAATTAAATCATAAAATTAAAATATTAATTAATCATAAAAAATACTAAATCGAGATGGGAAACATGTCAATGATGTGCAACTCGTAATCAAACACTACTTATCTCAAATTCGACACATGTATTTTTATTGTGACTTGGGTATTAGAATAATTTTTGAGGAGGGATTTTTCCTATCCATGGTATTACACTAAAACTCACAAAAGAAACATAAATTAGGTGGAAAAAATGGTGGGATTGATTTTAAAATATGGTTGTAATGTAGTAATTTGTGAGGAAGGCCTATTCCTATCCATGGTCTTAAACTATAGCTCACAAAGGGAAACCTAGGGGGAATGATTAGTTAACAAAATACTATTTCTCAAGGGGGAATATTATGAATGTTTTAAATGAAAGAAAATGTAAAAAATCATGACATAGGCGTCTATGATAAGACCTTAGGAAAAATGATGCAAACTAGGTATACAAGAGAGACACTAAGATTCTAGTGACCATCAAGATACAAAGGTTACCCACTCACAATAGTCATAAAGACATATAGGAAAATAGGTGAGATACTAATATCAATTCATGTTAGTTATATGAACAAGAAATAAAAATCCACTACCTTCTCATAGCATGTTCCTTGTTCCTCAAGATATCTTACAAAGTTGTCAATCTACTATGAATATTGGGTACTTGTATGAGAAATTAGGTAGAACTAGAATATTTTTTATATTATTATTTTCTAATCTACTGGCCTATGACACTCCAATGGAACTCAACTCTATCATGATGCCACATGTGTATTTTTAGCTTCAATTAGATAAAAGAGATGTGATATGAATCATGTCTAATAGTGTGATTTAACTTTTGAAATTTGTATGTTGCCTTTTGTATCATTTAATTTTATTTAAATTATTTGGATTTTAAATTTTAGGATGTTATTATTCCTCCTCCATATGGATTTGGAAGAACCAACATGAATGATTTAATTGATACACATAAATGAACTTTAGACTTTGTTTAAAGTAAGTTAAGTATCCATATATATGACTGACTAAACGCTTAGGCTTACTTATGAATCATTATATTCTCTCAATTTTCAACCATATGTATACTTATTATGTGAAAGGAGATAAGGGAATAAAGGAAGATCCAAAGTAGATTGGTAAAATAGGATTACAATGAGATGTCTTGTTTGCTAACTGTTCTCATGGTAAAGAAAGGTTTCTAAGGGGATTGAGGTTTATATAACCAAGTCATAGTAATAATTATTTGAGCTGTTAAGATAAGGTATCAAAAAATTAGTAGGAAATAAAAATACATCCATGAAATAAATGAATTCATAAATATAAGCGAGCAATCATGGAAAGGATGAAAATAAGCCATAAGAAAATATGAAAGAAAATGAAACCATATACAACATAATTTCTATTAAAATATCCATGTGAAATATATAAGTGAAACAATATTTTACACATATTCAAATGATATAATATATATATATAAGTGGATTACAAGTCTAATCCAAAATCATAATGAAGAATAAAGTGAAATAACACCATGATGTGTTTATAAATACTAATAAATTTGTCCACAAAAATTATCCATGACATCTAAAACATATCTATGAAGATGGATCTTAACAGAATCCATAGTACCATATATCTTCATATAAATTTGTGAAAATACTTCTTTCTAAATCTCCTCAATAGAAAATGTAGGTGAAGTTGAAGGATCGTGCTCATGAGGGCTCTCATGCATATAATACTTAAGGATGGGAATCGATGCTAGAATGGGAATGGTATATGTGGGATAAGAAGGTGGAAAAACAAGTGGATAAGGAACCAAGGGTGGGGGAGGAATGATAGGTGAATAATGAGGAGCCTTCTTACATGGGTGGTTTGTGGAAGGAGGAATAGAGGGCACACGAATCATCATAAGGTGATCATGAAAGTGCTACTAGAGAATGTGATATTGATTGGTATGATGGGTACCACATAGGTGATAAATAAAAAATAACTCCCCATGTTTAGGGATATACTTAGGTAACAACTTGGGAGGAGGTATAGCCTTGTGTTTAGGCTGAGCAAGGGTAGGACACAATGTGTCAATTTATTGGTAAAGCTTTCAACAATCAGTGGAAGAATGATTATTTGTGCCATGAAAGCAATAGATACACTTGTTATTACATGTTTGGGGTCTACTAATGGAAGAGGTAAAATTATAATCCTTGGAATATTAGTATTATTAATATTCTTTGGTTTAATTACTGGTAACTTTGTGAATATCACAAAAAGGTTGATCAACCCATTGGGTGGGCATGTGATCAAGTTTTGGCAAAGGAAGAAGGTCATCACCAAGGGAAGGAAAGGTTGGTGTAGATATCGGGTGGAGGTCATATAAATGTAAAGAAGAATTAGATATAGGATAAGTCTTAGCTAAAGGTAAAATGGGATTAGAGCCTAAACTAAACTTAGTTGAAGGTGAGGCAAGACATGCATAAGGCTTAAGAGCAGTAACTAACATATTTGGGGGAAGTAAACTATAAGGATACAAGTATCTATAAAAATGATAAGGATTGATCATGGCATGATCCATGAGCATGATTTTAAGAGGCTCAAATAAAACTAGAGGTGTACCATGCAATATCTCTGTCTATACCCTAAAAAAATTGAAAGAATACTAGAACTAGGCACTATGAAATAAGGAACATAATAAGACAAACAAAAATACTAAAATAAAGAAGTAAAATATCAAAGAATCTTGGCATCTCTATCCTAGATAATTTCTCCTATAAATGGATCACATAAAGTATAACAATTATCATAATTGGGTTTATGCAAGTTGATGGTACTTTTAAGTATGATATTTTCATCAAAATTTGAATGATGAATAAAATGTCTAGTCTTCGTTAAGATCATAGGTATATCATCGATAGGAGGCTAAAAAGAGTGAAAATTCAAGGATGGAAGAAGCTAGGCAATGAGATGAAGGGATAAATATAAAGTTTTGATCTTGAGGCTGATCTTATTTCGCTCATCATCATCAAAATAAATGAGGTTAAATGGTATGTTCCTAATGAGTTTAGAGTGACCATTATAACCTCTGGTAGAATTGATAGGATAATTAAAATGTTGACATTTGTTAAATGGGATTCTGGGCAAGGGTTCAAAGGTAGGAATTTTAAAGACACCACATTATTAGAATTATTTAAAATGCTAAGGGTTTGTGTCTCCTTGAATATTGTAAATAATACCATTATGTGAATTTGAAGTATTATCATGTAAATGAGGTGATAACCCTTATACGATGAGTCTAAGGTCTACCAAGAAAGATGTTATAATAGAGGGGAAAGTTAAATATAATAAATTTTATGTAAATGGTAATAAGAGGGATGGTAATAGGAAGCCACACATAGCCAAAATGAGGCATTTGCCTTATATCATAACCTTGACATGTACTATATGTGGACTTGAGATTGCACTTGGAATATCCAAGAGTTTTAATGAAACTAAGGGGGAAAATGTAAGTACTTGAACCCTCATCAATCAAAGCACACTTAGTTTACATATCATCTATTTAGATGCTAATAAATAGTGGAGGATCATCTACATAAAGAACAATCTCATATGGAATCATGGAAGTGATATGAAACTTATGGGAAAGAGAAGTGTCCATTATTTCATCAACATGTATGGACATCTCTTCACATGTTTGTAGTATGATATCTTCAGACCCATACAAGGTAGTTTCATGTCCTATGAGAGGAGGATGAGGGATGTTTATTTCAAATAATAATTACATCAGATAGTTATGATGGTTTGAATTAGTTCTAGGAAAGGTATTTGAGATAGGAGATGAGAAATTTCTCCAATGGGGTCCCATTTATTGTAACCTATGGGTTGTTTGCTAGATAGATATACATAATGTTATAAGATCTCTTGGGAAGGAGGATTGTAAGTGAAATCAAACTTGTGTTGGTAATATTTAGTTGTTTTAACTTGAGGACAAATAGGCTGATTTTATTTAGGTGGGGTAGTTGATTTAGGTATTTATTATGAATGAGTTGAATAAATACTATTGTAAGGTTGGGTAATGTTACCAATATGTGTATATGTTGTGGGAATGATAGAGATAGTTTGAGAGGTATTATCTAGTTGAGATGTTGGAAATGGTTCCTCAAAATACATAATGTCCTCTTGCCCCAACTCCATCAAATGATATGGGGAAGAGTCTTGGATGACATATAATGTTTGAGGGCTTTGATTCATGTGTGTTAGATTAGAATCAATAAAAGTTACTACCCTTCACATGTTAGTAATATTTACCACATTTTATTTATTAGTGAGGTCTATAAGACTTTCAACATTATTTATGGAATGAGTGGGCTTGTCATTACTATCTTGATGATTACAAAGAGGATCTTTGTATATAACAAGATAAGCATTATCTTGAATTAAAGCTTGATTTTTGTTTTGTGTTTCATGATATTTAAAGGCTATGTAATATGATTATTGGCACTTTAAAATGATTGATTCAAGATAAAAGTTTGGGCCAATAATAAAATCCATAGCTATATTACATAAATGTTTACAAGTTTCATGAGAGTGGCCCTAACTTGCATGAAACCAACAAAATTTATTTGGATCATACAATGGTTTCATAGGGTGAGTGGGGTCAAGATCTTGTGGTAGAGGCCTTGGAAGATTATTTTGAATAATAGATAAAGATAATGGTTTTTGGACATTAATTATGTTTGTTTGGGAAAATATAGGATGAGGAGTGTTTCTTTGAGGGTGGCATCTCCACAACATTATTGGGATTGATAGATTGAATGTTGTGAATAGTGTCATAAGTATCATTGACACCATCATTGGTAACATGATAGTTTTTGTTTTTAATGAGTAAGTGAGTGCCCATGAGAGGTTGGTATGGTTCAAATTTGCACATGATAAGATCTTTTTTCTTATCTTGGTTTAGGGATTCTTTCAAAATTCTTAGAGGGAGAGTTATGATCTAATATTACAAATCGGGGTAGAGAGCACTAGTTAATATATGAAAGAGATTACCATTTCCCATGTTATGTTCACATTTATTAGACAAGTTCTTCCATCATTTGATGAAATATTGTGTCATTTCAATTTCAAGTTGCTTGCAATTTATGAAGTGAGCTAAGTTATTCTCAAGGAGATCACTAGTTTGAAACTCTTATACTAGGGAATTAACCATATCTTCTAAGCAAGTGATAGAATGGGTTTTTAGTTTATTATAACAATCTAAAGCATCTCATAATAGTGTTTTAGATAATATATTGGTATCATCAAATGTATTGAGTTTGACCTAATCTTTATATAGATTTCCAAATGTTTTTAAATGTAGCGTAGGGTCAGTATACCCATTATAATTGATGGTAGGTATGATACCTCCTATGTAAATATTAGAATTTTGAGGTCTAAAAGGTTTATTTTAGAGATTTTTGATTGTTTTATTAATGAGGGTTAGTTGAGTAATGAGGTTGCCATGAGAATACCTAAGGGGATAGGGGTAATTTGGATTTTGCACTCCTCATGAAAGCTATTGGGGTTGATTATGAAGGTGAATGAGATGGTTTTACATCTACATCATTTGTTTTGTGTTATGATTTTGAAAAGTGTTCATTTGATTGAGTTATTGAAATAAATGTTGATGATTTTGGGTAGTATTTTGACTTGTGTATCTATCATGTGAAGCATTGGTATTAGTGGCTTGGGTTGCACTATGAGTAGTGACATGCATAGAATTAGTGACATGAGAAGTAGTGGTAGAAAAGGAAGAACTTGTAGCATTATTGGAATGCATATCAAATATGTACTATTGGAATAATTATCATTAGAATAAAAATAATTATTATTAGCATGATTTTCATTAGTATAAAAGGATTCACTAATGACCTGATTGAGGAAAAGGGTCTTTGGAAAAGGCCACTACTAGATGTTGAATTAACCATGTTATTGGGGTTACATGCATGGAGTTTAAAAATTTAATAGAAGAATATGTCATGGTGTAGGAATGAGTCCAAATGGAAGGGAAAGGTTTACAATACAATGAAGAGTCACCCCTAAATATATGAGAGAAAGTAGGGGAGGGTGAAAGAGGTTCTTCTACTTGATCACCTATCATCAGATTATAGATGGTTGAGGGTCTTTTCCTATATGTTGAGTAAATTAATTAATTAATAAGAGAAAGTTGGTTATTTACTCTAATTATTTATCATATTTTAAGGATAATAGAGGATTATGAACTTATGATTAATGAGGAGGAGTCCCATAATTAGTAGTGCAAGTGGCAATGTTTACATTGCTTTCATCTAAAGTGGAATCCATAAGTTATTTTTGGAAAAACCTATTAGGATGGGTAAGACTCATCATTTTTTTTGGATTCAAATCTATATTATCCTTAAATAGGAAATTCATGATGAGATAAAGAGGATAAATAGGTGATCAAAACAAAATTTAGAAAATATGATACATAATCAAACTAGTTGATTTTTTTTTGCAAACTAAGGAACATAATAGATATAAAGAGAAAATATTAATATAGGTTGATTGTGTACTAATGAATAGGGAATAGACCAAGAAATAAGAAGACATAGCTAGACAACTTGACTATGTATTTCATAGATAAGGGACTGAATAGGAAGATAAATATACATAGTCAAATAGGTCGACTATGTACAATAGGTAGATATTTTGAATAGTTTGTAAAAGACTATGTAAATAGGGATAACAATGTTCTAAAAAATAGAAAAGGGTTTTAAAAAATAATATATAATAAAATGAAGTTAATCACACAAATAATTGGATCAGTTTAATTGATCCAATTGGAACACATCACACAAACCTTACACCAACACTAGCTAATGTAAGTTTTGAAATAGAAAATATAATGATCAAAGAGTAGGAAACAACTTTAAGTAATAAGTAATCAGTCATCCCTAAGCATTATTAATTTATAATGAAGTTTAATTTTTATATGATTGGAAAGTTGGTTGCAGTGAGGAACTAAAAGGTAGTCTAAGTCTAGTTTCAAGAAGTTTAGGATGAAATGGATATGTATTGGTGATTGTAATGGATTGGTATTGGGGCCTACCCCCTCATTCCACAATATCAAAATGATAAGGGTGTTGGGTGATTTACCAATATATACCATCAACCACATTTTTATACTTGGCCAAATAACCAAGTTAGCTTCCCCCTTGGTGATGAAATCTAAATAGGTAGGCCTTAGGAAGACAAATGTTTAATGCTTTTTGTGTTCAAGTGATTTCAAAGTGTGTGAAAAATTAAAAAATAGTGTGACTAAAATGGTAATTTGGAAAACCACCTAATTAATCTATATTTGTTACTCTAATCATGTAAGAAATTGATAGGAAAAGTGAATTAATTACTAGTAAAAAGAGGTTAATTCTTTGATTGTGAAGAGTATATAATCAATTTAGTTGATACTCTATGCAAAAAAATTAGAAAATAGTTGATTGGGTTGCTACTTTCTACAGAAGTAATATTTGGAATAACACAACTAAATAGGTTCACTATGTCTTCAATATAAAAGACATACTACAAAACTATGTCAAGATAGTTGACCCATTTGGTTGTAGGGATATAATCTTATAGACTACAAACTTGTGAAAAACAATATATAAAATTAAAAAATAAAATGACAGAGAGAGTAAGAATCAACCTTCGTGGGTTAGAATATGTTTGGATTGAAAAATTTTATACTATGATGCTCAAATTTTTATTCAAAAATTTTGCTAATAGAGTCCATTGATTCAATGAAGTTTGTAAAACCTATGTGCTAAAAAAAAATTATGAATAGAGTCAACTATATCAACTATGTTTGTAGACCTGTATGCTAAAATAAGATAATTATGAACATATTCAATTGGTTTGAATATGTATGTAAATCTATAGTTAAAGAATCATAATTTTTCAAACTAATTGATCAAGTCACTTGTACTTGGATAAAACTTGTAAAGATAAAATAGAGTCATTTTGGTACAAATGTGTTGAACTTGCACACATACTATTAGAACTATATTGATAGGTTTGATATAGTACTACAATATATATATATATATATATATATATATATATAATATAATATAATGATAAAATAAAAGCATGAAATAAAACATACAAGGGTTTGATTCATGTCACGTTCACCAAAATGTATACAAAGGGAAATACAATTGATTTATTAATCAATCCTAACTCAAAGAAGATAAATACTACTTACACTTCTAATTATTGATGCATTATATATTCAGGGTCATGACCAAGATGGATCTACTAGACCTAACCAAAGGATCTCTTACCATGACAACATCACTATAGAGGGTTCCAAAGCATCTAGTCAAGAAGCACTATGCAATAACCTTAGATAGGTCCTATGTTTTCTATTCACTAAGTATAATGAAAATTAAAGTAAAATCTTATCTAGTGCTCACCAAATCTTATGGCATAAAGTGGGGATAATAAACATAAAGCTTAAACATGCATAGAAGATATGTAATCACATCAATGTATAGGAAACCCTAATATATAAGAAATAAGTAGAAATACTAATCTATCGACTCTTAGAAAAGAGGAACAAAATTAGGAATACTTACCTTTAAAGATGAACCCACAGAGCCTCAATCTATTCCTTGGCCAAGGTTATTTAAAATAGGTTGTTGTGGTATGTAAGGATAACAAGGATAAGTCATGTCTAGGCTACACAACTTCTCTATGCATCTAAAAGACTTCTACATAAGATATGATATATATCTATAAAGAAATTAAAATCCTAAGTTATGCTACTTAAGTATAATGGTGGATAAAAATATGCACAAGATAATATCCTTATTCTTCTCTTATATCTAAGAAATGGAAAAATTAATTTGTATATATAGATGAATCTAACCCTAAACCTTTTTGAAAGTTTAGTTGATAGGGTCAGACCAATTGACTATGTATCATTATTTACTAAAAATAAAGTTAAGTCTCAATCTAGGTCAGCCAAAGATGACCTATACTTGTAACATGTTTTTATCTATTTGAATACAGGGTTGATGGGGTTGACAGTGTAATACAAACCATTAAAAAGGGTTTTAAGCTTATGAGGGTATAAGTAAGGTAGTGAAAATATTGGAGGAGTGTGTAAGAAAGGAGATAAGGCTTAGGTAAGTGCATAAGAGATGGTTGGATTGATAGAAATTAGTGGTATAGAGGAAAAAAATCCTACAAATCCCTATTTATATACCCACCCCTTTCCTAGTGTACCCTTTAAGGTGTTAACTCAAAGAGATTGAGACTTTATATGTTACTACAAGAGAGAAAGCATCGATAATTGATAAAGCTCAAAAATATTATGTGTATACAATTCAAACTATAATGGGAACCTTAGAAGAGGGTAAGAATAATATATTGACCTACTTTAAGGAGGCAAATATATTTATTTTATTCCATCGAGATGGAACCTTACTAGATCAAGGGGAATTTAGAGTCCACCTAGGTCAATTCGACTAGGTCATGAGGGATAAGGTTTCTAGAACAACCTAGAAAGGGGCCCAAGTGGTGTTGTTTTTATCAACATAGTCCATGATGAGCATCAAATAGATCTCTAAGGTCTAAGTATCAACGGAAGCACCCTTACAACTCTATCAGAGATTGGTGACTCAAGCTAAGGTAATCTTTAATGATCCACCAATAAACCTTTTCAAGTTAGACTAGGAGTTTAAGCTCATGATGGTTATGTTATAAGCTAGGGATGCCAAATCAAAATAGTTAATACTTGGATGTTTTCTTCTACCTCCATGCATCAATTTAGTGGTCCCCCATAGATATTTTTTTGGGTTTAAAGGGATTTTTCTTGTTTGGAATTTTGAATTATGGTTTTAACTATAGTGAGTAGCCATCATGGCCCAAGATGATATACTTATGCTATTTGGAGGTGATACCCATCCTTTTCTATATAGGGAAGAACCATATTGTTTTATAGGTTTGACTAAAATTACTCAAAAGTGATCTCATATTATATCTATGATTTCACCTACTATTCCTTAATCTATCTAGATTGTAAAGTCAACCCAGATTGATTATCATAATATCACTTATTTTAATGAATATAACTTATGTTTTCTATAATATGTTTTATAATGTGTTTCAATTCTCTTTCATCTCCATTCTTAAATGGCATTCAATGCTAGGTTAATTGGGTTAATAATTTATTGATTTATACATTTTATGGTTATAATGTGCTTAGATATTATAATCACTATGTGATTTATCCCATTTCTTTTTATAGTATTGATAATTTGTGTGTTAATCTAAAAATTCTCATATGGTGTTTATGTGTATTCTAATATAAGCTCCTAGTACTCATCTTTAATGAAAGATAATATTGAAGGCATACTCTTAGTTCCTTCATACTCTTCCCATTGTATGTTCTTGGAGATGGAACTTTAGTGAAACTCAGTATACAGTGGTATAACTATGGCAGAGTCACTTGGTTCATTGATTAATGTAATTAATTTCATTCTAGACCTAGAGGCTCCATGTTCTACCTTAGCCTTCCCTCTCTTTTATGTTTATTATTTAAAATTGAACTAATCTTTCCTCTTGTATTTATAAATAGAATACATAATAATAAAATTATCATAACAGTCTTTGACCTATATGTATGAAATTTAGATCAAACTTTTCGTGGTGATAGTGCATCTCTTAGAGACTATTCATACAAACTCCAATTTTGAAGTCATTTACATATAACTATGTCATGGGTTAATCCTGAATCAATCCTAAAATAGAGGATTAAAGTTTTTACTTTTCCTCACTTTCCCCTTTTAAGGAATTCCTAATCTCATAAACATTTCATGAATGAGATGAGAGTTTATAGTGAACTATAGTTGGTCCTATAAGTATGGTCTTTCATATGAATAATTCATGCTTGTTTTTTCTTTGAAGGTATTTTTCTTGTTTTTAATTTTAAATTATGGTTGTAACTCTAATGAGTGTACATCATGGCCCAAGATGGGATACTCATACTATTTTGAGGTGATCCCCATCCTTATTTATATAATGAAGAATTGTATTGTAATATAGGGTCACCTAAAATTTATCAAAAGTGTTGTCATATTATAGATAATAGTTCACCTACTTTTCCTTCATCTCTCTAGATTGTAAAGTAATCCTAGATTGACTATTGTAACAAAACTTACTTATTTTAATAAATATAATCTATATTTTCTTTCAAAGGGTTTATTTTATTCTTATTTATTTTAATTAAGACAAATAAATTTTCAAAATGATCTCTCAGGTTTTGTATAGTGTAATCTCGCTACTCCATAGTGTAATCCCACTAGTCTATAAAACCATGAGTCAGACAAGCAATATAGCTACTTGGGTTAGTCTCATAAAAAACATAATCCCACTACTCATACTAAAAATATCACTACTTGGATTGACAATCCCTCTATTTAGGTCAACAGTATCATTATTCAAGTCAGTTTAATGGGAATAATAATCCTACTAATTAGGTTAATAACCCCATCAATTCTAACATAATACCACCACTACGAGAGTTGTAGTATTGTCACTTAACCACTAATAGTTGATCAATAATACTATGACTCAATTAGGTAATCCCACAAGTTAGGTTGACAATATTTTAAGTTAGGTTGTCAATCCCATGACTCAAATAAGCAATCCCATGATTAGTTAGTCATGGTATTACAATATCATTATTATCAAGTAACAGGGTTATAATATCAATACTTGCAAGTAGTGGTATAGTAAAATAACTATATAATATATAGATAGAATCAAGGTTATTCTAAAAACATAATACCATAACTTAAAATCACAAACCCATGACTGTGTGAGTTACGGGATTCTAGTCCAGTAGACAAAACCATGACTTCCAAAAAATTGGATTTTTGCTCTAATTTTCACCTTTTTTGCTTCCACACTCCAAGATCCTACATGATAATGGTTATTAGTTTGCTTTTAGGTGTTATTTGATCAAATTTTTTATGCTAGGTACCATTAGGCATGCCATTTGTGAACATAGGTTTTTAATAAAGGGAGATTAGTACAATGTTAGTGAATGCAAGCAAAATCTAAATAAAACACACTAAAGCTAACACATTAAGCCTATCTCAAGTGGGGAGCATGATGAAGAATACACATGAACAAATCATAATTAAAATACAAGAATATTACTTTTTTTACCTTCCTTGATGCTCCAAGAGTCTTCTTCGATTGGCTTATTCAAATTTTGCTAAGAGGTCTTCAATAATGGAGTGTGGTTATCTTCATCTCCTCTTGGTACCATTACTTGGCTTGTGATGGCTTTGGCTCAATATTTGGGAATAATAACACCACATCAATATTCACCTTGAATATATTTGGTCATTGTAACTTTGGCTTGAAAGAGATTTAAATTCAATAGGAAAGGCCTCCTATTTATAGATTTTACAAAATGATCAAAATGAACCTAAACCATCCATCTCAAGATGAAGATGTGTGGCTAAGGATCCATTAAATTTCGAGTGCCAAATTAAATAAATGACTTCATAAATATTTGGGATAGAGAGGAATTAAAGAGGCATGTAAGGCATTAATGAGGCATGGGAGGGCTTAATAAGATATTTTATGTATTTATGGCCCAGCGATGTCTTTCTAAGAAATGATGTCACTTGATGATGTAGTTATTCAATATCAATTTCTAAAACTAAATATTAAAAAAAATTCATGGAATTATTATTTAGGATCTTGAATCAAATTAATTAGTATTAAACATAATTTATCACTTTTCATGTAAATCTTGGCAATTGGTGCATAAATTAATCAAATTGGTCAAAATGTCATATTATTGGCTCAAAATTAGACTCGATTGGAATTTGTATGTGATGTTAGATGTGTTGGATCTATTATCCCATTTAGGATGATTGAAACATAAAATAATAAAGGCATGTGTCTTATGCAAGAATTTTGGTAGAAAAGAGCAATTTAGAGCACCTAGTCATGAAAATGTCATTTTGACTCAAAATGATCTTTTCAAAGTTAGTTGTTTCATAAATTGAATTGCCTTATTTAGTGATACATTAGCCAAAATTAGCACTTGAATATTAAAAGATCAAATGTTTTAGTGAATTTTAGTATTTTTAGACAAAATTGTGATGCTTTTATATAAATTGGTCAAAAGCCTGGTTGGAGGTTATTGGTGGCTAGTTTTCGATGTCTAAAGTTTGCCCCTATTTGGGAAGGAGTTGTAAACCATAGACACAACAATATCTTCTCAAATAATGAGAAATGACCTATATTCCAAAAGGAAGATGATGATTGAATAAAAATATCCAAATAGTGTTTGGGAAGCCTATGATGATGCCCCCTCAAGGGAGTGTCTATCACATATGTCAAATAATGGTCCCTCAAAAATAAGTAAGAACAAAGAAAGAATTAATGGTTGAGAGTAATCTAAAAAAATAAATTCTTGCATACATTAATTTTATAAATTATACTAATTTGCCCAAAGGTAGTTATAATCAAGAATACAAAGTTGAAATAATGATTTGCCCATAGGTAGTTATAATCATTAAGATGGCCTGGACTAGCTAAAGATGATGTTTGATATGGTTATGCCCTAGTTAGGGAATATTAGCAAGCATAACTCAAGGATATAAACTATAATATAGATTAAAAGATGGTTAGGTGTACACATAGATGCAATGGTCTAATAACTAAATATCTATAAAAAAACAAACATACAAGGATGCAAAGTGATGAAAGAGATGGATAAAATAATAAGATTGATAAATAGAAAATATTTAGTTGTACCTACCAATAAAGAGATGCTCATCCTTATTATCAATAATACAACTAGAATGGTCAATGGATTAATTTGATCAATATGGGTGGAAGGGTTTTCCAAGGTGGCAAGGAGAAACTTATACATCTCTATTGATCATAGACCCCATTGAAGATGATTTTTGTTGTAGTATATGATGGTATTCATCATTATAGAACACCATGGAGACTATCATAAAATATGTGTAAGGACTAACTCCCAATCTAATAAACACTCAAAAATAATTCACTAATGATAAAAACCATGATGAAAATGTTGAAATATGAATATGGATGGAATCAAGAATAATGAACAAGGAATCACCAATGAATTCATATTAACTGAGGTGAGGCAATAGTGTCGAAAGCAAGTAAAAAAGTAAGTAGACAAACAAAGAAAGAAATGAATAGAAAGCAAAAAATAGACAAATAATAGAAAATATTGAAAACAAAAGCAAAAGAAAGCATATTAATAATGACCATGCACTAGTAGGGTGAATTAAGGATAACTAACTAGGTTTAGATAGGACAAATGTTTTTGGATTTTAAAATTTGAATGTTTTTAGAATTTTGAGCTATCTTAACTCATTAGAGAATGACAAGATACCTACTCACAAAATGGCAAAAGTGTTTGGCTTAGATTTATCATAAAATGGCAAGAGCACATGAAAAGGGGGACTGCGGTGACCTCAACATGAATTGAGCATGGCCCACATAGTCCTAAAATGACTTTAAGTCATAGTAATTCCATCCACACAAAAGGTGGAAAAAAATAACTAGGTCCCAACAAGTTCTCAAATCCAAATAATATCTAGTAAAATGAAAACAACAATGGCAAGGTGATGTGGCAATGTATGATAAATAAATGTTGCCCCTAGTTTGCCCATAGGTGGCCATAACTAGGATACAATGGATTAGATCAATGTTACTAATTTTCCCATGCGTTGTTATAATTAGTATCAAGTTCGATGAACATTTATTTGTCCCAATAGGTGATATAATTAGGCTCACATAAATAAACTTGATATAAGATGTAAAATAAAAATATCTTATCAAATCAACTATCACACTAAGTTCATAAATTGTCATTGTAAACATAAATTTGATTGATTATTAAAACTTGATCAAAATTCACTCATAAAAAGTGTGGGGATAACCAAAGGAACCAAGATAAAAAAAGGATTGGGTAGAATGATTAAAAATAGGATTTGATCTTGATAGGAATGGAATGATAATATGACACAGTCTTGCTTAGGATAATGATGGGTTTTTATAGATTGGATAAAAAGGTAAGAGGGTTGCCCCCAAGTGATAAGGTGATTGGTTGGGATATGTGACAATGGAAAATGGATATGGAAAATTAAATGGTATGGTACATGTTTGTGGCTGATGATGGTTGTTGTTTTCTGATATGTTTGGCCTATGTATGGTAAATGGCATATGATTCTATTATTCCTACTGAAGTGGAGATGCACATCCTAATCAACAAATGATACAAAAAAAAATTCAATCATGTTAATTACTAGCCCACAACTCATTTAAATAATTTATTTGTCAATAAATACCTATATATTTGGATGTAAAGATTGTTTTTGTGATCTTCATTGGTTATTGATTTTGATTCTTTCAAGCATCGATATAAGGCATCTTTGTAGCCTTTGTAAAGGAAAGTGTAGCCATGGATCATAAATAGGGATAAATTTTGGTTGATAGGGTTATATATGGAATGCAATGGTGTATGATAATGGAAAGTATGATGGTTTAAAAACAAATAAAGATTGAGACTTTTAGTCACACATAATGTTGTTGATGTCAGGTTTGAAATAACTTTAGATGTAGTGGGGATAAATACTTTTTCTCTCGATAATATGAATAATTTTTTTTGCTATTTAGGCCTGAGAGTAGCTACCATTTGATTAGGATATAGAGTGGAAGCTATGTTGATTTTTTCTTTGATAATATCTTCATCAAGTAGTGACAAACTTTTATGATCAGCTCTTGGCACCTCAAAAAGTTTATACCAATGAAGTTGTCTTGGTTGTTCCATAATGCCTTTGAGAAGGTTTCACTAAGGAAAATTGAATTTTGAATTTGATTTTCTTCTATCACATCCAAAAAAAATTCACTAAAAGATGTTGAGTTTGAACTTTGATTGTCTCCTAGTGCCTCTAAAAAGTTTTCACTAGGAGAGTGTTCTTCTGCTACATGAATGTGGTCTTGGAATCCTTTATCTTCTTCCATTGATATTTTACATTGATATAATTCAACAAATTATGATTATATCAGTCATAATTAACACTTGTGGGAGATGGAATGTTAATGATGTGGATAGGTTGGTTGGTGGTAATGGTAATGGAATGGGAGGAGGCTGCACAATCCTCATAGAATATAATAGGATAACTTGTGTTGATAATGAATTAATCATATTAAAAAACTATAAGAAGATCATAAATTTATTCAAAATAATCTACAAGGCATGCATAACCAATGCTGTAATAATTGTAAACAAAATTTGATTTTAAATCTGATTTTAACTCAAGGGACTTTGAATCTAATGTTGAGACTGATATTGATTTTTATTTTGATTATAAATCTGATGTTAATTCAATAATATAACTTGAATCTAACTTGGATTCATCATCTGATGGGTACTCTATTACAATGATGTCTTATTGAATGCTTGGTATTAGAAAAGTGATGGTTTGTGATGGCATAATAGGCTCTATAAAGACTAATTTATCAAAGTGATAATCCTTTACAATAATAAAAAAGTAAAGAGACAACTCTTAAAATAATAGTTTGTTAGAGGAAGGATCTTGAAAAATAGGAATATGATTTAGGGGTAATGATTTGCCCAAAGGTCATTATAATCATTAAGAAGTGACTTAGCAAAGACTAGTTCATCAGAGTAAGACTCCTCGATAAGTAGTATAAGATCAATATGTGATTCATCATAAGTTGACTTATCATAAGCAGTTGGTTTAACAAAAACTTCTTAGATTGGTTGGTTTTCTTGGCCTTGGTTTCCAATGAGTTATAAAATACCCATTTTGAACACATCTTGGTCTTCAAATAATTAGCTTGATTGAGGAAATGATGGGATTGGTATTGGATGAGGAATGGCCTATGGTTGGATAATGGTAGGGTATTGGGGATCATGATTTCTTACATGATCCAAAGAATGAATCCTTGAAATTTTAACAATAGGGTGGTGTAGAACTTGATTTCTCACACAAGCCAAAGGACTAGGTCCTAAAATGATGAAAGGGCATTATGGAGCTTGAATTATCATATAAGCCAAAGGAGAAGGTCATAAAAGAGAAAAGGTATGGTGTTGTGGAACATAATTTTTCACGCAATCCAAAGGATTAGGTCCTATAAGGATAAGGCTATGGTATTATGGATCTTAGCTTCTCACACAAGCCAAAATATGAGGTCCTAAAATGGTAATGGTATTCTTTGGATACTATGGAGCTTGGTAGTTCATATATTCTGAAGGAGGGTTAGTGATAACCAATGATAATATAATGAAAGTATGTCATGGATCATGGTTGGTCATACAATCTAAAGCATCTAAGTCCTCCCGATAAACCATATCATCCCAATCTTGAGTTGGATCATAAGCTGATTCTTGACTATGGTCTTTGTACTAATTTTTGTAAAGAGGGTATGAATCCATATCCCAAACAAAATTTTATATATTTGGGTCTTCAATAGTGTCCTCCTTACAAACCTTTTCATACCAATCAAGTTCTCATGTTGGATCATAAGCAGGTGTTTGGTTATAGTCAATTTATTTGGCCATTTGATCATAACATGGATTTTACATGACTCTACCATAAGTGTAGCTAGAAATATCCACATAAATGATGAAATATCAAAAAAAAAAGTTTTAGAGTTCTAAAAACTCTAAAAAACAATGTATAAAGGATAAAAGGTTCAAACATGGTCTAACTTGGTCGAAGGTGGTGCTATATCTCCAATGTGGTAAAAAAATGGAGCTATATTTCCAAAATGGTTTGTGTGATAACTTGGCATAAAATAGTCTAAAATTAAATGTCTAATGTTAAATGTCATACACATAAAATGTCAAGCATATGAATAAAAATTGGCATGTCAAAATTCTAGTCCAAAGTGTTCCAAACAAGATCTATACTAAGAAAGGGAAAAGAGTTTCTAAGTTTTTTGTCCAAACATGGAGTCAAAATCTAGGCTCAAATAGGTTGTGTTAGGACTTTTGGCTAAATGAAATCAAAATATAGGCTTGAAATAAAGGATCAATGTTAATTTGATTTGATCTAACAATTTTGGAAACAAGTTTGACATAGACCTAGCACACGATATCTAACATAAACATGATTAGTTGGCATAATCCATAAGGAAAAAGGTTCTTAGAAAAAGGTTGTGTTTTCCCAAAAAATCAAAAATAATGATGAGGATAGGCATTCAAACAAACAAATAATAAATAGTCATCAAGTTGGGTAATCAATTAACTAAAGTTATGTAACCCAAAAGAGCAATGTGTGTATAATCCATATGAATTGAGGCCTTAACAAAAATAAATCAATGTTTGAACCCAAAAATAACAAGGTTAATTAGAATCCCAATTTTAAAGACTAGGATTTGACAAAATAATCTAGACAATACTGGATAGCATGATGGCACATAAACAAGGTCTAAATGGCATATGTGACATGGTTTTAAACAATGAATTTGGTTCAAGTCACATAAGTTTTGAAATTATTTAAGAAACATAATGGCATAAGCATGCTATAATAATTTTATCAAATGTTATGTTTCAAATACTCTAAGGCACAAACTTAAAATCTAATTTGGGTAGCATAAAAATACCTGTATCAGTCAATTGACACACACAAAAACAAGTTTAGAAAAAATCATAAGGCACAAGTGTGGTGTAAAATGGCCAACATAATGCCTCTTTAAACAAAAGAGTGGCATATAAAAAAATTTGTTTTAATGTGGTTTATAAACAAACACATTAGTTTTAGTCTCAAAACACCAAGAAATAAAATGCCAAAATACAAGTAAATCATCCAAATTCCTATCAAAAGTGGCAAAGTGTGGTTGACTAAAACTAATTTATTTTTGATCATCTATATGGATATCATGCATAAGATTTTCACATCAAAATGAAAGAGAAGTAACATGTCAATTGGGTCCACATTATATGACTTGTTGTAAAAAGGTCTTGCCCTTTTTATAACCACTACATCTATCACTTTCTCAATGTAGTGCAATTTCCAATCTGATCATACACCCTAGGCTTAGCCTCAGTGATAGGAGATGGTTTAACTTCTCAAACCATTAGTCCTAATGGGGTGATCCAAATTTATATACCCCCTCATAAAGAGGGGTTGAATATGATGCCAAGAGAGGAAAACCTAGGTGAAATCTTCCCTAAATAACTCATGGGAGGTAATTAAGTCTCCCTCACAAGACAATATGCAATGTAATAAATGACAACAATAGAAAGAATTTATGGTCACCTCAAGATCACATAAAACTATGTGATTTTTTGGGGAAGGATTCAAGTGATGTTATTTATATTCCTTGGACTAGGCTCAAATGTGATGAAAAAGTGCTTTTGATCACCTGAGTTCCCTAAAGGGGATAGGGGGAGAGCATACATGCATTTCTCTTTTTGTGAAAACAAACAAGGCATGATAAATTAACATTTGGAAAAGTAATGAATTTTCATAATGTTATGTTCATTTTAAAACACCAAATAAAATGTGTTGTGAAATTTGACCTCTTTATCTTTAAGATGTAAAAACCTGTAAATAAAAACTATAAAGCATTCAAGCAAACATCTATGTGTTTTTTTAAGCACCCAAAATTAATGTTCCTAATCCTTTTTAAGCACTTCAAAAGAGTTTAAAAATACTATATTAATATTGTTTAGATCCTTTTTCAAGTTGGCCCTAAAAGGAAAAAGTCATAATTTCATTTAGCCTTGAAGAAATTTTCTAAATGAGACAAAAAACTTTGCAAAATGAGCTCTCAGGTTTCACACAGTGCAATCTCGTTAGTCCATATTGAAATCTTGCTACTCTACAAAATTAACTCAGATAAGCAATAACACTACTCAGGTTAGTTTCATAGAAAAAACAATCCTTATACTCAATCTAAAAATCTTACTACTCAGGTTGAAAATTGTACTATTTAGGTCAACACTATCAATATTTAGGTTAGTTTAACGAGAATCACAATCTTGCTACTTGGGTCGATAACCCCACTAGTTCTAGGGTAATACCACCACTATGAGAGTTATGATATTGTCTCTTATATACTAATGGTTTTACAACAATACGATGACTTAGTTAGGCAATCCCATAAGTTGGGTTGATAATCCCACAAGTTGGGTTGTCAATCGCATGACTCAGATAGGCAATCTTGCAATTATCTAGTTACAGTATTGTAATATCAATACTAGCAAGTAGTGGGGTTGCAATATCAATAATTTTGATTAGAGATATTTTAAAACAACTATAGAATCTATAGATATACTTAAGGATAGTCTATAAAAACACAATACCATGACTTAAAATGACAAACCCATGATTATGTGACTTAAAATATTATAGTCTAATAGACAAAACCTTGACTTTAAAAAAAATGAATTTTTACTCAAATTTTCACCTTCTTTGGTTCCACACTCCAATATCCTACATGAAAATGGTTATTAGTTTTATTGTATGTACTATTTGATCAAATTTATGATTCTAGGTCCCACCAAGAATGCCATTTGTGAAAATAAGATTTCACTAAGGGGATATTAGTATGGTGTTAGTGAATGAAAGCAAAATCCAAAAAAAAACACTCTAAAGATAACACCTTAAGTCTATCTCAAGGGGAAACATGGTGAATAATAAAAATGAACAAATTACAACTAAAAGTCAAGAATATTACTTTTCTTACCTTCCTTTATGCTCCAAGAATCTTCTTTGATTGGCTTGCTTATATTGTGCCTAAGAGATCTTCATCAATAGAGTGTGGCTACCTTCATCTCCTCTTGGTACCATTGCTTGGATTGAGATGGCTTCAGCTCAATATATGGTAATAATAACACTACATCAAGATGTGTCTTGAAGATATTTGGGCATGGTAACTTTGGCTTGAAAGAGCTTAAAATTCAATAGGCAAGGCCTCCTATTTATAGATTTTACAATATGATTAGAATGAACTTGAACCATCCATATCAAGATGAAGATGTGTGGATAAGGATACATTCAATTTTTAGGTCTAAATTAAATAAATTCCTTCATAAATATTTGGGATAGAGAGGCATTGAAGAGTCATGGAAGACATTAATGAAGCATGGGAGGGATTAATGAGATATTTTATGCATTAATGGCTTAGGGATGTCTTTCTAAGAAATGATGTCAGTTGATGATGTAATTATTCAATTTCAATTTCCAAAAATAAATATTCAAGAAGTTCCATGGAATTCTCAATTAGTCACTTGATTCAGATTAATTAGTCTTAAACATGATTTATTACTTTTGGGGCAAATCTTGGTAATTAGTGCATAAATTAATCAAATTAGTCAAAATGTCATATTATTAGCTTAAAATTTGACTAGATTGGAATTTTTATGCGATGTTAGATGCATTGGATCTACTATCCCATTTTGGATGTTGCCAATACAAAATAACAAAGTCATGTGTCTCATGATATAAATTTGGTAGAAAAGATCAATACAGAGCATGTAGGTAAGAAAATGCCATTTTTACTTGAAATGATCTTATCAAAGTTAGCTACCTCATAAATTGCATTACCTCATTTAGTGATACTTTGGCCAAAATTATCACTTGAATATGACAAGCTCAAATATTTTAGCACATTTTAGTGTTTTTAGGCCAAAGTATGATGCTTTAATAGAAATTGGTTAGAAGCCTAGTTGGAGGTGATTGGTGATCAATTTTAGGTGTCTAAATCAATGACACCATCATATATATAGTGTTTATTTTTAGATATAATAAGCATTATAGTGTTTTTATTGTGTAGAGTATCCTCAAATTATCTCATGAGGTGGTCTTAACTTTTACCTTGATCAAAGGCATATTACAATGACTTAGGAGAGAAGGACCTAACTACATATTGTAATTTTGATGTTAAATAAGTTGTGAAATTATAAAAGAGGATTTATTCACACATGATATGATTAGATTTTTTTAATAAATATTTCCAAAATTTGATTAATCCATGTGTTGTCTCATTATCTACTTGCTTTCAATTGAAAAATTGCCTATTTTTTTAAGGTAAGTCATGATATTGGAATCATTAAACCAATATATTCACAAGGATTTCTAATTTATGATAAATCTAGGATTCAGTTAGTTGTATCATTCTAAAACATCACCTATTAGGGTTTTAGCAAGTAATTTGGTACTTTCAAAGGTATTAATTTTGAGCCACCCCTTATAAAGATTCTAAAATTCTTTAAAGTTCAAATTGGTATTTCTAGATACATCATAGGAGATGGTGGGATTTATTACACCAATGTATATGATTGTAAAATGAGGTGATTTGGATGCATTTGATGATTTTTTGTGAATTTAAGGTTGAGTGATAATATTCACATGATGATATTTAATGAGGGTGGGGTGTCATATTGATTTTGAATTCCCCACTAGATTTTTTGAGGTTTATTCTTCATTTGTATGAGTTGATTTTGCATTTAAATAGATTGGTTTGAAATATATGATTGCTTATGAGCCATTTAATTTAAAAATTACATCATTACTTGAGTAGTTTCAAGTGAATTTTGATTGGTTTGAGATGCTTGAGTGTTCACAAAAGTGAGAAGCTTGGGTAGTAATAGACACATTCTTAACATTAGTTTTTACATGAGCACTTTCATTTGGGGAACTAAAGGGAGGGTTGGATATATTCATTATTATGGTATGTATAGTGGAAGAATAAGGATTGGAAGAGGTCACATAATGACTTGTTCCAAGTATTGTAAAAAAATATATATTTAGGTGAGATTTAAAATAAAGGAAACACCATGAGGGAATAAATTTCTTAAAGGGGTTTTCTTACTTTTTTAGCATGTTCTCAAAGGAATTCATTCATCTCACAGGTGTACTTGGGAAAATATTTGATTCACCCTTATAATCACATTTATCAAAGGATAGTTTTCTATCTCTAAATTTTATGTTAGCATTAGGGTTAGTATTGGCACACTTATTTTTCATCATAGAAATATTACAATTTTTAGAAGTATTTTATTTATAAGTGGTAAAATGGTATGAATGAGGATTTTGAAGGTTATTACTAGTTTCATTCATGGACATAAAATTAGTATTTAGAGATTAATATCCTTTGAAATCATTAAAGTATTGGTCCAATCTAGTTTTATCTTTAACAAAATTTATTGTATGAATAAAATGGTGACATCTAGGGATAGTGAAGGAAAATGTATTTTGAAGATGAGGCATGCTTGAAAATTTTTAAGATCTAAAATCTAGGAATAGAAAAGAATCATGAAAATGTACTAATACATTGGTGGGGTAAGATCCATGTCACATTCACTAAAATATATGTAGGTTTAATAGCATAAAAAACATTAATATCCTTTAATATATAAAATTAGATAAGACCATACTAGATCCAACATACATATAATTAGTCACATTTCAAACTAGGGAAAAGACTAAATGGAAGAGATTATTGCAAAAGGGAGGGGGATCAAACATATTATTAGTAAGCCTATATAAGGAACTAAAAAATAAATACAAACTAGATCTAATATTTAAAATAGGTGGACTAAAGATAGATAAATGTTGTTAGGTAGTAACCATGTGCAATGTAAAATAAGGGTTATAACTAAATGTATATAACTAGGGATATAATGGCATGTACTAATAACATAATATAAACTAAAAATTGAGATAAGGAAAAGCATACTATAATTATTTACTATTTTTAAATATTTTCCATTTTTATAAAATTTTGTAACGTATTATATTTCACTATCAGATCTATATATTCAACATTAAAATTTAAATGGTTTAATATCTATTAGTTTGAGTTAATTCAGTTAAAATAGATTATTATTATTTTTTATTCTCCACCTACAATACCTCTCATCAAGTACCATTTGATCTAAGAGGGAGATTGATGAGTCGACAAGTCAACTCATAAGTAAGTATCCCTATATCATTATAGGGATACTTACCTTGGGTTGACTTGTCGACTCATCAATCTCTCTCTTAGATCAAATGGTACTTGATGAGAGGTGTTTTAGGTGGATAATCAAATAAATAATAGTCTATTTTAACTGAATGAACTCAAACTAATATATATTAAACTATTTAAATTTTAATGTTGAATATATATATCTAATAGTGAAATATAATACGCTACAAAATTTTATAGAAATGTAAAATATTTAAAAATAGTAAATAATCCTAAGGATATTAAAAAATACCTAAAACAAATCTTATGCTAACTGTGTATATTGAATATGGATGAAAACTACTTGAAATGACACGTGTATTATGTCATGGCTGAATGCAATAATTTAAATTATGAGTGGACATGTCCATATAATGACATGGGTAAAGTGAAGCCTTGTTTGTTGATTGTGGCCATATTTTGGTTCATTTTGAGATTGATTTATCAATCTAAGTTTGTGTGAGGGTTGAATGATTAATTTTTAGTGTTGAGTTGATGTGAAAAACACTTAAAGAATAAAAACTCTTGTTTATGCAAAAAAACACAATAGGAATCAAATTCAAAGTAGATAATAGGGTTTCAAGAATAACCTAGATACCCTAATAAAAACATATGTAATTTTAGTGTTGCCCACGTATGCCAAATGGGCCTCAAGCTGATGTATTTCTCCCTCCTAAGGTGATTATGTGATTTATGATTGTGAAACTATATGACTATAGCTAGAAGATTGATTGAAATAATTGATAATGGATGTCATTGACTTAAAATAAATAATATTTATATGTTACCTAGACTATTATAATGTATTAAAATTTAAATTGGAATAAATAGTTCTTTTTTGCTCAGTGTGCAATAGAAATTCCAAATAATTTTTAGTTATATTTAGATAAGCTTTTATGTGTATATGTAAGGGAATATTTCAAATATTTTTTATAATTGAACTTGAAAAATGCATGGGAGGGGGGAAAATATACTATTTTAGATTTTAAAATTTATCATTGGAGTGGATAAGGCCATAGTGATGCCCTATCCAACCTAGTGAGGGCTTGTCCCAAAAGGACAAAGACTATTGGAAAACATCTTAAAATAACTTGTAAGTTGAATAGGGTTAAAATAAGGATTTCTATATGATAATTTTAGTGTTTTAAATATAAAATAATATATTTTATAGGTTTTAATTTAGTGAAATGGTGGATAGACAAAGCAAGGTAAGGATATCAATATTAAACATTATCAAACACTTAATGATTATTTTTATTTGTCTAAAAATTTAAGGATAAAGACTTATGTATCCATAGTTTGGAATTACAAATACTAAGTGTTCCTCTCTAGTTCATAATACTTCTTATGAAATAAAAATATGTTATTCAAACATAGGCTTCACAAGTATTATCTCCTATACTCTAAAAATTCTTTTTCTACCAAAGGAAAGTTTTCATGCACAAGTAGAGTATAACGATCTTGCACTTTAATAAATTGACATTTAGGATCCATACATATATAGATCCAAATAATAAAATGGAACCATCAAATATTTTTATGGGCTAAATCAATATCTATACATTATAATGATTCAAATAAAAAATAGGACCACATTATCTAGTGTCAAGTTAGTACTACAAGCAAAAATAGTATCAAATGAGAAATATATAATTGAAAAGTAACCATATGTATGAAAATAGCTATTCCATCCAAATTATAAATACTATAAACTATAGGGACCAAATATATGTAACTCAACATGGGGAATTTAGTTTGGTAAAAACATGATACAAGGCATAAGAGGTAGAAAGTAGGGAAAAGAGCACTAAAGGAAGTTGGAATGATCAGATAACAAGATGAGTGTAAACATGTATAAAAAAAATCAAATGATAGTATATATTAATGTACCATGAGTTGAACCAAACCAAATATTGGTGTAATCCTTAGCTACTCACAATCTAATATTATTTATTAGCTCGAGGATTTCTCCTTTGATCTTGGGCTAAACCTGACATATGCAACCTTATAACATATAAGTTTTATAATTACAAATTTGATTTTAAACTTGAGGATGTATAAATTTTCAAGGAGTACACACTATATATGTATTAATTATCTATTTTTTTTTTAAAAAAATACTAACAAACTTTTTTGAAAGCAAACACACTTATATGGAATTGAAATACTCTTGCAAAAATTAAAGAATAAGAAAGAAGATCACATGAGTAGAAAATGAAATAAAATTAAATGTTGAAACTGAAATATTAATATAATTTTTAATTTTACCACATAAAATAACTAAAATCCTAATTTAATAAAATTTGATGAAATTAAATGTTCACACAAAATGAAATAAGCTATCTAATAAATAGAAAATCAGACCAATGAATCTTTGAAAGTGGGCCCTATCTTAGTTGGAATTGGAGTATAAATCCCTTGATTTTATAAATATAATTAACTCAAAATAAGTGATATATATTCATATTCTACCTAAAATAATATATTAATTGATATTTATCAATTAAAAATTAAATAGCAACGTTTTATTCTTTATTATTTTTGTGCTTCACAGTCAATTTTTAGACACTCAAATTTAATCATTAAGTGTTTGACAGTGTTTAATCTTTAAATCCTTACCCTAATTGGTTTATTCACCTTTATATTAACTTAAAATCTATATTGGATCATTCTTTATTCCATTTAATATCTTAAAACTACTTAGAAAATCATTCAAACATCCTTATTCTACTAATAGACTCATGTTATCCATATCCTAGTAGTCTCTATCTTTATGGGACAAGATGTCACTAGGAAGACAAGGAAACACTATGGCCTTAGTCACTAGTGTGTCCTTATTCCCCACACTTTAATGGTAACCTTTTAAATTTAAAATGTTTCATTTACCCCTCCTATGATTCTAACAAGGTAATTTAATATGAATATTTCAAATATTCCTCTATATAATGACATCAAGGCCTCTTTAAAACCATCTATAAATCAATTGTATATTTTAATTCACAATGATCAAAAGAAAAATATTATTTCCAATTCCAATTATACTTTATTATAATAGTCATAGGTGAAGTATAATGTCATTTTCTTATAGGTCAAGGGTAGTCATTATCAATATTCAAAGAAATCTATCTAGTTTCATTCATATACCAATGTTAATATTAACATACTCACTCTAGGTGAGAGAAATACATTATATTATTGCCCTTTTGGGATATGTATGCAAAACTTAGATTATGTGGGGTTTCCTAAGGATAACTCAATTATTCCCCTTGTTTGATTCCCCACTTTACATTTGATATGATATTTGGTTTACTTTATGAGAGATAGGGTTTTGATTTTTAGGTCTTACACATAGAAAATTTGGCCACACACTTAAATAATAAACCCTCATAGATAGGTGCATACACCTATATCATAAAATCAATAAAAAAATCAATCAGGATGTATTCATAGTCAATAAAAAAGGCTATAGTGTATCCATATCCTCCTAGTGTGGCCTTGTCATAACACATTTTTAAATATTAATTTCAATTATGACATAATTTATAGGTTTTTTAAGCATTTTTCATCCACAATCAACATAAAATAAATTTGAGGTAGGCTTGCATATGTGTTTATCAATATACTATTTATAGCTCATTTCTAATTCTATACATTATTGTATTTCATATTCAAATATGTATGTTTTAAAGATATAATTTATTTTTTTAATAGTTTAAATGTTATTATTATTTCATTATTAAATAAAAAATAACATTAAACTTTTTAGTAAACCCATAATGTTTTATTTAGAACATTGATTGTTGTTTCCTTGAGTTTTGTCTTAGTATTTCACATATTTTTTTGTAAATTCGTAACACTAAAATAAAATAGCACACAAAATTGGATATAAATATTAAAAAATGAGTCAATATTCATTGAAATTGGATTTAATATGATAATTAATAAATTTTATAATAACCTTGGAGAGCATTTGACACTGAAGCTCTTTCTTTCAACCTTAGGTTGAATTTTATTTATCTCTATACAAAAAAATATTCTAACTTTTCTTCTCTTATTTTCTATTTGTGTGTTTCTTGTTTTTATAAACTTATTTTTATTTTTAAAAAATTACTTAGTGAATATCATTATGGGATACACAGTAATATGCTTTATTTACACCATGGTGTGAGAGGTACAACCCCAATAATAAAACCAATGGACATCACTAAACACAAAGTTTATTTTCCCCATACCTGAAAATATATTAGAAACACCTTGGGTCCCTATTTTTACACCATAAGAATAATATTTTAGTTTTCTTATTTTTGGTGTACCTCAGAGGAATGTATCATATTTAATCTTATTATATCCTTATATATGGAACAATGGACTATATGCATAACTTTACCTCTATAGTTAGTGATATGAAACACTAGGATGACACTACTCTATGAATAAACAAGTATATTTTAGGGCCCACATAATTATTCTCACCCTTACCTAGATCACCCATTATACCTTATTTTTTATTATATTATATTCATAATCATCATCTCTTTTATACATTAAATATTGCTTGATAACAATAAGCATTTTATTTGTTGCATTTATTTTATTTAAATTTATTGTATATATCATGGATACTCAAATTATAGATAAATTATTGTATACTAATGATATGGAATTTAGTTATGATGATGAATAGACAAACCAAAATAAGAGAAAACTTATGGAAGAAGCATATATGGATGATTATTACTTTGATGATGTATAAATAAATATACAATATGATTTTGATGTATCTTGGGAACATGTCTATATAGAAAAAATATCCAATTTGACCTTGATGAGTAAAATACACTACTTGATTCATCATCAAATCCCTTTTTAAATTAATCTCTAGATCCTTATTTGGATTTCCCTCTTAATTCATCCTTGAATCCATCTTTGGATTCATCTCTATATCCTTCTTTGGATATCCCTCTTGATTCATCCTTAAATACATCTATGGATTCATCTCTATATCCTTCTCTACATCTCCTCTTGATTCATTATTGAATCATTCTTTGATTACACCGGTATAGTCCTTTTTGGATTTACCTCTTGATTCATCCTTTAAACTCTCTTTGAATTTACGCCTAGATCCCTCATTAGATTAAATTTTTGATTCTCTTCAATATTCTCCTTAACCTTCTTCTTTTAACACTAATTTAGAGAGAAAAAACATTTTAAAATTACTATTTACTCTCTCTTCAATTACCACCTACCATACCAAAGGAGAAACCTTATCCTTGTACAAATAACTTATCTTTCCACATTTATAATTTACTTTATCACATAAAAAATTATAAAATAAATAAAAAAATATGCATAAAGAAGGATGATTTTTTTCATGAACAAATTCTTGCTTCTCCTTCCATTAAAGTATAAATTAGTGCTAATAGTGGTAATGATACCTCTCCTCCTTTACAAATATTTGGTATCAAAACTACATGTCATCTATATTCCCCTTTGCCAATCAATTATGGTTAATTTGATTTATATTTTCTTAGCATATCATAATCTACCACTAAAATAAATGACATTTATTTTAACAAATATTTGGATGCTTGCTCTACTTCAACCTCATGCTTATCACCAACATAATGTTAATATTATGCCACATCATCATAATATTAGCATAGAGTTACCACATGATGAAAATTCATATATTTTTAATGATTATAATTATAATTTTATCAATTAACAAGAACTAAATGATTCATATATATACAATAAATCTCTAAAACTAAAAGAAGATCATATCTTTCCTCCTCCTTATCTTATTTGAATGAGTGTTCCAATGGCTAAAATTAACAATATAGTTCAACCCTTAAATTAACCTCTTAAAAATATCAACATACCATTCCAAGAATTCAAATCCTTAATTAATGTTTTAGGATATTTTAAAGGTAAATTACATCAATTATCCTTAGAGAGTAAATCAAATCATGCTTGGGTTGACTCTGATGTAGTCTATGGTAATCCTATTATGTGAAATATTTTATATGTACCTTTAGTTAATAAATTATGAGTTGTTATATTTTATACATTTTATGGAAGTGGAGACCCTTATCTATATCTTATAATTTTCATAAAACTATGAATGGTTACAATGAAAGTCAAATGCTATTATAATTATTTCCTCATAGTCTAGTGGGATATGCACATAGTCGGTTTCATTCCCTCCCTAATTAATCCCTTAATACTTATCTAGAAATATAAGAATATTTAATAATCCAATATATTGAAAATAAGGGACCTAGGGTCACTTATGAGAGATTACCTTATTTTCATCGAGGAAATTTTGATAAAGTTTGTGATTACATTTTAAGATTTCATATTGATATATGTTAATTAATTTACCAACCAATTGATTTGAAAGTAAAATATATTTTTATAGAGGTATAGTTTATCCATTTGTATAAATTATTTATAAACTATATATAACCTCAATATTATATAATTATTGAATACACATAATAGACATACCTTTAGATTATATACCTTCCCACTACTAAAAGGCTTGCATACACTATCTCTCTATGTTTATTTATTATCTATTAGTACAACTAGTTTTATTTTGATGACTCAAAACTTATATCATGATTATAATGTTATAAAATTGCTTATCATTTTTCTCTCCAAGTTTTAGAAATGTGCTTACTTTCGAACTACCTAGACACTTTTGACCTAGTCAGATGCCTACATCAATCCAAATGTCCTATCCCAATGTAAGTGTCTAGTTCCATAAACTCATCTAATTTTAAAATTAAATGTATACCTATGGTAAACATAAGTTATTTAATTCTAGATGTTTTCCAAAGGGATTTTTATATATAAAAAATTGATACTAATTCATTCCTCACCTAAAAACTTCTTACCTACTCATAAGGAAACTTACCAAAAGCATTCAATCAAGTACTCAAGTGAGAAAATATTCCCTATTTTATCCTATCTCTATATAATTCATAAGGATAAAAAATATACATGTTTGAAGTAATAAAAGATCATCCTATGAGGTACATTTGTCAAGTTATAAGCTAGGTCACTATATGTACTTGCTTATCACATATTGCATGATACACAAACAAGACAACATGTAGGGTAAAACTACATAAGTTAGAGGCCCTCATTAGAGTCTTGGATATGTAGTTATAATTCATTAATATAAGGTTTTTTGGGGTAGTTAGACATTGTGTGTCTATTAACCCAATTTTTACATATCCAATATGAATATAAAGAACTAAGGTTTTGATATTTGAAAGGAGTGATAGTCCATGATCTATATCTGAATGTACCAAAGTAAAGGTGACATAGAACTCAAAAGCATCCATATGGTCATATCTAGTTTCAATAGGTATTTAATCTTGGATACCTACATCTAAGTTAGATAGAAGCATCAATGCAACCATCCTAGGTTAACATAAGTTTTTATGGATACAAAGGTATAATTTCTAGAATCATGTGTCTGATCTAGTTTACTTTCCACCTGTTCAATATCTAGATTTGTATTAGTATCATAACTATCTAATTATAATGTTTTAATTATAATTTTAATATATATCATAGATATACTTTATATTTTTATCATATCTCAACAAAATAAATTTAGTACACATTTGTCTAAGTTTTTAAATTAAATGGTCTACTAGAGATAGTTTACCATCTGTGTACCCTAGGCTATATCTACCTCTTTAACCCTATATTCCCTAATCAATATTTTAGAGATAAACATTTGGTGAAATTGACCTTTGAGAATCATTGTTAAATAAGTATTCTATTTCAAGCTAGGTTTACCTACTTCATCCTAATCATATTACTATTTATCTATCTCATCATGGATGATATTGATTGCTTTCATGCTTATGATTGTGAATGTCTCCAACTTTATATCATGGAAGGGGTAAAAATTGATTACTCTTGTATTATTACAAGTGATAAATATTATAATATCAAATATTTAAATGAATTTATATACTCCCATAATTTCAATAAATGATTTGATTCATCTTAAAGAACATAAAACAATACTTAACTTTAGATTTTACACCAAAATGAGTCTTGCATGGCGAAGATGTTCTTTCATTTGATCATGAAATATTTTGCCAACTCCATTAGGATATCATGGATGATTTATAAACTAGTCATAAGGGGGATATTACTTCAAGTAAATTAATTTATACCCATATAATTTTGACTTTACCAAATAATATCACCCTTATCAAGGATTATGATCCTCTTTTCCCTTCATTTGACACTAATTTTTTTTGAAAGGTTAACTAAGACATCATGGCATCCTTATCAAGTGATATCAAGGCACTAAGAAGAATGAAGAATTATAAATCCAAGGTGTAAAATAATCCTAATGTTCCAAATTATATATATGACATACTAAGGGTACCATAATTTAGAGATCTAATACTATTACCAAACTATCCTTAATTCAATGATCTTGAACTTGCATGTGTTATCCATTAGGATGATGATACTCATATGCCTAAATTAAAAAGGAGTGGTGGATTATAACCAATTATAACACCTATACCAAGCACTACCATTCCCATGGTGTATCTTATTTCTATGATGACCACTATTTTTGATCTTCAAAAAGAAGTTTCTATAATTTAAGTACAAATGACTTTCCATAACACCAAGAAAATGTTACCTCATGCAAAAATCAACATCTTGCACAATAATTGAATATCCTTATCCAAAATATTTTTAAATACCATATTTACCTCTCTTTTTGAGTCATAAATACCCATTCAAACACATGATAACTTATGTACATTCTTTTGGTCAATGGGCAAAAGATGAAAAACTATTACTAAAGGTATTCCATATGATAAATTTCGATGAGGCTCATCATTGGTTTTATATCCTACCTAAGGTTATTTAACCACTTTTTCACAATTCGAAGATGAATTATTCATGGATTTAAATATTCATTAGGTTTTAAAACATAAATTATAGAATTACATAATTTTAAACAATATAATGATGAATCCCTTTAAAATTATACTATTTGACTAAAAAGTACATCATATGGGTTAGCATTTAGACCTTTAGCTTCAAATTTTAAATAAATTTTTAGTAGAGATATCTTTATCCATTAAAATAAAAATTATTTCATAAATAATATGAGTCATTTATCTATTTATATGTGGATGTCCATAGATATGTTTCATTCATACTTACTCATCCAAGGGAGATTAACATATCCCTTTCTAAATACCAAAGATTTATCTTTCGCATAAATGAGGGGGTTGAAATACCAAATGAATATTACAAATAAAAATGTGTTATTCCTAATCTTTATAAAGAGGTTTATAAAAATTACTCAATACAGGACTCATCTAAGGCCCACATCCTATGCCAAGTCCTCAAGTTAAAGAAATTAAACATCATCCATGATGACAAGATTTAACAATCACATTATTCATTAATGATGCTTAATTTTTGAATAACCATTTGGTCCTACAAAAAAAAAAAAAAAAGCTTGTAATGTAAGATATTTATAACAACTTAGATTTAATCTAAAAGAATTAAAAAGCAAATGAGGTTGGAAAGACTCATTGGGAAACATAATAATACCAATTACTTATGGTATTAAAGTAATTAAAAGAAGGATTTGGGTTATTCCTACCACATATATTTTGGAGGCTTAAGATGTACCCTAAAATAAAGTAGAAGTGTTTAAGTCCTACTCTCAAACCTAGTCTAACATGGGAATGACCCTAGGCTGTGGGCTACCTAATTCTGGGTCAGACCTCTAGGGTTTTTTATGAGACTAGATCCTTAGATAAATTTGAATCTCTCTTATTTAAAATTAATATATTGGGATGAAAAGGGGATAAAATACATGAATTTAAAACTACTTTAAGTGTGGTGATGCACCAAATGTTCAATGATCCACTATAAACTTGGACACTTTCATGACTACTAATGAATCTAATAGGGACAAGGATTGATTAGATTCTATGATAGGGTTTATAACATGAGTATTTTTTATAAAGGTTAAATAGAGACCTAAAAATTGAAGGATAGAAAGAGATAGGTGTATGTAAGACACTATGGACTTATGACATTTCAAGAGAAACCTCACTAGATAACACTTCACATAGCCTAAAAGAAGCTAATAGTCTTAAATCAAGGTACATGAGGGACCTATAGATGATGAATATAAAACATAATTTCTATAAATAAAACTTTAATTAAGTAAACTTAGCATTAAACTAGAATATAAAATTCTCTTATATTTATTTAAAGAGTTTATAAAGTGATTTTAGCAGAGGTTTGTTATACCTAGTTGAGGGATGATAATAAAGAACTTAATGTCTACATTTTTAGGAAGAAAGAAAAGTTAGAGAGGAAAAAATTTGACACTGAAGGGGTCATTAAGGATCTCAACTCCACTCAAAATGATAGTTACAACCACCATACATTTATGCTCCTTAAAAACTTTTAATTTATCAGGGCCACCTCAAAAAATAGTTGAAATAATCACACCATTTTTTCTCCCACTTCTCCCTACATTTATTATATTTTGATATCTCTTAACTGATTAAGATATTTTACAAAATACACTCTTTACTAGAATCTTGATCACATTATATATTTTGTATTTTCTCTCGGAGGTTTGGTTTCAATGTTGGTCATTGATCTTTGACCTAGGCTTCATATATTGAGACTTTTGTCACCACTTTGTGTTTTCTATGGATTCACTATTAGATTCATCTGCTCCTACACTTACACCCCATGTTAACCTCACATTTAATCTAATTTCATTAACATTTTAACCTTATAGATACTGTAGATATCCTTAGAGTGATTGAATGCATGCCATTGATCTCCTTCTACTTGATTGAATGTATACCATTGATCTTCTCCTTTACCATGATCATGCCACTTGTTATTAATGCACTTAATCTTAAGATCCTTTAAATTTTTGAGTGTAATCTCTACATTTATATTTGTGTACATGATTAAACATGCTCTGTTGGATCTTTAAGACCCACTAGCATCATCAGGTTATTGCTCACTTTTGGATCTTTAATATGATCAAACATTGAACATCAATTTTTGAGTGCATGATTAAACATTCTCCATTATATCTTATTTTCACAACTAAACACATGTTATTGGTCTTAGGTTCTAGTATTTAAATGTAGATCATTGATCTCAACTTATATATAAGAATTTAAACCATCAGTCTTGATCTGGGCAGTTTTTGAATTTCACTCACACCATTAGATCTTCATGGCATGATTAAAACATGTGATGTTAGATTTATGTTCAACCTTAGGATCATTTCAACCCAAACAATTATTTTTTTTATCTTAATTTTGACATCCTTAGACACATCCTACACTACCAAATTATTTTTAAAATCTTTTATTTACAGACAAAAAATGTGAAAAGGCACAAAATTTGTAGAGTAAAGGTGTAGCATGAAAAAAATCATTTTCATGTAATACTTCACTCAAAGGTTGCTAAGATAAGATTGAGATATGACTATACAAGGAAATGAATATATATGTTTTGAGTACCTTCAACATGACTAACAATAAAATTTTAAACATAAGATATGACCCCTTAATCTATAGGGTCAGCTAATTTCCAATCCTAGGAATTTACCAACATTTTTGGTGAATCAGATGACTTGACCAGCCTACTAGTCATGGAACCTAGAATTTGATCAAGCTTACTCATGATGACTAGACAAATGAAGTATTAACTATAATGAAAATTATAATTAATTATTGGAAACACTTTGAAATAATGAGGCATACATAAAAAATAGGAAAAAAACAAAAACATTCCAAATAACTACCTAAATAATAGAAAAAACTACAAATAGAGTAATGTGTAAGAGCACTTGGAGGTAAAGACATACCTATTTACCTATGTATAAATATCATGATATAAAACTAGTATAATAATTTAATATACCTCCTATTTATAAGTATTGGAAGGATCTCTCCATTAAACTTAGCAATCTCAAAGTAATTTCTTTCTTTACATCCTATGATGACATAAGGCCCACTCCAAGATTATCAAACTTGGAGTGCTTTCCTAGTTTTACATGTTCCTCATCCCATTTGAGGACTATATCACCATGTTATAATGTCTTCAAGGAAGATATATTATCAAATGACCTATTTACTTGGTGTTTATTGGACCACATGATGTGCATAATAGTGTCCCTTACCTCCTCTAATTGTCTTAGTTCATTCAACCTTATCTACATAGCATCATCCTTAAAGAGCTCAAGTTTGTGTACAAGCTCTAATACAGGTAATTCAATAAAAATAGGAAGCTTGTATTCTTTTCCATAGAAAATAATTTATGGGGAGTATCTAGTATATTTCTTAGGTTTCACTCTATTTTCCCATAGGGTAGTCCTCAACTTAGTATGCCACCCCCTCTAACTATCCTCCATAATCCTCTTGACAATCCTCAACAAGTTATTATTTGTGGACTCTTCTAGTCCATTACCTTATGGATAATAGTTAGAGGATTCATTGAGATAAATTACATGTAAAAGAGCTCACTCACATACCTTATTCTACTAAATGACAATGCATTGTTATAAATGATTGTAAAAGGCACACCAAGTTTGGTCACAAGGCTATCATAAAAGTCCAAAATAGAATCTTCATTAGCTTCCTTGAGGGAAGTTGCTTCAACCCATATTATAAATTATTATATAGATATAATGATCAATTTATGTCCTTTAATTTAATGGTGTTGTATCATCCCTATGAAATCTAAGCCCCATTCCATGAAAGGTTATTCTGCTTGTATTGGCTACAAGGGAAGGGCAACTATTTTCTACTTGCCAAAAAACATTGCACATTTTAGGAATTTATTTACCAAAAAGTGTGAATCTATAAAAATTATGGGATAAAGGTACCAAAATTTAATTATCTTAGAGGATATGGTCTTGGTAATAAAATTCCCACCAAGTAGACCATCATGAAACTATTCAATCAACTTGTCTACTTGGCATGATTCCACACACCTCAAAAACATGCCTCCTTTATCTCTCTTGAAAATTAATCTATCTATCAGGACATAAGGTATAATTTTCAACATTAATTTACTTCTCTTGGATCTATATATCCCCATAATACATTGGCTTGACTCAAGAAATCTGATTATATCATGTGTCTAACTAAAATGTGTGTTTTTTACAGATGCCTGTTGGCTGTCATGGACTACCAACACTTGGTATTTACCTTGTTTTACCTCTACTTCAAGGTACTCACATAACCATATTCCCATTACAAGGTTTATAAATCCAACCTCAAGGTCATACTCCATGCATTTCTTACCCATCCATCTCTTTTCTCATTGAGGTTTTTTTTAGTATAAACTCTTTAGTAATTAGGTGTACCACCATGAGTATGATGTTACTATTGGAGACCATGTGCCTAAAATTATTCAAACCTCTCTCTAATATAAGTATATTTTTTAATAAAAATATATACCTCTCCTCATACCCCTCTAGGGCCTGACTAAAGAAAGCAATAGGTTGTTTCATACCTTCCTCATTCTGCTACATCAACATGGCAGAGATTGCATCCAACATAAAGAAGGAATATAAGTAGAATTATTTGTTAAAATAATGATTAAAAAGTGTAGGTGCATGATATATCGCCTCCTTTATGGCCTCAAAAATAATCTTACCTTATTTTTTCTATGTAAACTCCTTGCATTTTCTTAACGTGTGAGTAAGAGGCTTGACTAGCTTTGCAAAGCCTGGGATAAACCTTCTTATAAAATTATTCTTTCCCAAGAAACTCTAAAATAACCTTTTTGTTCTTAGGTAAATTTAATAAAAATATGGACTCAACTATTTTAGGTTCTATGAAAAATCTATCATTGAACACTACATGACTCAATAACCTACCTTCATAAACACCAAATATACATTTTTTAAGATTCAATGATACACCAAATTCTCTACATCTTTCAAATACTAACCTCAAGTGAGAAATGTGATTAGATGGGCCATTTGAGAAAATAATGACATCATCTAGGTAGATGAGCACCATGTCATTGATCAAACCTTCAAAGGCAACATCCATTTCCCTCTAAAAAGTTACCCTAGCATTGGATAGTCCAAAGGCCATTTTCATGTATGCATAAGTGCCCCACTTTATGGTGAAGGCATTCTTATGAATATATTTTTCATTCACCATAATATTATTATAACTAGAGTATCCATAAATCAATGAGAAGTCTCTAAGAACCTATCACCTTTTGAATAATCTAATCCATTGAGGGTAGTGTGTAATGGTCTTTTAGGGACACCTTATTAAGATCCCTAAAATCAACAATCAAATGCATTTCCCCATTATTTTTCCTCACTGACACAAGGTTTTATAATCATGAGTAATATTTAATGGGTAATATTATCATTGATTCAATCAACTTAAATAGTTCCATTCTCATCAACTCATCCACTTTTAGATTGATAGGGCTTTGTTCATACCTGACCAGTTTTGTATTACTCTCTAGTTCAATGGTATGATGTGCAAGTTTGGGATTAAGCCCCTTTATATCTTTGTATTCCCATGAAAATATATCAAATAATTATTAACATAAATCAACAAATGCATCTCTTTCTTTTATTGTGTTGATCTTTCCTAAGTTTAAAAATTTACCTTTCAAGATCTCTATCCTCTCATAGTGTTCCTCCTTGGCTAAGATACATGCCTTGCCTCTTCTCACCTTGTCATAATCATCAAGATATGTTTTCCAATGTCAAAATCCCTTTAGTCAACTTTTTATATCTTATTTTCACTATTTGATCATCATACTGATGTTGGAATTTGTTTTCATACTTATGGCAGTATTTTACCTCCTAGATTAGAAAACATATAATTTGATCATCATTTTCAAACACCTACTAACTCACCTCATTATTAGGTATAGATATCTTGCATATGACCTTAACCTTATCTTGAATTTTGTTTCCTTTTACTCCTTCTACAATCTCATACTAATATCCAATAGATGTAAGACTATTTGCATGTTGATTTTCCTCTCTTGGTATGAACTGTATATTTAATGCTAATAAATCCTATATGATATCCCATACATGATGATTGTAATATTTTAAATGATTTTTCTTGACTGCACTTATGCCTCTCACTTATTTCACAAAGAGGTCACTATCACCCTTGACTTGAAGAAGTTTGACACCTCTTTTTCTTGTCTCTTGTAAACCATGCTAAAGGGTTTCATATCCAACTATGTTTGAAGTGCAACTGAATTGAAATCTTGTAGTTGAATAGTAATTTTGATCTAAGGGTGAAACCAACATGACCCCAGCTCCACTACCATTCTTTGACCTTGATTCATCAAATAATAAAGTCTATAGACCATCTTCCTCTTGAGTAGTGTTAATTAAGCAAGGTATAGTAGCACCCTCCTCATGCATACAATACACCCCTAAATATGCTTCTTCATTATTTCTATAAGGATAAAATCCATGATTTTTAGCTACCAATTCATCCAAGTATAGGTCTGAAATGATTTCAAGATGGTCATGAGGCTCTTTTTCACTAATATTTTCATTCTTTTCAAATATGGTACAGTTGACATTTATAACATCACGAATATAGGGCTCTAGGTGAAACATAGAGATAGGTTCTGACCTAATAGTGACCCTAGTCCCATATCTGGTCTTGAAAACCATGTATGACTAGTAAGAGGATAAATAACCCCCAATTGTTGTAGTAAAGTCCCTAGATAGGCATAGGACCAAATATTGGGGTAGGTCTACAACCATTACATCTTGAGTGATGACATAATTTAGGCAAGATACTAATGTGATATGAAGATCTTTTAAGATACCTTCTCTCCATTCAACTGGTGAACACCCTTTTCATTAGACACATACTTAAGCTCAAGTTTATTTTTTATGTATTTAGGCATAACTAAGGTTAAATAACCTAAATGTATCATACAATTATGCACTAAATAGTCCCGGATGATGACTAACAAATATAATGGAGGGGGATTGACAACCTTTGGGGGATGAATAACATTATGAAGTTGACCTTGACTAGGAAATTGAATTTGATTAGGCTGACTACTATTGATAAAAATAGTGTTCACCTTATTATTTGTCTTGTTGACTTGAATTTTTTTGAAAAGCTCTTTCTTAAGGATTTATTTCTATCATTGGATAGACAAAACATCATAAATAGACATACTGATATTAGCATTTTTCATATGATCCACAATATTGAAATGAAGACTAGTACCTTTGAAATACACCTTGGAAGTATAAGTATCACTTGGCACTTGGGTGATATGAGGAAAAAAAGGAGACTTCTATTGCTACCCATGGTATTGAGGTATTTATTGATTTATAGGAGTTTTAACATATATATTTGAAGTGTTAGGTTATTTACCGACTTGTGGAGGTGTTGAAGAAGCCTTAAGATACCCCAAATTGTCATCTAACATCCTCCTCTTAGCCCTTATATAAGTTGCAACTGGTTCATCTACCCTTTGTATAGTCTTCCCCATGTTTACCATTATATACTCCAACATATGCATCCCTTATTGAAATTTTATGCACATGGTGTCAGTTGGTTCCTTACCCATGCTCCCTTGTATTAAATTTAAGCTTCTAATATATCATGGTAGTCAAGTTATCTTGATTCATTAGAGGGCCTTATGGTTGAGGAGGCATTGTTTCATGGCCTTATAATGAAAGAGTATTATGCAAACTAGGATATTGATACATTTATCCACTTTTATCCATTACCATCTCATTGGACTGCCCTCTTGATTTTCATTGACCTTCTTGTGCAAGGTTGTTTTTTGTGGGGACCAAGGCTCTTCAACTACTTGTAGTTGTAGTATTGTAACTATTATGAGATCTACCTTGAGTAATTGGGCCATGGGCTTGTTAATTTGATGGATAAAGGGGTCTATTATAGGATTGAGTAGGGTATTAGGCTTGGAAGGGAACTTGGTATGGCCTATATGAAGTTTGTTGTTATCTCTCTATAGCTAGTAACTTGTTATTTTATGCCTTAAACAAGCTTTCAATGTTTACAAATTTATCCACTTGACTATCATTAGGTTGAGATTAATTGTTTGGGGTGGGAAATGGAGTAATGGTGGTGGGGTTTAGCTAAATCTCATGAAAAAGTGGAATGAGAGGTCTTGTCATGAGATTTCATACTTGTATCAAATAATTTTCTTCCCTTATATATATATATCATAAGCTTTAGGAAGAGTTGTCCCACCCATAGATTGGATCATGAATACAATTTTTGAATTCAATGCTTTCAAATAGTAAATAAAATCATAATTGGGTGTGGGCTTAAAGATAATAAGGATCCTATCCCAATTTTTTTGGAATTTATAGTTGAAGTCAACCATAAATTCTTGGGATGTCCTTCTGATTGAGGTGAATTATTTAACAAGTGACACATGGTCACTTGTATCCTCAAAATGCTTACATAGGAATTCACCAAACTCATCAAAAGTTTTGATTTAGGTAGGATCTAAATCCATATGCCATTACATGGCTTTGCCTTTCAAATATCTGGCTATTAGTCTCATGGCTATATTCTCTTATATAATGTCATACATTGAGCAAAGGTTTGCAATGTCATCTATGTGCTTATAGGAGTGATAGAGTTTTCTCATATAAATTATTATATAATTTTCAAAGATTTAGTATGGATATCATCTTTTTTTCTAAGGTTAATAGGGCTTATACCATTTAAGGGTAAAACATATTACAACTTAGGCCTTGATATTTGCATTTACTTTTGTGGACTATTAGTGGATTGAGTATGATCAAAATTTGTAGATTTTGGAGATGTGGGAGAATTAGAGGGTGTAAGTTTGGGGTTTGAAATAGGTACCATATTTTTCATTTAAATATCTAAAGTCAATTTAATAAATTGAACTTGATTACCTTTTGAAGTAGACCTAGTGGACATTTGGTTCATGAATATATCATTTAATCTACTGATGACTGCTCTAAGACTTTCAAATGTCCTTCCACACTATCAATATATCTCAAGATAAAGTCTAGATGACTTAATTGATATATCATTGGGTATGAAACAAATATTTGATGCTTAGGATGAACCCTAAAAAAAATTATAAGTGTTAAATTCCTACTCTCAAACCTAGTCCAAAATGGGAATGACCCTAGGCTGTAGGCTACTTAATTTTGGGTCAGACCTCTAAGGTTTTTTATGAGGATAGCTCCTCAAATATGATAATTTGAATATTTATTATTAAAACTTATATTATTGGGATGAAAAGGGGAGAAAATTCATGAATTAAAACCCACATTGAGTGTGGTGATGCACCAAATGTTTAGTTATTCACTCTTAAATTTGACACTTTCATGACTGTTAATGAATCCAATGGGGACAAGGATTGATCAGATTCTATGATAGGGTTTTGAACATGAGTATTTTGTATAAATTTTTAAAAAGAGACCTGTAACTTTAAGTATATAAAGAGATAGGTCTATTTAAGACACTATGGACTTGTGACACTTCAAGAGAAACCTCACTAGCTAACACTTCACATGACCTGCAATAAACTAATAGTCTTAAAGTAAGGTACATGAAGTACCTATAGATGATGAATAAAAAACATAAATTATATAAATAAAACTTCATTAAAGTACACTTATCATTAAACTAGAATTTAAAATTGTCTTTTATTGCTTCAAAGAGT
>JARHVA010002941.1:1345000-1367500 GCA_037957365.1 Torreya grandis | reverse complement strand
CCAATGTATTTTGATTTAATTTTTAGTGCTCTTGTGTGTGTTATTTATTACTTATTGAGCATGTAATTTTACTATCTATATATTTCCATGATTCACATCATGCATCTTTGAAATGGTATGATCACATTCTTAATGCTTCAGTGATATATCAACTTAGACATGTTCCTTGTATATGCTACATGGTTCATACAGAGATTATATAGTTATCTTATCCTTTTAAGGTAAGGTTACTACCATTTGATACTTCACCTCACCTCAAAATGGGAGCATATTAGTGGCGGAATTCTATATAGGTATGGATTCCACATTATTCATAGATTCATATATACAGTGGGGGTATTTTATGGAAACACATTTTACACACTCATATTGGTCTAAATTTTAGATATATAATGGGTGCATGTTTTGGAAATATTTTATTCGCACTTACACCATTTTAAATTTTTAGATTATTATGGGGGCATGTTTTGGAAACATGTTATCCATACATCATTTTTTTTAGTTTTAAATTGTTTAACCATAAATGGATATAGATTGGGTTTATTTAGATGTTAAATGGGTATATATAAATAAAATGGCACAAGGATGATAATTATATCTAATGTAGGCTGATTAGATGATAAACTTAGATATAAGCGTAAACTTAATTTATTATGTTGAGATAATCTAAATATGTAAGGTACAAATACACTAGATATATAAATGATAAATAAGTGATGTACCTAGCTTGTTCTAATGTTAATATAGTTATGAATTAGAATAGATAAAAATAAAATTAAAATATGATTCTAGAATAGTCATTAGATTCTAGCTCTAATGTTTTTGGCTCTATAGATAATAATGTTAGCATAGGTCAGTTACATCAACACTACTATCTATGTTCAATGCTAGTGTCATCTATGAAATATATGTTAAAATATGATGTAACCACATGGATACTTTTGGGTTTTATTTTCCTTCACTCAGTGCATTTAGATTTGGATCATGGATTTTCACTCTTTGTGAAATGGAAAAACCCTAGATTTTCATATTCATAGTGACCTTTGGGGGAAATGGGTAAGTGAGAAAATGACATCGAGCTGCCCCAAATACCCCGCTATCATTGGGTGTTGCCTACATATCCAATATTCTGAATAGGGTCTCAAATACATCTATTTCTTCCTATGTATTGTCTTATGTGTGAATCAAACAATATGTTTAAAGCAAGTACAATAGTGACCTAGCTTATAACTTGGAAAATCAAGTTTTTGGGCTACTCCTTTAGTAATTTATATATATATATATATGCAATCCATATGAGTGGTATATAAATAGTAAATATTTATTCAATTAGATGTTAGATAGAGTGCATTTGATAAGTTGCCTTGGTATTCTCTTGGTGAGGAACGAATGAGGGTTGATATTTTATTTATATCAATCCTTTTGGAGTAATGAGTCTCATTAAATCACTTAGGTTGACCATTACAATACATTTCATTTACAAATTAGATGACTTTATGGAACTTTACATTTATGTGAGGATATCATAGTAATGTTGATGTTATCTTCTATCCCAAACATTAGTGTCTAGGGAGCAGAAAGTAGGTACAATTTCTAAACTTGTAGAGATGGAAGATAAATAAATTTTAAGTATTTGGAAAAGATAGAAGACTTGGGTTGTCAACATAATAATGATTAGACTAATAATTATAGGTTAAAGGGAACAAATATAGAGTAAATACGAGACTTGAAAAATTAGGAAAGGTAAATAACTAAGAGGAACAACCAAAATTTGAGCTTCCCAAGTGTAAAAGACTAAGGTGCTATATAATCATAAAATACCATCGACATTTTCACCCCTTTAATCTAATAATTAAATTTCTATTTTAAATGAAAAGAACGTGTATTTGGGTGTGTATATACACCTTATCTTTGCATGTTCCCAACTTGAATTTTTTTCTAGTGACTGACCTACAACTAAGATCATGTTATAGTATAAAATCAATGCATATAATATGGGTTGAAAGTACTTGAAATATATTGAAATTAAAATAACAAGGTTTAAGAGTACACCTATGTGTCGATGTAATCACCTTGCCTATCGGAAAGTTGTTTTACAAAATATGTATCATTTTAAGGCTACAAAACTAAGATTAGGGAAAATATAGATAAATATTTAAAGTTCATATATCTAAGGAGAGAAAGAGAGAGAGGGGAGAGAGAGAGAGAGAGAGAGAGAGAGAGAGAGAGAGAGAGAGAGAGAGAGAGAGAGAGAGAGAGAGAGAGAGAGAGAGAGAGAGAGAGAGAGAGAGAGAGAGAGAGAAAATATAAGGCATAGGCCCCCATATTTGGAGTAAAGTAATTTCCATCTAAAAATTAATATTAGCTCAACTATGAAACCTAATGATACTTATAACTTAGTGAGGTTGGATAATCAAGTCCAACCTAAAAACATGGTAATATTGAGTAAAAAATGTAGATGATATTTTTAGATTATATAGCACCTCAATCTTGCACACTTGGTAAACTTAGATCTTGGTTATTCCTATTAGTTAATTACCTTTCCCACTTATGTAAGTCTCACATTTGGTTAATATATACTCTGCTTGGCCTATATATATTAATCTAATTAGTCTTATGTGACCCAAGTCTTCTATCTTTCTTAGAATGCTTAAAATGTACTTATCTTCCATCTCTACAAGATTAAAACCTATACCTAATTTCTTGGTCCCTGGACACTAACATTTGGGATAGACAATAGCATTTACATTACTATCTTGTCTTGATGTAAGTGCATAATACACTAAAGTCATATAATTTTCAAATAAAACATATCCTAATGATCATCCTAAGAGATTTAATATGATTTATTACTCCAAAGGGATTAGTATAAATACAAGATCAACCCTCATTCATTCCTCACCTAGAAAAGACTAGAGACCAAAGTAACTTATCAAAATAACTCTATCAAGAATCTAATAGAACAAAGGTTTCTTATATCCATACCAATCATAAGGACTATACCTATATAAGTCTAAAGTACTAAAGGAGTAAACTAGGATCCTAATTTACCAAGTTACAAGCTAGGTCACCATTGTACTTACTTTGCACATATTATATAATTCACACATGAGATAACACATAGGGGAGAACTCCATGCATCTAAGCCCCTCTTTAGAGTATTGGCTATGTAGGAAGTGCCTATTGATAGTGAGCTCTTTTTGGTAGATTGAAACCATATGCCAACTAACGCATTTTTCCCCAAGGTCATTATGAATATGGATATCTAGGGTTTTGTGATTTCACAAGGAGAAACAATCCATGACCTAGATTTGAAGACACAAGAGTGAAGGAAAATATAATCCCAATAACATATAGGTGTTTGCATCTTATTTTAGTAGATATTTCATATAAGACACTAGTGTTGAACCTAGATAATAGAATTGATATAACCATACCAAGTTGGCATTACTATTTAGAGAGCTAGAAGCATCAGAGTCAAAATTTGATGACTATTCTAGAATCATCTTTTACTCTTTTTTTCCTATTCAAGATTCAAAATTGTATTAGTATCAAAACTATCTAAGTACATCACTTCTTTGTCATTTATATATCTAGTATAGTTTTACTTTCCATATTTAGACTATCTAAGCATAAAAAATTTAGTGTATGCTTATATCTAAATTTAACATCTAATTGGCCTACTATAGATCTAATTATCACCATTGTGACACTTTATTTATATATACCCCTTTAACATATAGATAACCCCAATCTAGATATTTTTAGGGTTAAACACATATTATAGTGGGGGTATGTTTTAGAAACATGTTCTCCACACTCAAATAGTTTTAAAATAGGTATAAAATCACAATTATATGATTCAAATACAAAATTGTGGTAGAATTATATATATTGATACCATTTCTAAATGCAAGTTTTAGCATGGTACATATGCCATGCAATGTGCACCTAAAATTTCAAAATAAAACTAGTTTTAGATTTTAAGACACTTTTATGGACTACCATCACCCACCAAGGTGGACTTTTATGCACTTTACTGAGCCAAAGTACTATAGTAGTTGGTTCACTTTTTGATATGGTTGAAGTGATTAAATCACTCAATATTTCTAAGTTTATAGGTTGGACTTGATTATATCATCTAACCTCACTAGATATATAGTGTGATTCAACTTGGTTCACTCACATTCATGAATTTATAAGTATGATTGAGTTACACAATTGAAGTAATCTCAATTATTGGGTGGTAACTCACCTTTTCTCCAAATTTGGGGGTATGTGTCCTCTAATAGCTCTATCTCCTTAGATATATAGACTTTCCATGTTTTATATTATTCCTAATCACATCTCTAATGATTTATAATTATACATATTTTCAAATCAAATTGACAAAAGGCATGGCAGTTGCATCGATACACATGTGTATTCCTAAACCTTGATCTCTTTACTTTCAACCATTTCAAATACTTTAAATTTTAGACTATATGAACCAATTATATAATTTATAATGATTTTAGTTGAATGTCAGTCACTGATAAATCACTCAAGTTGGGCTCAAGTAAACTCAAGGTGTGTTACACACACCTCAATATGCATTTTTTCTTTAAACTAGCAATTTTATTACTATATTAAATGGGGGGGTAAATGTATACACTATTTCTAAATTATATAACACCTCAATCTTGTATACATAGAAAATACATATCATGGATGTAACATCAACTTATAGACATTCCCATTATCTAAAGTATTACATAAATTATCACTCTATGCTTATTGATTATCTCTTAATCCAACCAATGGTATGCTTGTTTTCCAATTTCCCAAATACTTATACTCTAGTCATATGCCTATATTGATGAAAACATCTTATACCAATTCAAGTGTCTAGTTCCATAAATTAATATAATTTTTAAATGAAATTTATACCTATAGTTATCCTAAGTTATTTAATGTGATATATTCTCCAAAGGGATTGGTATATATAATATCAATCCTCATTTATTCCTCACCTATCAAATTATTTCCTACTCACAAGGCAGCTTAACAAAAGCATTCAATCAAGAACTTAAGTGAATAAAACATCCCTATTTTATCCTATTTCCATATTAGTCATAGGGATAACACATCTATAGGTCTAATTATTTAAGGGGCATCCCATGAGCCACATTTTCCAAGTTACAAGTTAGGTTACTCTATGTTCTTGGTAATCACACATTATATGATACATAGACAACTTGAAAAAAATGGGATAAATCCATAAGTATGAGGCCATCTTCAAAGTATTGGTTATGTAAAAATCAATCATTGATGGAGGGGTCTTTGGGGTAGCTCAACACCATGTTCTAACTAACCCATTTTTACAACAACCACTATGGAGATAAATAATTAGGGTTTTTGTATTTGACAAGGAGTGACAATCCATGAACTAGATTTGAATGCATGATAGGGAAAACAAAATAGAACCCAAAAGTATTCATGTAGTCACATCTAGTTTTAGTAGGTATTCTATGCTAGATTCATGTATTGAAGTTTTATAGAATCATCTATGTAACCATCCTAGGTTGATACAAGTGTTTATGTCTATAGCGATATAATTTCTAAAATTGGTTGATTGATCCATAATTCATATCTAATATTATTATTCTAGATGTAGATATTTATCAACATTAAAACCAAGTAAGTATACTTTTCCTTATCATTACAATATCGATGATAGTTTTAATTTCTATTTTTATCATATCTCAACATAATAAACTTAGTATATTTTTATTTGAGTTTTGTAATTAATTATCTAATTTAGATATTTTATATCATCCTTGTTCCCTAGGATATCTACCCTTTTAACTCTAGATTACATAATATAAATTTGAGGGTTAAACACAACTAAAATATAATATACTCTATCATACTTTTCAATTATTTTTATCTCTTTGTTATGAGGAATTACTGTTACAATAATAATTGGGTCTTGTTCAAGTATAAAACTATATGGATTGGGACATTGATTTACATATAAAAAATACAAATAATGATGTAGAATAATATATAATTGATACACATATTCCCAATAAAGTAAAAATAAATAAATTATAAATTATCATCTAAAAACCCATGTGTTAAAGAACTCCCTTATAAAAATACACATCTTGATTTTCATAATCCATTTCATAATATTGAATTTACCTTGGAACAAGTTAAAGTTCTATATAAAGTCAAATAGTCACTTCCTAAAATTACTAATCATACTTATTCCTTTACATAAAAAATTGTGTAACCACTCAAATTTTATTTCAATGATCACCCACATGATATTTTAAATACATTATAAGACAAAAGGTTAATCAAAATATACCCTAATTTTGATCACCCTCCTCATAAATTATAAAAATTAAGGGTAAACCATTTTGTACTTATCATGGCATTTATAGACATCATGATAATAACTATTATGTGTTACAATAAAATTTAAAATAACTTGAAAATAGATGAATTATCTTACTTCAAAAAAGAAACCAAGTTTTCATCTTTGCCTTACAAATCTCCAAATTTTAAACATTATATTTCTCAACAATCTCAAATATAAGATACAATAGTTTCAATGGATTTTATTAATGAAAACAATAAGATAAAAATACCATTGATATTTCTCAATTTAACAATATATTAAATGAAAAGGCATTAACACAAGAGGTTTCTAAGGTAAAAAATGTACAAACTCCAAAATTTTCAACTAAGTTACCTAAAAATTTATGGACTCTTAAGCTAAAATAATAAAAAATTGAGCATAATGAAACACATTTGCATAATGCGTCAATATTTTAAGTACAAGTAATAAATGAGAAATTAATTATTTTTTGTTCTTGTTCCCATCAAGTTGGAAATTTTCTTAAGCCTTAAATTTTAAACTTATAAATCAAAGATGTAATGAACTAATTTTAAATCTATCAATTCATACCAATATATCATGATTCATACATATTCATATAAAATAAAAATAACAATCACATATATATCAAATTCCCAAAATTTGGGCACTTATTTATCCCTTTGTTTTCACTCTACGAGAGTTCCCTCTTAATTTTCAAATTTATTCAAACAAACCTTAACACAAACATCTTAAAGGGCTTTCAATACATTTTATCTATGATAGTCCAATTGATTTTTATTGTATGTTTGTCTTTTTATGGATTTATTTGCATTTACACAATCACATATATATACTCATACATTGTACATGAGTACACATAGATTATTTCCCATTAGGAGCATAAGATTTATTATCTACATACTAATCATTTTTTCTACATTGATATGACTTATTTACATATATATATAGGGGGAATCTTCCTTTCCTTCTTTCTCACCACATTATGATTTATCAACTTTTCATGGATTTTTTGAATCCCTCCCATTTTATTCTATTCTATAAGACTTGATTCTTATAACTTTTGAAATATTTTTAGTTATAATATTTCAATAAAATAAAATAAAAATTAACTATGGAAAAATACTAAACAAAATAAAAAAACAAAATTAAGACCTAAAAATCATTATCAAATGTTTTGAACTTAATTATTTACATATTCTATTTATTTCATGTCAATTAGATAACATATTTTAGTTTCCAATACACAACATGTTTTTAAAAGGTTTGTGAATATGATAAGGACATAATTTTACATGTTTTTTTGATATCAGGTTTTCCTTATTTCCCAATAGCCTTGTTAAGTTGGGTGATCTCTTTGCTCTCTATGAACACTTCAATAAGTTATATCTATCCAAAACCTCTCTACCATGTTGAGATATACATCATACATTTTTTTGATAATAACTCATACTTTAAAATGTGTTACATATATATGTTACCTACTATCAATGACATAATATATATGGTTGATGTAGACTAGTCATATGTACTCTATGCTTCTTTTCAAAATTATTACTTTACTACATAATAGGTTAGGACTTGTTTACTTATTATGCATGTCCTTTTGCCTTTTGTGTGTGATATATTCATTTTCTTGTTTGTATGGTATCATCATGTCATTTTGTTTTGTCCCTTACCCTTGTGTGTTTATGTGATGTTCACATGTCCCTTATATATAGCCCTTGGGCCTTATGTGTGACATTATATAGAATTTTTATATGTTAATTTATTTTTACTATGGTTCCATGATTCATATCAATTATGATTTATATTTTTAATCTTTTACCATTATACATATCATGCACATGTTTAGGTGCTTTAATGTTATATCTAGCTAAGACATGTTTCATAGGCAATTAAACGTTATATTCAGTACTATGTTGCAATCCATTTTAAATGTTTAAAGTGATACAACATGATTATATCTTTCACATATTATTTATTTTTACATAAATTAATTACATGCTACATCTCTCATCTCAAAATGGGGGCATCATAATGGGCTTGGATTGAGAATTCATGCCTTGTGATAAAAAAAGATTTATGAAAAAATATAGTTTTTATATTTAATTATGATTCATTATTTTTATATTATGGGGACACATGTTAATAATTTTCAATAATTATTATATTTAATTCAATACATATTAAATAATACTTTATTTATATGCATAAACATGTGAAAATAAATTACAATTTTCAAAAACTAAAAATTTAGTTGGCATTCAATATAAATTTAGTACAGATACATAGGGAATGATACTCATTAATGTTCATGTTTCTACATGGAAATTTCAAATTTCTCAAGTTAAAAAGTGAAAATTTTCAAATAGAATATAGAACCATCTACAATGGTTTGATTTGTCTTCATGTTTCAAGAGGGAATGTTAGAGTCTAGTGCCACTCAACATATATGGTTTCACTTTTTACATTGTAGTGAGTCGCATTTTTCAGTTCCACCCTTTAATTATTTTGAAGAGTGTTCTACACATTCAAATGACAGTTGGAGCATACACTATTTCTAACTAAATGGCTCTCACTAGTTTTCAAATTAATACTTGATCACTTTTAATTTGACATAAGCTCAAGATTTATCTAAATTTCTCAATAAGGGGTCATGCACTTATCTATTTTCAAGTTACAAATCAATTATAATTGTTCTTTCTTTCAATTTAAATTTTAAATTTTAAATTTTCAATATTTTCAAATATGGGAAGCAAATAATTTTATTGGCATTGATGTAGGTTTTGCATATTTCAAAATCAATATTTACATTAAAATACAAAGTTATTATTTGGTCCAATATATTCTTCTCCTAGATTAATCTATTGGATTAGATGCGCTAAGTGATTTTAGGGAATAATTAGGGATCGCATGGCTTTTCATTTTAGTATTTTAATTGAGACAATCTAGAACATAAGTTATAAGTATTGGGATCCATTAAATATCCTACTTATAATATATCTCCAAGAGATGAATGGATACCACTAAAGGCTCAATTCATGTTTTCTTACTTACACCAAAACTTATAAACTTCTAGCTAATCCCATTTTCAGCAAATTTTCTTTTAATCTCTACTTTGTTTTACTTCACAATTTCTAGAAATGGGTAAAACTACTTGGGAATAAATGAACATGAAAGGAAGAGAGGATAAGGCATAAAATGTAACTCTCTAATTAAATGGAAACAAAAATACTTTAAGGGAATGAAACATGCCTAGCTACAACTATGCTAATGTATGCTAATTTTCATGATGGCTCAAGCTCCAATAATAGAGGGAGTCTAAATAAAAAAGGGTAAATTATTTATTATAAGACTTATTTAATGAATAAAATACAAATATGACTATAGTTAACTTCACACAATTCCTTACACACTTTAAATAAAGTGAAAAGAATCAAAGAACCAAACTAGAATAGAAAAATCTCATCCTAATTAATGCAAAAACTCTAAAGAGAAACATAAATTATAGTCATATAGTATTAGTGTTAATCCATTTTAAAATATATATAAAGTAAAAAATATCCATGAAAACCAAACACATTTAAACATAAAACCAATTTTCACATTAATCTAAAAGTATTCTTTTACAATAGTGTTATCCCAAATAAAATATTACACACTTGTATATATAATATAAATGGGATCCATCTATAGCATGAGATCCATCTCTTGACCATCATGGCCTAAAATGGTTACAAATAAATTATATAAATAGAATCCCCGCTACCAAAATAAAGAACTAAATCTGAAGGTCTCACTAAGCTAGAATCAAGAGGAAGTTGTAGGTGTGCCACTTCCCAAATAATGTGTAGGCCTTGCTGAGTTGTCAATGATTAATCAATAAGGATGATATCATGGTTTGAGTTTTTATAGGTTGATAGGTGTCTCCAAAAATATTATCTCCACCTAAGTCAATAATCCCTCATGGGCTTTGAGTGGGCCCTCCAAGGAGACTTTCACCTCATGGACCTGGCTGATACTAACTCTAGATTGCATGGCTAACTCCAAGATAGCTTTAGATCCCTCCATGTTGGACTTGGCCACATTTTTATTCAATATCTCATGAAGTTTACTAGGTATACCCAAAAATCATCACTTTTGAGTAGAGTTCCATCTGGATGAAAGAGCACTAAGATGCTAACCCCTTTGAAATAAGTAAGGATTTGGCCCTTACTTTTCTCTAAGGGCTCAACAGTCACTTAGGACACATTCAACCAAGCATAAATATATTCCTCATGGTCTCTAAAATAATTTGATATAGATTTAGATACATGAGGGTAATTAATTTAAACTTTGGTAACATCCCTTTATTGATGACAAATTTATCTTCCTATACTTATTATCCATTCAAATAATTCTCCCTTTGTACAACTCGGATCTTTGGAGGAGTTATTTAACTAGTGATATAAATTTAATCACTTAATAAGGGTTATGAATAACTAATTAAGTTCCACCTCCAATTTTCAAATCAATCTCATGGGGAAGGTACTATTTAATTAAGAGTCCAAAGTATTAACCTACTCCTTAAGATCCTCCATCATCTTCTCCATGAGGTATTTTTGGCTTAGAGCACTAAGACTAGGTCTTCTACTATCTTCTCTTCTCCACTCATATTCATTACTCTAGTGAGGGATAAGGGTGGAGATATCCTTCTTGATCCTTCATACCATATGGTTTCCCTCTTAAGTGAAGGTCTATGTGAGCACACTTTTCATGCTCTTGAATTATTTGTAAAATACCATTGGACATATAGGTCTCCATCATCGACCATATCTAGTCTTTGTGCACTCAAAAATTTCAGTGGGCCTAATCCAAATTACTCTAAATAATATCCCCAAGGTAGTGGAAGGTGGAACAGGAGGGGTAGAAACAATAGAAGCAAAGGATGAAAAAATGGTTGAAGGGAAAAGAGTGGAGGAGGCATAGGGAATGGGATGTAAGGTGAGGAGAAGACATGGGATAAAATTAAGGAACCAAAAATGAAGACTTACAAGGGGAAAATGTGACTTCCATTATTTAAACTTCATTAAGACCTGAGGGCCAATAGTGCTCAAGAGCTAGGTATTTATGATGAGCAAAGAAATTAGATGATTAAATCTAATTCCTTGGGGACTCAAAGTGATGGATAGAGGAGTCTAAAAGGGAGATAATTATGCTTTTTATATGGGGATAAAACTACTTAGGAGAAAACAAATTTTTCTTATTCTTTGGTTTGATGATTTGGCTTATTTGTGATGGAGATGTTGAGGTAAAAGTAACAAAAGTGGCCTTGAATGAAACATGTATAAAATAAACAGATATTATTAGGCTTGTGGTTGTATTAGTGACAATAATTTTTACAATTATAAGATCATTATAGGTCACAAGATTCATTATAAAGGCATGGGTATTTGGAGGAATAATCACTACAATGGCAATTATGTTTGTAATAATAGATGGGAATGCATGGTACTAGTATTTGAGCTATACCAAGGGCTGAATTAACCTGCAAGGTTAAGTGGAGAGTCATGGATGGCACAAACCATGCCAGTGGGTTATATTAAGGATAAAATTAGGCTTTGAGCTAATCTATGGTAATTTTGGCACTAGGGATGTCAAGCAATGTTTCCATTAAAGGAGTAGAAGGGACTTAGGCCCTTGTGATCATTTAGGTAGGGGAGGCATAGACATAACAAACTTTGTGAGGATAGTAAAACCTATGGTTTATGCTAATGGTTACATAGTTATGATATCAATTAAGATGGTTGGTACTAGATTAGAGGGATATTGATGTATCAGTGGTCTAGACTCAAGACTATTATCAAAGTACAAGGTTTGGGTAACCTAGTGTTTGTTTACCTAGGGTGGTGGTGAAGGTATATAAGGTATTGATAATAATGGATTGTTAGATGTTTTGAATCCTTATATAATTTATTTATAAATCCTTTCAAAATTTTTATGACCTTGATATTTTGTTTTATAGGACCTTATTATAGAATGGTCAGTCTTTCCTTAAGATGTAATTGAGTGAGTTCCTAGGACTTCAAGTGATATGTGGCCTAAATATTCACAACCAAATGTAAGATATCAGCAAGGTTGAGTTAGAGCTCATCATCGATGTGTACATCATAGTGGTACATGATGTTTATCTTCATTTTATTCCTTACCACAGAAGCTTGCACATCATTTTAGGGGTCCCATTACCTATTATGTACCTTCACCTACTCATAGGATTAATTTTGTTGAGCCATATATTAAATCAAGGGTAGATTAGTGAACTCATTACACCTGATGATCATGAGAAATGGATGTTAGGGATTATGATTCCATCCCTGATAGTGGCCACCCATATTATGAAAGAGTTAGTAGGAAATATCCTATTTTACAAGGTGGTCTAGGGCCATTTTTGGTAATAGAAGAGGATTCCCATAAATGACATATAATTATATGTTAATTTTATCATAGTAGTACCATTAGGAAATTATGGGTTGTAGTGAATCTTGAATCTCATCTAAAATCCTCAACATGTGCTTCTTATTGATGGATAGATATACCACTGGGTAGAAGTATTCACATATGTCTCATATGTGGCTCCTAAAGTGGTGGAAGTAGATCTTGTAGAATACCACATACACCATATATTCACATGGTACCCATTGAGGGAAATAACATCACTATAAATCAAAGTTGTCTTAGATGATGTTGACTATATATGAGATCATGTATAGATTATCATCTGTGTAATCCCTATTTACCTACCTAGTGAGGTTGAATGTGATAAGGATACCTAAATATGGGACCTAATAATCTTTCAAGATGAAATTGAGAAGGGTAAACTTTTATATTTTTATGAATATTATGCCACTTTCCCCATACAAGCGGTTAAGCAAGAGCATGTCCATGCACATACCTTCTCTAATAATTTTGATTGTATATGAGTCAGAGTTATCCTTATCCACCTAGTGATCTAAATCCTCTACCCAATACTTAATGACATCATAAATTTTTTATTTCTATAAACAATCATCCCCACATTCCTTTTCATATCTCATGGTTTAGTCTAGGAGCTTATAGTACTCTTTGAATGCATGCATAGAGATATCTACAATTTTGAATCTAATATTAGGAGACCTCATAACATCATATTTGCATTTAAAACTGAGAAATAAGTTAAAAAATAGGCTAGCACATGGGAAGACCTATATTTTAATTATATCCACATGGATATCATATTATCTAATGGTGATGAGCTTATATACATACTTGATCTCATCCTCATTAGCTTCATGATCTGAGGTTAGATGTTGAATATCCTTAATCACCTTAAATAACTAATAATAGTGATTAAAAAATTTGATGCCTTAAAATAAAGTCATATCCTAATATTTTATCTCTAGTTTAGGATTAGATGATGAAGCAACCATTAGTGAATTTTGTAAGCTTGACATAGAGAACCCCTTTAGCATAGGGTAACTTTTCAGGATCTAGGGTGAATTTGATGTAAAGGGATAAAAAATATTTGAGTGTGTAGATAATTAGTAATGGTAAAGACAATACATGGATACCTTATAGATATCTAAATTTAACTATAAAATAATGGTTTTGATGAGCCCACATCATGTGGATTGAGCTTTGAGTTAATGGTATGAGTCTAAGTTAGTGATTTCCTAATTTGGCATTAATTCAATATTTTGAAAAAACCCCTCATTTATATTTAGTTAGTTTAATGGGACTCTTCAAATTTTTAGATCATAATTATCCCCTTTGTCAAATTTAATGTATACAAGGAGGGTGGGGAGAATACACCCATATATCCCTCATGGCATTGTGAATGGCTCTAGAGATGTCCATGTTTTGATCTATGATAGGTGGCCTCAATGAGTACTATGTGACTTGGATATAAGGAGGAGACATTAGTTTTTATACATTTGTGCACTTGGTCAGCCGCCTAAACACTTTAATTATAAATGTCATCTCTTTATTGGGTTAGGAGTCCTAGTTATACTTTTCTCTAACCTTCTTAGAGAATTATAAGACCTTATACAATTTAAATGTGTTCAAGGTTATATTACACCCCATCATTAACTCTAAGATATAAAATTTTTGATAGCCCTAATTATGAGAAATCTAGGGGATCTAACATGTCTAACATCATAGGAACATCAGAAGATATGTGGTATCTCTGCATTGGATCTAGGATCTAATATATCTAAAAACTATGACATGAGTAACTCTTGGGGCTATGATAGGTCTAACTCCATGGGAACATAAGAATACATCTAGTGCCTCATTATTATCTTAGAGATATAACATAATACATAAACCTACTAAGTCATTAAAAGTGCCTCATAAGTAAATAAACACTTACATGTTATCCCAAAGGGTTCTGGGAGAGTGTTAACTCAGACTTCAGGACTATTACTCTAGGAAAATCTTGCATCAAGAAAATTCTATGAAAAACACACTTAGCTCAAAAAATGACTAAGTGCAAAAATATTTATAGATCACAATGTGATAAGTTGTTGATTAAATATGTAGAAATAAGGGGGGTTTAAGCATGAAAAGTAATAAATAACAAAGTTTCAGGATACCCTTCTGACTAGGATTAAGAAAATGTTAATGTTTTGTGAAAGCAATGATCAATAAAGACCTAATTGAAGCTCTATTTTTTAATTTTAATAGAATAGAGGTCCCCTTTTATTCTATGAAAAGGTAAGTTTTGGTCACAACAAATGGTGACTATGTGGGAAAAATATTGCCAGTTTTTAGAATATAGGCTATACGCCTATGTTATTAAACTATGAGATAAACTTTAAGAGTGATCAATCCTACTTCAAAAAATGACATGTTGGGCTCTGAATTCTTTAATGTTTCATTTTATGCAAAAATTATTTCATTTTTTGTTACTTTGAACCCACTAGGAAATCCTAGGCATATCTTACGCACTTGGAGTTCCTTGAAAAGTAATTATTTGTAAAATTTGTCTAAGGAAATGATGGATTAGGCATTACTTTTATACCAAATAGGAATCTATATCCCTAACATAGATTCATTTGGTCCCACTATAGGCCTTTATTCATTACCAACCAAGCCAGAAACCCTATGATGGAGATTGCCCAAATCATTTTTTCTGAGGAAGAAACTTACATTTTCATGAGATTCATACTTACTTTTATTTTGGTATTTGTTTAATTTAATCTATGAGGGTTGGGTACCAATGTAGACCAGGTTGAAGAATGTTTCAATGATTTATTTTAACCAATAATATTATTTACTTGCTCAGTGATTCTTCCTTGATTGATATGTTCCTTTTAAGTATGTGATAACCTTTGTTAAAAATATATCTTTTCATAATTAACTCGTTGAACTCTAAATTAGTGGTTCCTAATTATTTCAATGTATCAAAAAGGATTTATTTTATTATCAAATTTTTAAATAATGAGATCCTACTTTTTACCTTCTAAATCTAAAACTATATTTTTAGTGTGTTGTCAGTTTTGAAGTGATCAAGTTCTAGAGGTTGTGGAACAATGTTTAGCTTTAGCTTCATATTTTCAACACTGATTTCCTACTTTATCTCATTATGGGTATGAGTCCTCAAGTATGAATCTTGGATATAATGATGTAATATGAGGAATGATGAACACAAAGGAAATAAGAGAAAACCCAAAGAAAAAAAATACAAGCAAAACAAACAAAAATTGAGAAAGAAAACAAATGAAAAATAGAATATAATAAAAAACACAATAAAATAAATTAAAAATTTAATCTATTATTTAACTTACCAATATTTTTCTTAGGGGTATATTATGATATTATGTCATAAGGGACTACTAAGAAGTAGTGATTTAAGAATTATCAATTCACAAGTAGCAGGAGGTCATTCCCTTCAAGTTCTTTCAATTGAAAAGTGTGTTTCCCCAGTAACTCAAAGATATGGTATGGGCCAATCTAAATTGGTTAATGTTTGGAAATATACCCCTTATTATCATTTTGTTTTTTTGATAATAGGACTAGCTCTGATATTCATAAGGATTTGAAATTTTCCCTCTTATTTAACCCTTTCTTGGCAATCCTTTGATGTCTACTCAAGTTGTATAGAGCCTCTTCTCATGTGTCTTCCAATTGGATAATGTCACATAGCCTCAATTTTATCTTCCTAGTGTCTTCCATGTATTCTTGTATGAAATTTTAGATAATTAATCTGAGGTTTATTAAGGAGTTGAGCTCTAAACTATATACCAGTAGGAATGGAGAGCTCTTGATATATTACTTATACCTAGCATAGTTGGCCCAAAGAGCATACGTAAATAGTAAAATCTAATATATGAGTCTTATTTATATGGATTTATTTATTGTATAAATTAGGTTATTATTAGTTGAATTATCTATAACATTCCCTTTTGGGTATTATTTTTATGACAACCTCATGGTGATGTCAATATCATAATCCCATTTAGTGAGCTTAGTTAATTAGAATTCAGGACTATTTTCATAAATTAAGTTAGAGTGCCAAACCATGTGGTTATGGTATTATTGGTTTCCACTACCTCCATCCACCTTATTTAATAGTCAATATCTATAAGTATGAATTTATGTCATGTTGATGAATTTGGGTTGATGACTCCTATAAAGTTGAGTTCCCATAGAGTAATGGGAACTATTATATCATAGGATAACTGGGAATTTTTATGTGAAATTCATTTTTATTAATGTTATATAACTAAATGAATGTGTGGAAATGAGCATAATCATCTGTAAAGATGGTGGGCCAATAATACCTCGCTTGTAGGATCTTATGAGTTTTCATAGTCCAATAAGGGTGATCACTAGTTTCTCATGGAAGATGCTCATGACCCCTCTTATTCTTTTTTTAGGCACCTAATTTATATGCCTTCATAATTTTTTAAGTAAAACACTCTTTTATTCAACATGTAGTGGGTTGAATTGTATGAAATGGTGGTAAATGACCTTGTATATATAGGTGGATCATACCCTAAATATTTCTAGGAACGCTAGTTGTACAGGGTCAGCCCAATCAACCCAATGTGTTTTCAAGAATAATTTACCAAGTATAAGATAATTTAGATGAAAGGATAACAAACCAATAAAGTAAAGAATACCCCAAAATTATACTAGGTCGACCTAGTCAACATAGTATAACCAATAATTAGAAAGGATTTTAAGGCAAGAAAAGGAGGAATGAAAGGAGGAAAAGACTAGAATTGGTAGGACTAAGAAGAATAATCTTAGGGTTAATGGTTTTAAGAGACAAGTGTGTAAATGGAAATTGGAAAAATGGACAACAATCTTATGAAGCACCAATGGTCTACCCACCCCTTTCTTGATGCACCCCTTAAGGCATGAACTCAAGGAGATTAAGACACAATATGTTCCTATAAGATATAAAGTGTCATTATTTAATAAAAGTTTGAAAATATTATGTGTATATAGAAATAACCCTTCAACCATGTATAATTTGATGATAGGTACTCAAGTAAAAGAACTTATTTAACCCTTCACAACTTTCTATCATAAATTTGGGGTGACAATTTCTTTGATTCTTAACCTTTCCCTTCTATTTTGAATCTTTACCACACCATGACCTATTATTCTATGACCTCTTCAACCTCCATGCCAAGTATCTCTACCAACATGGCTAGTTGAACAACTAGTGGGCCTTTTCCAAAGACCCTCCTCCTCATCAAGAACTATTGCATCCTTTTCTACCAATTATAATCATGTTACTAATGTTTATTTTTATTCTAATGATAATCATTCCACTAGTGCATATTTTTATATACATTACAATCATGTTACTAGTGCTTCATTTTCTACCAATGCTTCTCATGCCACTAGTGTCACATATGCCACTACTTATAGTGCAACCCAAGACACTAATACCAATACCAATGTTTTGCATGCTATGCACACTAGTCAAAATATTACCCAAAATCATCAAATTTTATTACAAACACTCAATCAAATGAACACTTTATAGACAAATAATTTAACTAAATTCTACAAATGTAAAATCATCTCATTTATCTTCACAATCAACCCTAATAGGTTTGATGGGGAGCACAACATCCAAATGCCTCCTCACCCACCCCCTAGTGATTACCATGATAACCTAATTCCTCAACCACCCATCATTAATAAAATGCTCAAAAATCTCAAAAATGAACCTCTTATACCTCTAATTTACAATATTGACATAGGATCTATCACACCTACCATCAATTATAATGGGTCCACTGATCTCACATTTTATTTTAAAACATTTGGCAATATCTATAAAGATTGGTTCAAGATTAATAATTTTGATGCTACCAAATTATTATCTAAAACACTCTTAGGAGATGATTTAGATTGGTATAATCAACTAAAAACCCATTCTATCACTAGTTTGTAAGTCTAGTTAACTCCCTAGTAAAAGAGTTTCAAACTAGTGATATCCTTGAGAATACCTTAGCTCACTTCATAAACTATAAGTAACTTGAAAGTGAAATGGTATAAGCTTTCATCAAATGATGGAAGAAATTCCATAATAAATGTCATCATAACATGGAAGATGAAAATCTCTTTCATCTATTAACTATTGCTCTATACCCCAAGTTGTAATATCAGGTCAAAACTCTCTCTCTCTTTCCAAGAATATTGGAAGAAGCCCTTGACCAAGTTAAGTGCCACAATTTTCTCATGTGCCAATTTGAACCATCCCAAACTCTCATGGGCACTTTAATTATCATTAAAAATAAAAACCATCATGCTACCAATGATGTTATCATAGATACTTATGACACTATTCACAACATTTAAGCCATCACTACCAACAATTTTTTGGATCATGTTCCCCCTCCAAAGAACACTCCTCATTCTACATTTTCCCCAAAAAACAAAATTAATGTCCACAAACCATTGTCTTTATCCAAGCTTTAAAAACTTCTTTTAAGGCCTCTATCATGATATATTGATCCCACTCATCCTATGAAATCATGGTATGATCTAATTGTTTTTTGTTGGTTTCATGTAAGTTGGGGCTACTCTCACGAGACTTGTAGACAATTATGTAATATAGTTATGGATTTTTTTCTTGGCATAAACTTTGATTATGAATAAATCATTCATAAGTGAAAAGAAGCATATGACATAGCCTTTAAAGCTAACTAAATGCCAAAACAATCAAGATTTAAACCAAGCTAATGTTCATCTTTTTATATACAAAGATCCTTTTCCTAATCATCAAGATGGTAATGACAATCTTAATCATTCTTCAAATATTATTTAAAGTCTTATATACCTCACTAATAAATAAAATATGGTAAATGTGACTAACATGTAAAGGGTATTCACTTTTATTGATTCTAATCCAACACACAGACCAAACCCCTCAAATATTCTACATCACCCAAGACTATTCCCCATCTCATCTGATGGATTTGGGGTAAGAGGACCTTATTTTATCAAAAAAACACTTCCAACATCTCAACCAGATATTACCTATCACACTTTCTCTACCATTTCCCCAACATATACACACATCAACAACATTCCCCAACATTTCAATAGTATTTTTTCAACAATATCACAAGAACTACCTAAATCAACTACCCCACCTAAAGACAATCAACCTATATATCCTCAAACTAAACCAACTACATCTTACCAACACAATTTTGACTACACTTCCAATCTTCCTTCCCATGAGCTCCTATAACATTATGTGCCTCCATCTATAAATCTGCCCATAGGTTATGATGAATGGGACCACATTGTATAAATTTATCATCTCACATTTCAAATACCTTTCTTATAACTAATGTAAGCATTGCCCCATCATCACAACCATATAATTTTATTATTATTTGAAATGAACATCTCTCATCCTTCCCTTGTATGATGTGAAGCTACCTTATCTGGGTCTAAAGATAGTATAGTGCCACAATGTAAATATATGTCCATACGTGTTGATGAAATAATAGATACTTCTCTTTCCAATAATTTTCCTATCACTTCCATGATTCTAGATGATATTATACTTCTCATGGATTACCCTAAACTATTTATTTACATCTAAATTGGTGATATCCAAGTTAAATGTACTTTGATTGATGAGGTTTTAAGTGCTTTCATCACCTTCTTTGATTTAAATAAAAATATAGGTTTTTTAAGTGCAATATAAATTCCACATGCAGTATGTATCTGTAAACTATTGGCCATGCCAAACCTTAGGGTATATGTAACCTAGGGTTGAGGTATTATTGGTTAAGTTGGTTGTGCCTAGGTTACATGGCATCAAGTAGCTCAGGTCTAGATTTAGCACAACTAGAATACTAGAGCTATTGGAGGAGGTAGAGGTAGAGTCTTGGTTCAAGGAGAAATTAGTGGAAATAGAGGTAGGGCCAAAGCATGAAGATTTTGATCTGTTGGATAAAATGGCATTCTACTTAGAGCATGAGGAAGAAAAGGTGGTATAATGATTTACAATGTCCTCTAGGTGATGGCATGAGATATTAGAGTTGGGTCCTTTGTGGATCAATTAAGAGCTATAGGAGGTATTAATGGGCCTACCTAAACCTTCTTTCCCTTCTTCTTCTTTGTTGTGATTTAGGATAGCATTTCCTAATCATCAACAAAATTCAAGTAGAGCTCATCATTATCCAAGGCCTAATCACCATAATTTATATTGAGATAGGTTGAATACCATACCAAGTGAGCTTTAATTATACCCTTGGAGTCCCAATTCTAGATATTGATTTTTGATAGGGCAAAGGAGTCTCACCCAACTACCATCTTATGAATTAGAAGGAAGGCCTTATAGACATGGTACTTTATTATGAGAAGAAATGGTGAGAATGCCTTTTGATAATGTTGTATACATAACCCAATGATTACATCCACCAACTGATAGTTAATCTCTTACTCTATTAGATGGTCTAAAATAAAATAGGTAGGTAGAGGGGATTGTTAAGGAAACCCATAATCTAGATGATGGTGTCCTCTTTAGAAATCTATTAGTCCTTGATGGTGGTGATAATATACCTAATTTCCTTAGAAAGTTGAGGCATAGGGGCCTCATTGATTTCTTAGTAGACAACAAGGTACAAATTATCACATATGTCCTAGGCATAGTTTTAGAACTAATGTTCATACAGCTTATATAAAACTACATGGACCATTGATTACCTAAGAAACCATGCACTAAAAGTCAAAGGATTGAAATAGAATGTCCCATAGACCACATCTAATAGGTGGCTCATCGAGTATAAATTGTTCCTAGTTCAAGAATCTATGATGACATTAACCAACTTGAAGTTGATCAATCCTCTCATGTCCTAGACTTTTAATCATGTGAAGATCATATGAATGAGAGGAACCCATAGTTCATTAATGTGCAAGAAATCTTGGGCCTTGAATAATTGGCTCAATAGGATCATGCCTACTCAGGTTTATTCCTATAAGGTGAAGATAGTGTATCCATTAATATCCTCCTTATTAACCCATTTAGAATATGGATTCTTAACCCAATCATAAATGACATTATATATTTGTTAGGTCCCCATCCAAACCATCACTATTACAAAATCATATGATAAAGTGTATTTTGGGAGGGATTACTACACCTTAAAGGTGTTCTTAGAGATATCAATAATTTAGTTTTGAGAGTTAAGTGAATGAGCCCAGTCATGGAATCAATATTTCATATGGATGGCATTATGGATGAGGTTGTCAAATAAGTCCACATATAAGAATACCTCTAGATTAGTATCATATCTTTGAAGTCTACACTTATTTTGGGATTGAAAGAAAACTTTAAACTCTACCTACTAATCATCATCTGATCTTGAATCTTTGGGGACATGATCGACCACTTTGAATAAGTCATTGTAGTTTTTGAATTTTGTCAAGCTAACTAGGAATATGGTATCTCAGTACATAGGTTTGGCCTTTGGTTTTGATGAGGATGTAAGAATTATAGTAGGATAGAGAGGAAAAAGGGAAATTCTGAGCATAAAATGCATGAAATACAAGGGTGCTCTATGAGATTTGTATAGCCATGAGTTAGAGTGTTTTTAAAGGTAGTA
>JARHVA010002941.1:1240000-1340000 GCA_037957365.1 Torreya grandis | reverse complement strand
TAGATATTATTATTTGGTTTCAGTGGTTTCAAGGACATCTTGAGGTCATCCAATAGTTATCTTCCACTGATTTTATTAACTTCAATCTTTTCAATTCTTTTCTCCTTCATGGGGACCACAAATTTTTATCATCTATATTCTTCAAAAGTGTTGATAAACATTGTTAAAGATCATGACAAAATGGTTTTAGGCCTTTGTTTTGCTTTTTAGGGACTATGGGTCTAAATAGTCATTTGAAATTTTAAAGATTTTACATTTCCTTTTTCTCACATATCACTTAAAACCTGTCTATCATGATGTTTCCATCTTACCATACCCTCAAAAATATTTCAATCACTTATTCGACACTTCAAAATGGCCTCTTCACTCTCTATCAAGTCACCTATAGATGGTGATTTTCATGGTATAGTCAACAAAATTAAGGATGAGAAGTAGGAATGGTGATATAATTTCACTAGTATTTGGACCTTTTCAAGACTTAAAAACACAAATACATGATCATGAAAGAATTGAAACAAGATTTTGAACTCTAACCTAGTGCTTTATTGATCTCTTGTAGGTGATAATGGAGTCATATATAGGAAACAAGTATGGAGTTATAGATAAAGTACATGTTTTATAACCCATAAGGAGTATTAGGATTATTTTTATATTTTAAAATTCACTCTTTATCTCTCATATATTTTTAAAACACTATCAAATCCCTCATTCTTACATGACATCATCACATAATGCTTGTATATGCATCTTGACTAGTATATAGGTAGTGAAGGGGAGTATGGGTAGCTGTATTTTGGATTTGACATATTTTGAGTTTTATACATATATTTATACTCTAAAATACATGATTCTAATTCTAAAATACTTTAAAAAAAATTAAACAACTCCCTTTTAACATTTGAGAAACCTCTATGAAAGCACTTGAAAGTTTGCTTTTCTGTCACATGGATGTATGACACTTAAAAAAATTATTTTCATGGAGATTTTTTTTGAGAGAGAAAATAAAATGAAATGAGATTTTAAATGATATTTTAAACATGATATTGGACTTATCAAAACCCCCTAGAGCCACTTAGAAATTGTGAAAATCTAGAAATGGTGAAAATAGGCATGTCATCACATATAAGGCTAGTCTATAAATTTGAGATGATTTTCATATAAAATAAACTTTAAAATTTAAAATAAGAATTTAAAACATTAATTTGGTATTTAAACATCCTTTTTCATCAAACTCAATAATTGGTTCATACAAAACTCTCCAAACCAAGGCAAAACCCATAGGCTACATAGATTAGCAAGTATATTTGAAAGGTCAACTTTTTATGAATGGTTCATAAATCTCATACTACCATTCCTCCTTAAAAAACATAAAATTGAAGATGGATGAGTGTATAATACACCTCTAAGACAATTTTTCCTGAAACCTCTTAGGCTAACCATACCAAGTACAAACCTTTAGGTCATTTTTATTTGCTAAGAATGGTGAGAAGAGAGATGAGTGGTTTTGAGAAAGAAATTTTACTTAAAAATAATATAAATCATGGAAATAATCATGGGGATTTGAATATTCACATTTTTAACATTTTCCAAGTGGCACACTTCCCAAGGAGGCCATACAAGTACCCAACTATTCCTTTTCTTTAAGAAAATTAACTTTTCTTTTGATGAACCTAAAACTTTTAGTTACTAATAGTGGATTAATAATTATTATGACATATGTCACATGAAATCAATAATTTTGACCTTCACATTTCCCAATAAACACATACAATGCATTAAGTGCACCATTTTTGACCTCAAAATGACCCAAAAATGATAAATAAACATAAAAACTAATTGACCAAAGATAATATAACATTAATTAACATAAATTGAACTATAATGCACCCATTAACACTAATATTAAACCCCTTATAGACCTATAAAATCAATTTTTAACCTATAGGTGCCCCAATTTTAATAAAAAGTCAAATTTGGTCAACAAATTAGTGATTCATAAGGGTAGTATGCATGTTATACTAATTAGACCAGTAGCCTTATCATTCTATTGGGATTAAGAGTCATCTAAAGTGGAGGGAAAAAATGAGTCCTTTTACCATTGAATACACACTTTGATCAAGACAAAGTCTAATAATTGACTACCTCAACCACACAAAGCAAAAGACACACACACACACGCACACACACACACACACACACACACACACACACACACACACACACGCACACACACACACACACACACACACACACACACACACACACACACACACACACACACACACACACACACACACACACACACACACACACACGCATGCATGCATGCACGCATGCACGCACGCACGCACGCACACACACACACACATGTCCTCAAATCACTTAGGGGAAATAGAGAAAAAACTATTATATACAACTAAAAATTTTTCATACCTCCCTTTCTAAGATCATATGGAAATTTTCTTTAATCTCCTTTTTCATGAGATAGATGTGGATGCCAAGCATGTTATTTTTTAATTTGAAAACTTGATGGACCAGACCTATTCCTTAGAAATTCAAATTAATTATTCTTAAGTAAATCATCTTCAAATATGTCTCTAATGTATACATTTTACTCTTGAACTTATACACATACTTCATGTTTCTTCCCACTCTCTTTCTTATGATCAACTTTCATCTTCCTTATAGGCATGGTCTCAAAGGGAATGATTTCTTATTCTTTGAAAGATTGAGAAAAATAAAGGTCTGTCTTGACCTCTAAAGGCTGATGTGGGCATTTCTCTTGATCACCTATGACATGTTTGTAAATTTCATATTTCTCATCTATGACATCTTTAACAATGTCATCTTTCTTACCATCACTCGTAACCAACTCCAAAGGAGTTGTAGACCCCTTGAGAGATTAATTTTTTTTTAAAATGTCCTCAAATATTTGACATAAGTCATCATATTCAGTTTTATCAACATAATGTAGGGAACAACAAGAGACACTCCTTTAACTTATTATTTAGGTTTCAAAAGGACCTCTTCCAAGATTTCTTATTCAACACAAGGAGTGTATGCTTCATCATCAACCAAACAAGGAGATTCAACACAAGAACTCAACTATTCTTAATCACTTATGCCCTCTTAAGGGTTTTAAAATTGTATCTTATCCATCATAATATGGTCTTATTTTTTAATGTCTGCAAGATCTTCAATCTCCTTATTAGTGATGCCAAGACTAGGCATTTTGAAATCTCGTGACCTAGCCCATTAAGGTTGCCAAAGAGTTGTAGTTTATTCAAGTAAGAGTTATAAATTTTTGTCAACCACTTTATATTCTTGATTTTACCACACCAAAATTCCATCAATACAAAATTTTATGGGATGAGTACTATATGAACTAGTTAGTGGAGGTGGAGCATATGGATAAAAATTAGATTGAGAGTGTAAAGTTGGGAACTCTTTTGGAAGCTCTTATGGAAGGAGAGGTAGAACTTAGGATAAAACCACTTGATTTTATTCCTTCCAATTTGAAACTACTTAATTCACATATAATTTGGCTTGAGGACTCTATTAAGGAAGGGTATATGGGGTGTTTCTAGGCATAAGATCTTCTTTTGGGTCTAAACCTTCCATCTCACCTTGACATAGCAATATCATCTTTTCCTCTAACTCTTCAATTTTCTTGGATAGGTTCTCTTGGAATTTTTTTTCTTGAAGATCATAGGAATCATCATGAGTATGAGGGATATAGGAGGGTGACATGGAACACAAGAATATTCTTGAGGAAGGGTGGGAGGGACTTGTAAAGGATCAACTCCATTCTCTATTTCACACTCCTTGACCATGCTTCTATCTTATTTCTTTCCCCATAATTCTACTATCTTACTCCATATTAAGATGTTAGGATTAGAATCCTTTTCTTGAAGAAGGGTTAGAGTATTTGGTATGAGATCAAGAATCTTCTCAATTTCACACTCTTTTCAAGCCTTTTCTCCTCTTTCTTTCCCCATGACTCCACTATCTTGTTCCAACTTAGGACATTAGGATTATGAGTCTCTTTTTGATGTGGTGGGGATGAAATATGAGAGGGAAATGAGGGATTGAAGTCCAATTATTTAGATTATAAAATGGAATGATGAAAATGCATATTTTACTATCAATATTATCTTCAAACATGAAATTTTTCTTCTCATCTCTCTCCTCCAACTGATTAGGAAGAGGATGACTTTGATATATTTGATTTGGATCATGAGTAGGGGTAATATATGACTAATATGAAACATGTGGAAGTGGATATGAAGGCTGGTAATTTTGGTGATATTTCATTTCATGAACCCCTATCCTATCCTCTAAGGAATAAACTAGGCCACTTACATCAGGTATCTCACTTGTGAGACTTTTCCAATTTGATCTCTTAATAGGTACCCACTCTCTTTTGACCAACTCTAATGCTTATCTCACCTTATTAATGACATGGTTAATAATCTCTATACCATATCATATTTGTGTGTCAATATACAAAATATACCTTTCATATCCCAAGAGTGTCTTCATGAAGGTGGAAATGGGTTAGCTTGAGGAGTGGCTAGGTTGACTAGGAGCAATACATGGAGAAGGCTGATTGTAGGATTAATATGCTTCATGCATGGGCTGACAAGGATAATGTTAGAGATAATGAAATTAAAATTGAGTTTTATAAGGATCATGACAATATTGACCAAGGACTTGTTCATATTGATAGGGAATGACACAAGCTTAAACTGTCTCGCCAACTTGTAGAGAAAAAAACTCAACACCAAAGCCAGCCATTAAACTTCATTAAAAGAAAAAACAAAAATAAAAAATGTTACCATAAATATTAAAAGGATAACATAGGCTACTTGACTAGCTGATATATCTTTGGAGTTGCCATTGATACTTTGATAGTTGCCTCCAAAGGTTGCTTGTTGAGAGACAACACCAAAAATATCCCAATCCTTTTGGAACAAGAGTCCCACTAGGCATGAAAAAAAAATTAATCACTTAGATTTTCACCATTTGAGGATATTATAATTTATCCTCATCCAAGTGGAGTAATGGAATAATATCTAGGCTTGAGGGTAGCCTAGGGAATGAGGTAAATATTTAGATAGAGCTAGCTCCCTCGATGTACCACTTTGGATTGCAACTAATACTAAACTTGTGGTGTGAAAAGGGAGAGAGAGATAACTAAAATAAAACTAACCTAAGGGATGTGATACATAAAATTTATTTATAATATCCAACCATATGCATATTACACTTACAATCAAAGGACAAACTAAACATACACTTCTCGAATCTTCATCTTCTCACATCAATGTTACATTGGGAGGTTATGGATTAATGTTCAAAGCTATGAAGACTAGAAAAGAGGAATATGAGGTAAATAATGAAAATAATAAATAACTAAATCCTTGAAATCTCCTAAAATAATTCACATGCCCTACAATAAGAAGTTTTCCAACTATAAATATGATGAAAGAATGACAAAACACGCTAAGGAATCTATAGTCTTCACTTATGTGAAATAAACAATTTTAAATGAAAACATTAAGAATATTCATGGAAAGGTAAAAATTATTTATTTTATTGATATATATATATATATATATATATATATATATATATATATATATATATATATTTGATCAGGGCTTCACCATACTCAGGTGGAGAATAGAATGCAATGGCCAAAATGGGTAGTTCTTACATAATTTGAGAGAGAGAAGAAGAAGATAGAATTCCAAGGGTCCAAATGAAAATTTTAAAGGTTATATAAGTATTTAATTTTTCATTTTGAGATATTATTTAATGAACCATGAAATATTAAGAGCTAAAAGTGTCAATCCAAGTCACAAACTTCATGAAAAGTGGCAAAAAACTCCCTATTTTAGCTTAGAATAACTCCCTACATTATTGGACCTATTTTAACGTCCCATAAATTATTATTAGAAATTAAAATGATTTTAATGGAATATTATTCTCTCATAAATTCCTATACATGAATTGGTTTCATGCTTGGTCCTCTAGAAACCTCTAAAAGTGAACCATTGTCATCTGGTGTCCAAAAAAATCATCTTTAATTCACCCTACACACTTGGCTTCCAAAAAGAGATAATTTCTTCATGAAAATCCATAAAATATATTTAATCACATTTTTAAAGTCTCTCCATGGAATTATAATCATTAGGTAATGTTAAAAAGCCATCCACTTGAAGTTTTCACACTTCTCCCTAGCTTGTCTATTAGGCCAGTTTTGACTGGCTAGGTTGAAGCACCTAGTTTGGAAACTTGGGAGTTATTTAAAGGAATTATATTTATATTTGGAGTTATATTGAGTCTTAATATTCCAATAGATATTATTATAATCTCTTAAAATCTTTTACAACCTAAAAAATACATAAAATAGTGACAAAAACCTTATTTTCCCCCATCCATATAATTTTGTACAATAAAAAATCATGTGAGGGAGCCTAAGAGAGTCATATACAATTAAAAATATATATTATAGTCAAAATTTTCCATTATATTTCATATCCAACTCCATTTTCCAAATTGGGTCTCTACAAGGGTTTAGGAGGGTTTTAGATAGTTTTTTTCTCTTAAGGTTGGTTCATAAAGTTTGGATGTCCAACCTTAAAAAATATTAAAAAAAATGGTGTTTATGGACCATTTTATCATATAAAAATACCTTTTAATCCCATGTAAATCCTTCAAATAGATGTGAGCTTCTAAAGTTTCTCTATTGACCTCTTCTTTCCACTTTCACAAGTTAAATGTTGGTCCCAAGCCAAAATTGAGTTCCCCTACAACCTCTTTGCTCTCCAAAGGATTAAAAAAATATTTATATATAATATAAACATGTTTCAAGATGGTATAATTCTCATTTCAAGGTGGGAGTGACCATGAATTTCCTATTGCTTCCAGGTTTAACCTTGCCCAAGTAGGTTTGACTGCAACCCCTATATTTTTGGCCATCCAATTAAACATATTTACACTACAATAGAGTTTGAACCCATTTAGTTACTTAATAAACATATTATAATAGTTTTTAAATATAATATCAAGGTGGAAGTGATAGTGCCTTCTCATTTGGACCTTTAGGCCTAGTCATGCCTAGTAGGTGTGCCTATAACTTGGGAGGTTTAGAACACCTTATCTAGTTTCATACTCTTGTACATGGATTAAATGATGGTACTAGGTATAATTAAACTTATCACATATTATTATAAGTTATACCTACTTCTTTACCTCATCTTTCGACCTCATTCTTTTAAAACTACCAATTTTGTGCATGAGGGGAGTACCCTCTGTCTGAGGAAAAAAGAGGGAACCTCCCCTATTTTCCTCAAAAAAATAACTATTGTATGGGATTAATAATTCCATATATAATATTTTTATAAATTTTTATCTCTTGGTCAGGTCACTATACCTTTCAACTCTCTCCAATTCTAAGATAGGGCCTCAACGATGTAGACTGTGTAGGGTCCCTTTAAACTAACTATGTTTTGCATGATTGGCACCCTTTATTTGTTGATTTATTTTTTATGGGAATATATTTATTATATAAATACCATGAACCAAGTGTTAAAATTCATTTCATTACTTTAATCACCTACACATCTCTTTATACCCTTCTTAACACAGACTATATGCATAGTCCTGACTGTGTTGACTTGTTTTGATATCATGCCTATAGGTGATTTGGCATATAATGAGGTTGATAATAATATGTTTAAACATAAATTAAATAAATAATTTCATGCATCAAATTTTTTATACTTTTGCATCGCATTTGGATAATGCCAACACAAAAGGAACCATCACCTTATTATTTACTGCCAACAAAGTCACACATAATTGACTGTAGGTATTCATAAGGTCATAAGGGCCCCTAAATAGGTTTTTTTAACATTGAATATAAATTTTAAGGTCAAAATTACTATTTATAATGTGATCATTAGTCTACTTACTTATCCCAATGTTCCTCAGCTCTTCATATGCATTTTGGATTCATGACTAAGACACTCTACCCTCTTTACCCTGCTTATTGGTCTCCTATAGGAGTATAAAAATGTAGTCTAGCTCTTAAAGACAAGAAATTAAACCTAATTTTAATTTTATACACCATTCCATAGATATATTTGTCATGTCCATACTTGAAATGAGGTCTATCATCAAGTTGTCTAGTCCACAATCCGTAATAACCCTACAACAGCCTATAGGTGTTAATTTACAAAGAAAGAGACACATGTGTGTGTCTATGGGTTTAAAAATAGTATATATCACCCTATTATAATGATATCTATGTCAATTTTTGTATCCTTCACTCAATAAGTCCATTTTAAACAATGATATATGCCTCATCATCACCTTGAAGTGTCAAGGTCATCTTACACATTCAAAACCTGCAAATATTATTGTTTAGTTTCAATGGTTTCAAGGACATCTTAAGGTCATCCAACAACTATTTTACATTGATTTTATTGAATTAAATCTTTTAAAATATTTTATCCTTTATGGATACCACAAATTTTGATCATTTAGATGCTTCAAAAGTGCTAATAACCATTGTTGAAGATCATGACAAAATGGCTTTAGGCCTATGTTTTGCTTTTTTAGGGACTGTGGGTCTAAAACAATCATCTAAAATTTTAAAGAGTTTAAAATTAATTTTACTCACATATCACTTAAAACATATCTATAATGATGTTTCCATCTTACCATTCCCTCAAAAATATTTTAAGCACTTATTCCACACTTCAAAATGACATCTTCACTCTCTATTAAGTCACTTGTAGATGGTGATTTTCATAGTATAATCAATGAAAATGAGGATGAGTAGTATGAAGTGTGACAACATTTCAATAATATGTAGACCTTTTCAATCCTTAAAAACACAAATCCATTATCATGAAAGACTTGAAACAAGATTCAAAACTCTAACCTAGTGTTTTATTGCTCTCTTGTAGGTGATAATGGAGTCATATATAGGCAATAAGTATGGAGTTATAGACAAAGTACATGTTTTCTAACCCATAATGAGTTATATTATTTTTTTTATATTTTAAAATTAACTCTTTATCTCTCATAAAGTTTTAAAACACTATTTGATCCCTCATTATTATGTGGCATCATCATGGAATGCTTGTATGTGCATACTGATTGGTATATAGGCAGTGAAGGGGGAGTATGGGAAATGGTATTGTGACTTTGAAATATTTTGAGTTGTATAATTCTATAAATACTCTCAAATAATTGATCCTAATTATAAAATACTTAAAACAAAAGTCAACAACTCCCTTTAAAATTTTGAGAAACCTCCATGAAAGCACCTAAAAGTTCACTTTTTTGTCACATGGATGTATGGCACTTAAAAACTAAATTTTTATAGAGATTGTTTTGGAGAGAGAAAATAAAATAAAATGAGATTTAAATAATGTTTTAAACATGATATTGGACTTATCATAACCCCTTAGAGCTACTTGAAAAGCATGAAATTCTAGAAATGGTGAAAATAAGCATGTCATCACACATAAGACTAGTCTACAAATTTGAGATGATTTGCATATCAAATAAACTTGAAACTTTAAAATAATCATGGAAAAAATTATAAGTGGAAGTAAAAATCATTTTTCATCAAACTCAGTAATTGGTTCATATGAAATTCTCCAAACCAAGGCAGAACCCATAGGCTACATAGATTAGCAGGCAGATTTGAAAGGTCAACTTCTTACGAATGGTTCATAAAGCTCATACCATCATTACTCATAAAAAATTATAAAGTATAAGATGACTAAGTTTATAATACGCCCACAAGATAATTTTTCTTGAAACCTCTTATGTTGACCTACAACATATAATCCTATAGGTCACTTTTGCTTGCCAAGAAGGGTGAGAAGAGAGATGAATAGTTTTAAGAAATACATGTTAATTAAAAAATAATAAAAATCATGAAAATAATCATGGGGGAGCTGAGGAGTCACATTTAAACCTTTTCCAAGTGGCACACTTCCCAAAGAGGCCATATAAGTGCCCAACTCTTCCTTTTCATTAAGAAAACTGACTTTTCTTCTGATGAACCTATAAATTTAAATTAAAAATAGTGGATTAAGACTTATTATGACATATTTCACATGACATAACCCATTTATACCATAAAATTTCCAAATAGACCTATAAAAAACATTAAATGTACCCTTTTTGACATCAAAATGACCTAAAAATGATAAATAAATGTAAAAAATAATTGAGCAAAGCCAATATAACATTAATTCACATCAATTTAACTATAATACACCCCATGACACTCATATTACACCCCTTATATACATATAAAATCATTTTTTTACGTATAGGTGCCCCAATTTGACTAAAATGTCAAATATGGTCAACAATTCCTTCTCATTCAGTCGAGCTCTCCTAAGATCTAACATCTCTAATAGGTATGGGGACTAGCCATGATAACATGTGATGACATGGTACCTTCTCATTTATCTGGGATCTGACATCTCTGACAAGTTTGGGAACTATCCATGTTGACACTTGGTGACATGGTACCTTTTCATTTGACTAAACTCTCCTCGGCTTTGACATCTCTAACAATTCTAGGAAATGGCCATGTTAACACATAATGATGTGGAACATTATAATTTGTCCAAGCTCTCCCCTCTATGAAATATTTAAAAAACTAATTAATAAATGAAAAGATATGGAATTCATTTAATACTTACTCATCCCTTATTAATACTTTGATTACCAAGAAGGGAAATGAGTCTATTTATCAAGGAAAGAAATGAGAATTTGAGAATTCTATTAAAATAAAACTTGCAATGTTATCACCATGATTATTTGAAAAAATCATTACTTATTCATAAAATAAATTAGGATTATTACTGCTTGGGAAAATTAGGGAGACATATATTCCATATATTTAAGACGGTGAAACTGTTAAGAAAAAAAGAAAGGGTCATAAATCTTTGGTTCATGAGATTTTTTTAGAGGGTTCCCCCATTTAGACTAAAATGGGATGTGTTGGCCATAAGAAATGGTGAATTTAATGGGGAAAGTGATGACAAGCACTTAGAACCTAACCAATTTATTCTCCTTTCCTTACTCAACATAGATATTATAAGAGAGATATTTATTCACAATAGAAAAGATGAGGAACTAAATTATTGCAATAGTAAGTGGCATACTAAGATTCTACCTTATAAAGGGCCACAATTTTGTGTAAGGAGTGATTTTCATTTTCCATTCACTACTATATTTTATTTGAGTAATCAAGGATGGGTTGGTTATTATGCTTCATCCAAGGCATTGATGGCTTAAACCAAGTGTCCATAGCTCTAAAAAAAAGCCTTTGGTCCCATTTATGGCCTTGCTCCACTACCATCCTAGTTGAAAAACCTACAGTGGAGATTTCCTATATATCCCTTTCGAGGTAGACTCAACATTTAGATTTCTCATGATTTTCTTATTTTTTTCAAGGCTTACCATGAAAATATTATCATTTATTACTCTTATCCATTGAGGTTTTAGGATAAAGCCATGGGTGAATGTATGATGAGGAATTTTTAAACATCTAGCCATTCTTTGATTATATCAAATAATCTAGTATTTTATTGATACATTATTTTAAGTGTGGCTTGGTGGCTTTGTCAGGGTGTAGGATATTCTAAAATCTACCTATTTCTCTTAGATTCATTGGCTTCTTATAAATCGGATGTCAAAAATATCAATTACCATCTTGTAATTTCTTAAATCAAAGGTTTCAACTTGGTCTTCCTAATTTTCAACAACCCTTTTGGGATTTTGCCATCACCTTGAGTAGTTACTAATAAGGTCAGGCATCAAAAGAACATCACAAAATAAGAGGGATATAAAGGGGTGAGACACAAAAGAAAATAAAATAACATAATAAAAACAAACACACAATGAAAATCAAACCATAATGAAAGCAAACCTATCTAATATATACATTACTAGCTCTACTTGGATTACTCAAAACCTACATTGGAGGGGATAGCCAATAAATAGTGCTTTAGAAACTACCCATTTACTATAAGTAGTATCTTTTTTCCCTTGAGGTCCTTAAGATAGAAGGTGTTATGGCCCAAGATTTTGGCTATTTGGCATGGCCAATCCATAGGGGATCAAATTTTGAATGTTGTCTTTTCTTCTCATGATCCTTTTCCCACATTCAGACCAAGTAAGAGATTTTAAAGGTTTTGATCCTTTCCCTCTTATTAAACTACATTTTGACTATATATTGGTGTTTGTTAAATATTAACAGATCTTCATCTTAGGATTCCTCTTATTTAATCAGGATGAGGAGTTTAGAATTCACCTTATCAGCTAGTTCCAATAATTATTTCATGAACTCATAAGTCAGTAGCCTAAGTATGACCAACATGATTGGATCTAATATATAAACTAGAAATAAAGGAGAGATTTTTATGGCTTGTTTATACCTATTGTGTTCTACCTATAGGGAAAAATTTAGCAATGAGTGTCATTTTTGGGGTTTTTCTCTAGCTTATTTATTGATGGCATCAATCAAATTCTTGTTAGTGGACTCTAAAAATATGTTTCCTTATGGGTAGTTATTAGATGATAACTTTAGTGTGATCCCAATATTATAAGCCCACTCTTTAAATTGTACAAATTGAAAGGTAGGACCATTATCACATAATAAATAAATGGGGACCCCAAAATGGGTGGTTATGTTGTTCTGAAGGAAATTGATGACTTTGATATTGGTGCTTATTTTGGTTGAAACTACCTTAAACCACTTGGTATAATAGTCCATTGATGTAAGAATAAACTTATGACCATATGATGAATTAGGGTTGATGACTACGTTAAATATAGTCCCCATTGCACAAATGGTGGACTCCACAATGGGCTATAGTGACATTTCTGCATATGTTTATCTCTTAGCAAAGGCTTGTAATTAATAGTAGAAGAAAACTTGGGCATGATTATATTTGAATAGTGTGGGCTAGTAGTAGCCTACTTAAATAACTTGGTGGGTCATGGTGTTTATTTCAGGATAGTTGGCTCCCAATCTTTCGTGAAAACTTCACATTATCTCTTTGGTCTCTTGTAGTGATACACACTAAAGGTATATTCCTTCATGGTTTCTTCTAAAGATAAATTCTTTATTCAACATATATTGAGTGACCTTCAATCAGAAGGCCCTCCTCTATGTTTGGTTGAGTCTTTGGGGTTCATTTATCTAGAGTATAAAGTACATGACTAGGGTGTACCAATCTGATTTTAGTACCCTTTGTTAGTCCACCTAGTGTACTATAATTCTTAAATCTATCTTCATTATTAGTTGACTAAGGCCTTGTCTTGTAACCATTTTGGATAGATTGATTTATAATTTATTATCTTTTAAATCCATCATCCATCAACTTCTTATCTAGCCTAGCTCATTTTGTTCTAACATTTTCTTTGTATTTGGGTCTAGGATAATGGTGTGTACTCTATTCTAGAGGATGCAATGCCTAAATTTATTGACTCCCTTGACTAGGGTATAGGCCTACTTGTCTATGGTATCTAATATCAACATCCTTAATATTAGTTCTCATAAAAGCCATAAAGTGTTATTCTCTTTCTAAACTTTGGGTGAGGCAAGTGGTAATGGTGTGTTATGAATCAATGGGATAGATAGAGAAATATTGAATACAGTCTTGACTAATGAGGACTAGGGCTTGTATGATTATAATTTTAATATCCTATAAATATTTATTTATTCTAAATTACATTCCAATTCCACATATTTTTTCAACATTGCATTCAATGGTTTTACTATTTTAGCAAATCTATAAATAAATTTATGCACAATGTTGATTTGTCATATAGAATAGTTGAAGCATTAGGGCATTTTGATTAACATTAGGAAATAAGTTTAGCATATGAATATATGGTAGCTCCTTAGGAATGAGGGTCATTATGAGACCTTGGAAGTTTAAATTCCTATATAATTTGATGCCCCTTACATAAGCTAAAGATAGGTTTGCTATAGTTGCATCCCTCCTTAAGAACATGTATGCCCAAGGGTCTAGTGTATTCTTATTAATTTTAAGTGCTAGTTGAGGGTTAGGTTGAAAAAATCATGTTGACCTACCTATACATATTGTAAAACCTATCATTGAAGTTATTAATGGGTTCATTGGGCTCCCTTTTGACATAAGCAAACTACTGATATAGGATGATAGGGTCTATCACTTATCTAAACTAGGTGAGGAAAGTAGTTTTGAAATGGTCCCAACTCAGGATAGATTCTTTAGGAAGGTTGAGAAACAAATCATATGTATATTTAATTAAGTTAAATATAAATATTCTACATACCACATCTCCATGCTCTACATTCAAAATTCTTAGGGCAGTTTTGTAGGATGTTATGTGTTCTTCTATGGTTTGTCCCATACCAAGGGTGAAATGGGGAAGGTAATTATTAGGGTTCTTGGGTAAATCATGGATGACTCCCAAGATGTTAATGGTATATCCATCTAAAAAATAAATATTGGGCTATAAATTTGGGATAGGTTGTGGGGTTGAACTAATGGGAATCATAGTATGTCTAGGTTGGTTATACCTAGGTTTTCTATGGAAAAGTAGGGGAAATTACCAATCAACCTCGATAGGACCTATCCCTATTAATAGGTGAACTAGTCTAAAGGATGATTCATAATCAAATAGTAGTTAACATGTTATTACCAATTATCTAATCTTGACATACTTATGAGATAAAACCAACAAGCATGAAGTATTCCTATGAGAGGCCCTTCTTCTAACACTAGTTATTGTTTTCTCCAAACTCCAATTCGAAAACAACTCATGAGATTGGGTATTCCATAAAAGAGGAAGGTGGGAATAAACTTTTGTCCTCCATTTTAGGAATTAGATAAGATTATCCTAGGGTATGGCTACAGGTATTTGACTTCACAAAAGGAGTTTATGTGAATAGTCTCCAAGAGATATACTATCACCACTAAAATTTCAATATATAGTTCATATGCATAAGTCAAATATTGTTATGAGAATTTAAGTATTATAACTTTTATTTATAAATATAAGTATAATATTAATTTAATTTTAAATAAAAAAACACAAAAGAGAGGGATGGGTAAGGCATAACAGAGAGCCTCTGAGTCTAGAATGAAATTCAATGCATTAATCATTAAACCAAGTGACTCTACCATAGTTATACCACTATAGACTGAGTTTCACTAAAGTGATACCTCTAAGAACATATAGTGGGAAGATTCTAAGGGAACCAAGAGTATGACTTCAATATGATCTCTCACTAAAGATGAGTACTAGGAGCTTATAATAGAATACACATAAACACCATATGCAAATTTATAGATTAACACATTAATTATCAGTAATAGAAAAGGAAATAAGAGAAATCACATATTGATTATAATATCTAAGCATATTATAACAATATCACACAAAAATTAAAAAAGTATTAACCTAATTAACCTATCATTGACTATCATTCAATAATGGAGATGAAAGAGAATTGAAACACATAACAAACGCTCTTGAAGAAAATAGATATTATATTCATTAAAAGAGGTAAGTGTTGTTACAATAATTAATCTAGGCCAAATTTATAGTTTAAAGAGATGAGGGAAGAGAAGGTGAAATCCTGGCTATAATCTGACATCATTTTTGAGAAATTTTAGTTTACCATATATTACAGTATGATTCTTCCTTATATAAATAAATATGGCGATCACCTCCAAATAACATGAGTATCATGTCCTAGGACATGATGGATACTCATTAAAATTACAATCATATTTCAAAATTAAAAAAAATAAAAATCCCTTTAAACCCAAAAAATATCTATGGGGGAATACTTAATTAATGTATAGAGGGGGTTGAGAAGGTTCAGATCCCAACTACTTTGATTTGGTATCTATAGATTCCAATTTAGATGCCATAAGGTCAAAATACTTCTCCATCTTAGAAAGGTTCATTAGGGGGTCCCTAAAGATTACCTCAACTTGAGTTTCTATTCTCTAGTAGACTTGGAATTATGATTCCATTGATGCTTGGACCTTAGAGACCTAGTTGATGCTCATTTTGGACTGCATTATTAGATGCAACATCACCTAGGATCCTTCCTAGTTTGATCTAAAAACCTTCTTCCTCATAACCTGGTCACATTAACCCAGGTGGAATCTAAATTCCCCTCAATCCATCAATGTTCCATTCAAGTGGAATAACACAAAGATATTGATCTCCTTGAAGTAGGTCAATATCTTATTCTTACCCTATTTAAAGCATCTCATTTTAGTATGAACCATAGATAACCATTCTTCCATAATATCCCTCATGTTCTTGAAATACATTTGGTACAATCCCAAGTCTAAGGTTGGCATAAGTTTTAGCTCTAAAAACATCCCTTTATCGATCACCACTTGTATCTTCTTGCACTTTCTATCAATCTCTACATTCCTCTCCATGTAGGCTTGGGTATACTAGATAAGTACATTAGTCTCAACTAGAGTCTCCACTACTTTCATAAGGACTAAAAAGAGTAGTAAAATGGCATCCTTAACCTATCAAATCAATATGATGAGAAAAGTGCTCTTCACTTAAGATTCTAAGGTTTGAACTTGGCTCTTCATATCCTCAAGGAAAATTTTGAACATATCATGGGTTATCTAGAGAATAAATAGTAGGTCATTATCCATATTTTCTTCCCTAATGGAAGTCTTCACCCTAGTGAGGGAGAATAGATCCTAATGGTTTTGACAAACCATAAGATTGACTTCTTGGAAAAACCTCTACATCAGTGTCCTCTTTTTTTTAGAGGATCGATTAAAGCTCTGTTACACATTTGAGTCACCCTATTTAGTCATATCTAGTGCATATGACCTTGCGACTGCTCCCCAAGTTGTGGGAGGTGTAGGAAGGGTGGATAAAATAGTGGTGAAAGGAAAAGTATGAGGTAGAGGGGAGATGGAGGAAGTGAAGGGGAGATGGAAAAAGTGAGGGGAGTGAATGAGGAAAGTAGTGGAGGAAGATGGGGCATGGGAGTGAAAGGATAGAGGATGAGAGTGTTATGAACCCATGATATCTCTTCTCTTTACTTTGTTAGTATATTAGTTTTTATGGATGCATATGATTTTTAAGTCATCTCGTGAGCATTTTTTTTTATCCCACATGCATGGGAAGTAGTAGTTATTTATATTAGAATTATTATATAAGTAAGTGTTGAGGTTAACGAAGGCATCCATGAATTTATTGTATTGAGCTTGCTCAAAGGAGGTTTCCCCTTTGAAGTGGTTTATAGTCAATATAATCATTTAAATATTTCAACTAATTTTATAAATCTATTATTTCATGTTTTTTAATCAATTGTTACAAGAGGCTCCTCTCATCTGGTATCTGAGTGCTTTCTAGGGGCAATTTTTTTCCTACTACATAATTTCTTTACATTATTTTTCTCAAAAAATTCTAACTCTATTTTACTATGTATCTCTATTCTACATCACCATAATCATTTTTAGATGAGGGTAAAACTTGACTACATAACTATGGGAAGTGCTTGGGTGAAATCCCTAAAACTCATTGTGAGGAATACCACAAGAACCCCAAAGTATCTAACCTATTGAGAGGACTTGTCATTGAAATGGGAAATGGCCCCTTCTTGATTGAGTAGTTCCCATTCATGAGATAAACCAAGAGCTATCAATAAGAGATAAATCCATGCCTAAATTTTTTTTGGAGAGCAACACTCACTTATATGGCATTGGTGGCCAGAGTGTTATTTTTAAAAAACCCTTAGGCATCCATTGAAACTTAGGGCCAATTTATATTAGTTTAAAATATTTTTAGTAGTCTAATCACTCCATAAAATATCTATAGATTATCAAAAGATGTACAAGTAGATGTTTAACAGAAACTAGAAATTGTAAACTACCCACAGAGTATCAATAGACTTAAAAAGGACTTACAGCTAGATAGAAAATAAAAAATAGCAAAATATTGTTATTCATGTCATGGTAGTAACCCAAATAGGATCAAAGAACATGGAGGATGAAATTTCTTCCCTTAAGACCCATATCAAAAATCTTGATGAAAAACTTCTAGGCCTTGATCTTCAACAGACCACCATGAATAATAGATAGCATCCAGAGTCCTCTTCAAACATCGAGTTTTCTTCTTCTAGCACTTTTCATGGGATAAATCTTAATTTTCCTTGATTTAATGGTGTAGATATAACTAGATGGATCTATTAGGTAGAATAATATTTTATTCTACACAATAATTTTACTACCAACAAGGTCCCACTTGCATCCTTTCACTTAGAACTTGAAGCCCTTCAATGGTATTATTGGTATACTAAGGCTCATGATGAGCCCATATGGACCAATTTTTGCACCCTTATTTTGCAATGGTTTGGCCATAGTGCTTTTAATGACTTCACTAGAGCACTCACTAAGCTTATCTAAATAGGAACTATGTGAGAATATTAAATAAAATTTGAAAAATTGGCCAATCACATAGAGGGATTGTCCAATGAATTTTTTAGGATTTTATTTGTTAGTGGACTAAAGGATGCAATATGATCTAAGGTTAAATTTTTTTATCCCAACACAATGATGGAAGCCTTAGGTTGGCTAGGTTGGTAGAGGACAAGATCATATCTTAATAATGATTCAAACCCAATTTTGCTTCATAATGCACTCACATAACGCCCACCCCCAAAACCATTCTTATCAAGTGTTTGGCTGAACTAGAGATGCAAGCCCATAGATAAAAAGGAGTATGTTATAATTGTGATGATAAATTCACTAGGGGACATTGATGTGTTGAGAAAAAGTTTTACCTATTGGATGTGAACTCTTCACCTATAAATAAATATTGTGAAGATGTTCAACATACAATATATGATCAAGAATAAGCTCAAACAATTATGGAACTTGCTTTTTAGGAAGACCAAATAGAGATATCTCTCCATGCCTTAGCAAGAGTCAGTACCCCATAAACTATGCAAGTCAAGGGTTACTTAAAGAAGCTCCCTCTCATAATACTCATTGATTTAGGTAGCACTCATAACTTCATTGACCCTCAGATTGCCAAATAAGCTGATCATTTTATCCATCCTTGATCCAACTTTGAAGTCATGATTGCCAATGGGGGCACATTACCTTGCAAAGGGAAGTGTTACAATGTGCATGTATCTATTTGAGATTATAATTTTCACTCCAACATGTTTTCATTGCCATTAGGTAGATGTGATGTTATTTTTGGATCAAAATGGTTATGCACACTTGGACCCATCTTATGGGATTTTGCTGAACTTTGGATGCAATTTTTAGATAATGGGAAAAAACACACATTAAAAGGATTACAATAAAGATCTCTCAGCATTATAAGCTCATATCACTTGGAAAATATTCTTAAGAAGAATTAATATGGCATCATTTCCCAAATCCATTCCATTCAAATTTAACCATCATCAATCTCTACTACTTCTGATCTACAAACTATTTTATAGAGGTATGAATGTGTCTTTTTCAAACTAGTGGGATTGCCACCTTCTAGGCTATAGGACCATTATATCCATATCCTTATTGGAATCATTCCTCCCAAAATCAAGCCTTATTTCTATCCATTTTATCAAAAGACTAAGAACAAGATACTCATTTAAGACTTACTAAAGCAAGGCATTATTCATCCCAATACTAACCCATGTTCTTCTCCAGTTCTACTTGTCTAAGAAAATATGGGTCATGGTGCCTTTGCATTGATTTTTTTTCACTTAATCACATCATAATCAAGGACTTGTTTTTTATCCCAGTTATTTATGAGCTTCATGACACTCAATTCTTCTCCAAGTTGATCTTCACTCTATATATCACCAAATTTGGCTTCATGAGGATGATATCCCTAAGATAACTCTTTGCATGAATGATGGCCACTATGAGTTTCTAGTCATGAAATTTGTCCTCACTAATGCTCCTTTAACTTTACAAACATTTATGAATAAAATATTCCTTCCCTACCTACATAAATTCATTCTGATCTTCTTTGATGATATCCTCTTCTATAGTCAATCATGGTTTGAGCATCTCCAAGATCTGGAGCTTGTACTACAACTTCTCTCTGAGCATCATCTTTGTGAAAAATATTCCAAATGTAATTTTGGATAGAATGAAGTGGATTATCTTGGGAATATTATTTTATCCCAAGGGGTTTGAGTGGATCTTGAAAAAATAGCTACCATGGTAAATTGGCCTCATCCTCAAACACTTAAGAGCCTATATGGTTTTTTGGGGTTAACTAGATAATATCATAAGTTTGTCAAAAATTATAGGAAGATTACAAATCCCCTAATATCTATGCTAAAAAAGGATGATTTTACTTGGATACAAGTTTCTAAGTTCACATTTGAAGAACTAAAACAAGCTATGTGTACTACCCCTATTCTAGCCATGCTAGATTTTACCAAGACCTTCACTATCAAGAGTGATGCTTGTGGAAATGGACTTGGTATTTTTATCCTCAAACAAGTATTCCCCATTGTATTCACTAGAAAATCCATTTATGTTAAGAATTTAGTGCTCTCTACATATGAAAAGGAAATTATGGCCATTTTGCATACAGATAGGAAGTGGTAGCCATACCTAGTGGGGAATCATTTTTACATCAAAACTGATCACCAAAGTTTGAAATATTTATTGGAAAAATGGGTCTCCACCCCATCATAATATATATGTGTTAAAAAACTCATCGGTTATGACTATGAGATCACTTACAAGAAGGGTAAGGATAATATTGTGGCTGATGCTCTATCTCACACATTTGTAGATCAAGCTTCCATTTTAGCTCTTTCTATACCTATTCCAAATTGGTTGGATGTTGTATAATATGGGTATGATAATGACTCCTCATTATCTCAAATAATTCAATATTTGGATACTAATCCCTCTTTTTTACCACATTATTCATGGGATGGTGCTTCTCTATGATATAAGGGTCATTTGGTGCTTCCCCAAAGCACAAGTCTTCAACAATCGATATTCTATGAACTCCATGATTATCCTTCTATAGGGCACTTATGATTTCTCAAAACTTATGAGTGGACATTATGTAACTTATTTTGGAAGGGGATGAAAAATTCAATTCAATAGATGGTGGTTGAATGTGATACTTGTTAATGAAACAAGAGTGAAACAACATTCATCCCTAGGTTGTTGGAACCCTTACCCATCCCTACCAGGATTTGAAAAAATATTTCTATGTATTTTATTTAGGGGAACCCTAAATCTAGAAGGAAAATGGTGATCCTTTTTTTTTGGTTGATTTTCTCTCCAAATATAGTCATTTTTTTGCCCTCAACCATCCCTATACTACCTCCATGATCACACAAATTTTCCTTGACTAGAATTTCCATCTTCATGGCATTCCTTTATCCATTATTTTAGATCATGATGTAACCTTTACCAATAATTTTTAGAAATAACTATTTCATCACACCAAAACCTAATTTAAGATTAATTTTAGATATCATCCATAAATAGATGGCCAGACTAAAATTTTCAACAAATGCTTATAAACTTTTCTTCATTACTTCACTTTAGAAAAACATCAGTGGACAAAGTGGCTCCCTCTCACTAAATGGTGGTATAATAACTCCTACCACACTTCAACAAAAATGTCTCCATATGAAATAATCTATGGTTAAACACTACCATTTCTCTAAACTTCGGATCAGATTCTCAGTACCCCATGAGAAAATCTTCATATGACATAGAATCAAATGAAATAATAGGCTAATAAACACCATTCTAAGTGGACTTTTCAAGTAGGTGATATCATTTTTATTTACCTAAAATCATAAAATTAATCCTCCCTCAAACTCAAAGGGTGATATAAGCTAGCTCCCAAGTTCTATGGGCCCTATAAGGTTTCTCCAGAAGATTGGTTCAATTGTTTAAAAGTTAGAACTCCCACCTTTTTCATAAATTCACCCAATATTTCATGTCTCTTTTTTGAAGAATGTTCTTGGCACAAACATCAAAATGTATACTATTTTACCAAAACTTGATAATGAAGAATCCATTCTTCTTGAGCTTGAGGTAATCCTAGATAGGCGTACATGCCAACTTCACTCCCACTCCATCACTAAGGTTTTAATTAAATGGCATGGAATGCCACTAGAGGATGTAATATGGGAACCACTATTTAAAATTTAACACCAATTCCCACATCTGAAGCTTTGAAGACAAAGATTTTTCTAAGAGGGAGGGTATGTTATGAACCTGCGATATCTCTTCTCTTTACTTTATTAGTATAGTAGTTGTTATGGATGCATGTGCTTTATAAGTCATCCCATGAGCATTTTTTTTATCCCACATGCATGAGAAGTAGTATTTTCTTATATTATAATTATTATATAATCAAGTGTTGAGGCCAATGAAGGCATCCACAAATTTATTGTATTGAGCTTACTCAAATGAAGTTGTCCCCTCAAAGTGGTATGTGATTAATAGAATCATTTCAGTGCTTCAACTAATTTTATAAATTTTTTATTTCATTTTTTTATCAATTATTTCAAGAGGCTCCTCTCAGAGAGGGGAGGCTAAAGGGAACATTTATGACCACCACTACTATTAGGTTAAGTTCACTTAAGGAGGAATTTCCCCTTGAAAATGGTTGTTAAATAATAGGGAAGATATGGGTTAAATTAAAGTAAGTCCCATGGTGCCCTAGGTAATGGAAATAGGGGTTATGGAGTAATACACCAAGGTGTTATGGTTAGGGACGGAGAAAATATTAATTCCTATGGAGGAGGTTGATTTGGATAAGAAGGCCTTTAATTTAGAGTTAGAGTGTGAGTTTCTTTATGCTTCTTTAGCCTTTTACCAAGTTAGCTCTAGATATTACAACAAATGGACTGACTAAGATAAAAATATACATGGGGGCTGATGGTGGAGTACTCAAATCTATTGAGTAAATTTATAGGATAACTAGAGTGGGAATTGGGAGGGTCCCTGATAGAAGTGGTATGGCCCTAATAGTTGTATCCATGCTTGTTAATAAGGTCATAAACAAGGAAGGCATCCGTAGGAATTTAGGTTATGAAATGGATGGAGAAAATGGGAAAGAAGAGGCAAGGATTCTCATGAAGAATGATACCAAATGTATTTTGGAAAATGACAAAGGGGGCACAATGGGGAAAAGAGGAGGCACCACTTGATGGATTTATGGGAGTAGAGTAAAACTAGTGGGTGTTAAGATCAAGAGTTAGAAATTGGTAGGAGCAAGGGGTAAAATAGAAATGGTCAAAGATAGAGGTATGAGATCAAAAACTTTATGGGTTCCTATTTACATCCTTACTTTGAGAAATATTTAGACTATTGGTGACATCAAACCTCAATCTCTATGTATCATGAGGTTAAGGTGCTAGTGGCTGATTTGGTTGCACCTAGGTTTCAAAACATTGAGTAGCTTGAATCTAGATCTATCATGATTAGAATAATATAGATAACAGAGCAAGTAAAGGTGGAATTATGGCATGAGGAAAAACTATAATAGGTAGAGGTGGGGTTAAGGCATGAGGAGAAGGAGATGCTAGAGGAAGTGGAGATAGAATTGAATCATGAAGAGGAGAAGGTGGTGGAATGCCTTACAATATCCTCTCAAACATAGAAGGATCTTCTAGAGTTAGGTCATTCATAGACTAAGCAAGATCTAGAGGAGGTAGTAATGGGACTTTGTGAACCTTCTTTCCCTTATTTTTATTCTTTTATATGATATAGGATAAAACCTCCTAGTCTTTAGTGGTATCCAAGTAGAGATCATCATCCTCAGCTTGATGACCATAGTTGATATTGAGGTAGGTTAAATACTGATCTAAATGAGCTCTAATTATCCCCTTGGGGTCCCAATGCTAGAGCTTGCATTTTTAGGGTGAAAGAGTCTCACCCAGATGTTGTATTTTAAATTAAAGGTAAGGTATTATAAACATGGTGTTTGATTATGATTATAAGTGGTAATCATGCCTTTTGATGACACTACATATAGAACCTAAAGATGCCCTCCACTAACTAATATGAAATCTTCTACTCTACTAGATGGTCTAAAATGAAATATTGAAGGTGGATGGGATATTTGAGGAAACCCATAATATATGTCATAGTGTCCATATAAGTCTAATAGTCCTTGATGGCACTAATGGAATCCATAATTTCCTTTAATAGCTAGGACATCTAAGACTCATTGATTACTTGGTAGACAACCATGTATAAATAATTGCTTATGTCCCTGATATGGTTGTGTAACTAGTGTCTATACATCTTGTAGAGGACCACATGGACCACCTATCCCCTGGTAACCCATGTAAAAAGAGCCAAAGGCTTGAAAGAGAGTGTCTCATAAGTCGTGTCTAATAGGTAGCTCATCATGTAGAAATTATTCCTAGTCCAAACATTCTTGATGGTATTGACTAACTTGAAATTGATCAATTCTCACATGTCTAAGAATTATGATCATTTGAGGATCATACGTAGGATATTCACCTATAACTCATTCATATGAAATCAATCTTGGGCCTCAAACAATTAGTTTAGAAGGATCATGCTTACCTAGACTTTGTCCTAAAAGGTGAAGATAGTGTACACACTAATATACTCATTGTTAACCTATTTAACATCTAGGTTATTATCCCATTCATGGATTATGTCATATATTTGGTAGGTCCCATCTATATCATCACCACTACCACATTATATGATAAAGTGTAGTGTAGGAAGGAGTAATACAATTTAAAGGCAGTCTTAGATATATTGGCAATCTAGTACTGAGAGTTAGGAAAACATATCTAGTCATGGACTCCATCCTAGACTTGGATGGAATTATTAAGGAGGTTATTAAATAATTAGTCATAGGTGAATTCCTCTATCTTGGAAATGACTCCGTGAAGTCTTCAATTTTTATAAGATCTAACAACATCCTCAAATTCTACCTACTAGTCATTATCTAAGTCAAAATCCCTTGGGACTTTCTTGACCACTTTGAATAAGTCATTATAGTGCTTGAATTTTTTCAATCCATACAAGAATGTGGTATCTTGGTACTCAGGTTTGGCATTTGGGTTTGAGGAGGATGTAGCCATTATAGTAGGATGGAAGGGCAATATGGAAGTTATTACAATAGAAGGCATGGACTATAGGGTGCTCTAGGAGAATTGGAGAACTAGGAGTTAGAGTGTTTTATAAGGTAGAAGTTGTAATCATTAGTGAACCTTCCTTAGGATTTTATAAATGCATGCATATAATCCTATGTATTAATGGTGTTTGGTATCTAACTTATTATGAATTCAAAAATTGATTTGGGTGATGTATTTTCTCTCTTTACTTCTAAATCTAGAGTTGAATTCAAAGCCCATGATCCTCTACTGCTAGCTAGATATAACAATGGTGATGGGATGTTTGAAAAATATCTAATTAGTCATAGATTCCTATTTTGTTAATTTATAATGCATAGTAGGCATGTGGTCACATCTCTTAGAGGATTCTCCCTTAACTCTCACTTTTTGACATGTTTCATCTACTCATTGGTCCTCTTAGTAATGGATTGTACCTATGCCTGGCTTTGTACTCCACATCATTCCCTTAAGAAGGGTGTTGTGTTTCCTAAGAACCATAGAACATCTTGATTGGTTTTTTGATCTCATCCTTACCTCATGATGATGTTTTTGAGGCCTTAGGTGGTTTTTAATTTAAATACCTTACCTTGGTAATGTGGTGCCTTCTCATCTAACTAGGCTCTCTTAGGCTCTAACATCTTAGCTAGGTCTTGGGACTGGCCATGCTGACACTTGATAATGTGGTACCTTCTCATTTAGTTGGGCTCTCCTAGCCTCTAACATCTCTAATAGGTTTGGGGACTTACCATACTAACACTTCATGACACAACACCTTCTCATTTGACCAAGATCTCTTAGGATTTATCATCCTTGATAGGTCTAAGAAATGGCTACTCTAACATGTTAGTTTTGTGGTTCCTTCTCATTTGGTCAAGATCTCTTAATCTTTGATATCTCTAACAATTCTAGGGACTGGCTTCTCTAACATGTTTGTGATATGACACCTTCTAATTTGATTAGGATATCCTATACTTTGACATCCCTAATACATCTAAGGAATATCTATGCTAACACTCAATAACATGGCACCTTCTCATTCAACTAGTATCTCTCAAGGTCTAGCATCTTTGACATGTCTAGGGATTGGCCATACTAACACTTGATGATGTGGTACCTTCTCATTTGGTTAGGCTCTTCTAGGATATAATGTCTATGATAAGTCTAAGGACTAACCATGATGTGGCACCTTCTCATTTGATTGGGATCTCCCCTCTACAAAGTCCGTTAGAAACTAGGAAATAAAAAGATACTTGATTCATTCAATACTTACTCATCCCTTATTAAGAATTTAACTTTATATGAATGGAAATGGGTATGTTGCTCTGAGAAAAGAATGAGACTCTAGTAATTTCATCAAAATCTAACTTGCAATGTTAGCTCCATGATTCATACAAGAAAAATATTTCCTTAGTCATAAAATAAATTAGGCTTGTTTTTGCTACGGTCAATTGGGGTGACATATATTCCAAATATTTAAGCAAGTGTAATCAACAAGAACAAAAGAAATGGTCTTGAAGCTCTAGTTTATGAGATTTTTCTAGATGGGTACCCAATTTTGAAGAAAAAGGGGTGTGTTGGCCACAACACCATTTAACAAGAGAAGTACCCAAAATACAAGTACAATCAATTATAGTATTGAACTTTTATTATTTTTAAGTCTTATTATTACTAGTATAAACATTATTTTTGAATTTAAGGTTACTAGTTTTAATATCATGTTTCTTACAAAATCAATGATCTTTAGCAATAGTGTTTTTATCAAAATAGTTTCATTCAAACTATTTATTATATTTATATTTATACATTTTTTTTCATTTGTGTTTTTATACTTAGCATTATCATTGCCATTTTTATGTTGGTGTTTAGACATAAAATCATGTTCACTAGTTTTAATAGTACCAAATCTAAGTATTTTTTTTCTTTTTGATGGAATGAATTAAAAAATAAATCAAATGTCAACTAAGTAGCCAATATAGGAATAAAAAGTTATGAAGGAACATTTGTAATCAATTTTTGAAAAAGTCTAGGCAAGCAATTTTTCATTACAATGTGAATTAGATTTAAGTTTGAAAGGTTAATACCTAAAATAGTCAATTAATAATGCAAAGAGTTAGATTTTAAAAAATCATCCATAGTTTTGAATTAATTATACTTTAAATCTAAAATTTGATCCTGAACTTGAATATTGATAGATTCCTTCACAACATCATAAACATATTTAAGTTTTAACCATACATCAGATGAAAGAGAAAAATCATCAATGTGCATATGCAACCCAAGGGTAATAGCCATGATAATCAAACCTAAGGCCTCTTTATTTTTTTCCTAACATTTTTATTAAACATCAATAGTAGCATTTTCATCAAGTTTGGTTTCGTTACCCTCTATGATGCACACTAAGTGTTTAAAGGTGAAAATGTATTGCATGTCCAATTTACATAGATGTTAATTAGTTGAGGTGAGTTTAAATTTGTAAATTTTTTTGAGCCATTAATTCCACAAAATCTCAAACTAATTCAAAAATAAAAAATACCAAATAAATCACCAATACACCTAAAATACGAAATAGAGGGATGAGGATACCAAAATTAATGGTCTATTGAGGTTGATAAATGATGGAAATAAATATTAAAAGAAATTAATATGGATTATTTTGAAAAAAATATATTTTCAAAAGAAAATCAAGGGATCACAACTACATTTTAATGTTTTGATGGTTATAAATATGTGTAAAGCTGAGTTTCTTTTTTTGAAAGAATAAATTTGAACTTTTTTGTTTGTTGTTAGCACAAATGGGAATGGCATATGATATTAGTTCCATAAAAATACTTTTTGTGGATTTTATTTTAATGTGAATAAATTTCCTTGAAATAAAAAAAGTGTAATCAATATCTGTGATATAGATAATGATATGAGAGCTTGATAATATTAAAAAAAAAATGTTTAGAGATAAAGTGGATATCTTAGAAAAAGACTAAATAAATAAAAGTGCATTTAGGTTTTAATAGAGTTGTGCTACAATAAGAGAATGAATAAATTCACTTTAAAATGAAAATATTATTTTTAAAGAATAAAGAACCAAAAAATATAATAATTGAGGAAAAGTGAATAAAAAAGTGATTCAATAAGAAAAGAAAGGTATAACAACAAAACATCCAAGAAAAAAAGTTAGAACCAAAGTTCTAAATTATAATAAGAAGAAATGATAAAAATGTAAAGCATTATGTTAGAAAGAGACTATAGTAAAGAAGATAACATGATGTTTTACATGAAAGATTCAAAAGGAACCATTGAAATAGTTGTAAATAAGATAAAAAAATAATGAGGAAGCCTTAACATAAGTTATTATGATAATTATAAACCAAAAATTTAATGCAAATGCCTAGATAGCAAAAAAATGGTAGAAAAACATGCTAGAGAAAGAAAGAGCAATAGGTAATATGTAAAATTTAATAAAAATATAATAATAGACTTTAAAACAATCAAATCACCAAAAAACCACCAAAGAGAACACAAAAAGGTGAATAAATAAGATTATGATATGTATATTAGGAAGAAGAGTGTAAAAAGTGCCACACAAGCTTGAAAAGACATTAAAAATAAAGGTAATTAAAAAGGTGACTAAAAGGAAGACAAAATATAATGTATGCAAGATGAAATATTATTGAAATGCAAAATGTTAGAAATCATTAAGTGAAACTCAGTACTATGGAAGTAAGATGACTCAATAGGAGGAAAAACTAAGATAAATATATTTTTTTCTTTTTAAATTATTAACTAGAAAATAAGCATATATAATTTGAATACATCGAAAATAAATTATTTTCCAGATGTTACTATTTTTGAGAAGTTACTTGTACCCAAAAAAACTCTGATTAAAAAAATATAAAAAATCCTACTTGAAGGAGAAAGACAATTGAAGAGAATGAAACCTAGCTCAAAAACCTTTTTGTAAATAACTTACAACTTCACATTAGAAGGAAAATATGAAAATATAATAATAATATGTAGGCTATGGGTTAAAAATATATAAAAAACATTAAAATCATTTGTAAGGGGCAAAGACCCTTGAAAAAATGTCAAAAAACTAATATTCTCCACCCACGTGCTTGTAATCACTCAAAATTCAACATTAAAATAGACAAATGCTTTAGTACCAATAAAGACTTATGCTAGGATCATAATAAATAACATTGAAATTTTCAAAAAAAATTCATAAAATAAGTAATATTACTTCTAAATGAACCAAACCACAAAATGTGAGACACAAGTTTTGAAGTGGGAAAGCTAATTAATGGAAAAAAATCATGTTTATATTAAGAAGGCTTATGAACAAATATTTTAACAATAAAAGCTTAGAAGCAAGAATAATAAATAATAAGAGAGATCTTCAAGTGAAGAAGAGAGGAAGGGAGATCTCTTTAAATATATCTATAATAAGGAAGAGGGAGCTACAAAGAATCCCATCATGACCTTATACCACCTTCTTAGTTTCTTCCAAATGTTCCTAATGTCCATAACATGAGAAGTGTGTGACACATGTGGAGGGATTTACTTATGCAATAAACTCCAAGATTCCATGAAAAAGGAAACAATATGTGTGACAAATCATCAAGTCTATATTTATGTGAATAAAAAATCACATAAATACAAAACCTACACACACATAAAAACTTACGATAAAATTGCTAACCCAAATAATAGATAATACTAGCAGTTTATCCTTTGTAGTGATTTTTCTAAAACATTGATCCAAAACTAATCTACAAATGAGAAAGTTTGTTTGAGATCCCACAAAATCATTCAAACCCTTTTTCACATCATACATTATACATTGATTTTTATTTGTATTTTATTCATAATCATTAGCTTTAATGATTCAGTTTTCATTGTTTGATTCTAAGGCTTAGTTATATATTAAGTGGTAATCCTTTTTCATATATGGAGTTTCCTTAGGTTTCTTATGTAATGACAAATCATGATGTTTTTTCTCAAATAATAATATTTTTATTCAAATTTATTAGTCTATTAACAATTATTCTAATACTTAACATAATTAAGAGGACTATGATATACACAATAAACATGAAACTCATATTTATCTAAAAGAACTTAAATGATTAGATCAAAACTAAGTGTAATAATTATCTAATTTTTCAAGGCCTTAAAAAACACCTATAGGAAGTGATTAATATAATTAGCATAATTATATCATAAATTTTTTATCATAAAGCTAAATTTGACACATCTCCACCATAAGAAATCCTTTTTGAGTTTGTAAAATCTCCTACTTCCAATGTTATCACTTCCACTATTTCATTCATTTCTATTTATAAACACTCAATTACTTCCATAACATCACCACTCAATTTGTTAATATCATTTTATTTCCAATATTTATCCATGTCTATGGCTAATCAAGCTACTTACACTCCATTCATCTCTACAATTACTACTCTTGAACATATAGTTCTTACTTTACAAACTAATATATCTCAACTTAAGAAAAATATTTCTCATATTATCCCCTCCATTGACTCATGTTCCTTGTTACATAACCCTCTTCCACCTAAGATTACATATTATCCATTATAAGTTTGTTTTGTTTCTCTTAAGAGTATATTATATGAAGGCAAAGATGATCCCAACCAACATTTCCATGCATTTCATGGAGCTTGTGTAGACTATTCAAATAATAACAAATTTTTGTAAAATATCTTTCTGAGAAGTCTAAATGAATATGTTCTTAGATGGATTTATGATATTCATCTTCAATTAGTAAAGGATTTAAATCCATTAGAAAATATGTTTTTATCACATTTTTATATCAACATTGGTGAAAAACTATTATATGCTCAAATTACAAAGCTCAAACAAGGTTTAATGTAAAAATCAATGAATGTGTTATAAAATTCAAGACTATGCTATACAAATGACAAAAAAATGGTTCATAATGAGATACAATATATCATCACTCAAAATTTTCCATCTCCACTCAAATATTTAATTATATTTGATAAGCTCAAATATTTTGCTGCGTTATGTCATACTGTCAAAGACAGTGAGGTCGAATTGCTTATTTTGAAAAGGCTCAAATATAATTCAAATGTTATGTTTAAAAAAAATCCAAATTATAATATAAATTCCTATGAAAGGAAGATTAAATTTAAGATTATAGTTAATGGTATCTCCCAACCAACACCAAAGCTTAAATTACAAGCTCTACCAAGGAGGTAATTCATAAATTTACAATCACCTCATGTATTTTTGAACACCTATAGGAAGTGAATAAGATCATTAACATAATTATAGAATAAATTTTTTATCATCAAGCTAAATTGGACACATCTCGACCATAAGCAATCCCTTTTAGGTTTGTAAAATCTCCTACTTCCAATGTTATCACTTCCACTATTTCATCCATTTCTATTTATACACACTTAATTACTTACATAACATACCCTCTCATTTTGGTAATATCATTTGGTTTACAAAATTTATCCATGCCTATTCCTAATCAATCTACTTACACTCCATTCATCTCTACAATTACTACTCTTGAACTTATATCTCTTACCTTACAAACTAATATATCTTAATTTGAGCAAAATATTTCTCATATTAGTCCCTCCATTGACTCATGTTCCTTCTTACATAACAATTTTCCACATAAAATTACTTATTATCCATTATGAGTTGTATTTGTGTCTCTTAAGCATCTATTATATTAATGCAAAGGTGATCCCAACCAATATTTTCATACATTCCATATAGCTTGTGTGGACTATGTGGATAATAACAAATTGTTGAAAAATATCTTTCTAGGAAGTGTAAAATAACATGCTCTTATATGGTTTCATGATATTCATATTCAATTAGTAAAGGATTTCAATTCATTAAAACATATGTTTTTATCACACTTTTCTATCAACATTGGTGAAAAACTATCATATGCTCAAATTACAAAGCTCAAACAAGGGTCTAATGTAAAAATCATTGAATGTGTTCTAATATGAAAGACTATGCTATAAAAATGAAAAATCAAGTGGTTTATAATGAGCTCCAAGGTATCATCACTCAAAAATTTCCATCACCACTCAAAGATTCAATTATATTTGATAAGCTCAAATATTTTGATGAGTTATGCTATAATGTCAAAGATAGTGAGGTCAAATTTCATACTTTGAAAAAGTCCAAATATACTTCAAATGTTAAGTTTCAAAAAAATACAAATTATAATAGAAAATCCTATGAAAGGAAGAATAAAATTAAGATTATAGTTAATGATATATCCCATCCAACACAAAATATTCAATTACAAGATCTACCAAGGAAGCAATTCTTAAAGTTACAATCACTACATGTATTTTTGAAAAATATACTTGAATTCAATATTATCTCTCTTCCTCCACCACAAAAAATATACGTGTATAAACCACAATCTAGTATTTCTCATAGCAATTAATATTTTGACTATCATTGATGTATTGGATATTCCAAAAATAGATGTTTCAATCTCAAGTACAAGATTCAAGATATCATTAATATGAATAATATCACACATAATAAAGAGGTTAAGCCATAATCAAATGAAATTTCAAAACAAAAAATGTTCAAATATCCCTTTCCAATTTATGAAGCAATAAGCAAGCATAATTATCAATATAATGTTCAACCTCCGCCTTCTACTATGGGCATCCACTTTACAACAACATTGGCATAGTTACAAGTAACCACACATCATTTCATATCATTACATTTGATGATAGTGAAGTTGTTGATATTTAGATAGATATGCACTCTTTATTTATGTATATGTTGACAATAAATCCATATGTAGTGTTATAATAGATAATACATCAAGTAAAAATACACGCACCATGTTTAGTCAAATTTGGAATTTATAAAAAACCCTGATTGATAACACTATTGTGAAAAATTAGGAGAATAATATAACAATATTAAAATTCACTAATTTTGAACTATTGTATTCTAAAAACATAATATAAATAGTAAAGTGTAATGATAAATAAATACTTAACTAGAAACTACATATGTGGAAGGAATCAAAAGCTAAAACTTGTACACGGAGGTTTGGTGATTAGAATTAGGAATCAAGACTTAGATTTAGACTTGAAAAATGTTTGGAATAGGAAATAAGAGGAGTGTCACTCTTGTCTAACATGCGTAACTCTATCCACTTGTAATGAGGAAATCAAGGTTTCTATCTTCTTTGTGTCTTTATTTTCAAATCCTACATCTGGTTCAGTAGCTTGAGATCACTGGTGGAAACCACTGTGTGATTGATTTTCATTAGAAACCCCAAGTTTATTGACTTGTGAAGGCTAATATAAAATCAACTTGTAAAAAAATATTATCAGTTGAAGTTGTTTAGACTTCAACACCCCATGTGTTTAGTGTTGCCTGCATACTAATACTCTAAAGAGGGATCAAACATCATGTATTTATTCCATGCTATAATGGTGCATGAATAAATAGTACAATATGTTTGTGTAATAATTATAATATTAAGTTACTTATCCATGAATTATGACCTATAAAATGTGTTTATACTTGAGCTCTAGGATACTAGGGATGTATGAAATTAGAATAGGGAGAAATAGGTACTTTTCTCTCAATGTGAAATTATGATTATGTTGATTTTCAATGTAGAATCCTCCCTCTTCTGCTAAATGGTTTGAAAAGTGGTTGTATATTCATATCTTTTAAATTAATTCAAATGGGGTTGTGGATATTATTTGACCTTCTTATATATTTTAATTCTAAAAATTAGTTATTATTGGGTGGGGATATAGGAGAGTGGCAAGGACACTAGAGTGGTGTGTTATAGTCCCATAGGACACTTGTGTAAAATGGGTTATTTCATTATGATGAGTGTTAGGTAGGGACTAAATTATGTATGAGGTTTATAATAACAAGGATGATTACATTCAAGGGTTATTTATCAACTTAGAGGAGTTTACAAGGTTGTTGAAAGTGATAAAAAAGGCCCTAAGATAGGTATAGAGCTAAGTGTGTAAGAGAGTGGTCAAAAGTGCACATTTTTTGCTTAAGTTTTAATTTACATATCTAAATTTCCTCCATTTATTATATTAATGAAACAAAGTGAAATTATTATAGTAAAACAAAAAAGTGTGTGTAATTCAACTTACTTATGAAGAAGATTCTTGGATATAGGCCACAATGTTGAACTATGCTCCATGAAAAAACATACAATGAAACCTATGTAATATCATTATTTATTTAATATTAATATTAAAAAATTATATAAATATAACTCTATAGTGATAAATAATGAATACACCTGATTGAGTACATGAACCATTGTGATTTTCTAGTGTTAAAACTAGTACAAACTGGTGACTATGTTGGGTTGTACACTTGTAGTTTCATTAATGTTGAATATCTTGGATTGGATTGTGCATGACCCAATTCTCATTGATAAGTGGGCATGCTTAATAATTTAAGGTGTGATTTAATCCATCATCATATAACCAATATAGTAAATAAAATATAAAATTCCTATATGAATATAAATAGACATTTATAGTGTAAATACTAGTGAAAATAATGAACCAAACACTACAAATGAAATAAGGTTCAATTCTAGTGAAAATTTGATGAAAATATTAATTATAATCTATGTATATTGTATATAACATTGATAATGAAATTAATTTACCATTTTATCTATGAAAATGGTGTAAAAAACTAATCAATGATGAAATAATCTACCATGCACATGCCTCTAACTCATATCTAGTTCATATAGCTTCTAAAACTAAGTAAAATAATTGTGATTCTAAGGAAACTTGTGTTGTAACTTTTAAAAACACACTTGTTATGGTCAACACCCCCCTCTTCCATAGAAATAGGGGACATAACTTTTTAGATGGTATAACTCAAAGCTCTCTAACCTTTTATCTCACTTTGACCAACTCGATTAAGAGAGAATACAAAATTTTCCATTTTGCATTGCTTTCCCTAAACATGTTTCTTTTTTTTTAGGGCCAATTTATCCTTATTGATATCAATAATTACCTATGAAGTTAATTTAATTGAGTCCTATCAGCATCCCAAAATAAACCAAGCACTTTTTTATAATATTTAATGTCATAATGTTTCTAAAAGTTTCTTTTCATTGTAAAGTTTCTCATATTTTTAGGGTCCCTGAGTCCTACATGGTACCTTATGTAATCCATATACAATCTAGGTGAGCATCTAATTCATCATGACTATTTTCCTTTTACTTAGTTGATGTTATGGTTTTATATAGGGAGGACAATCTAATGAAATATCATAGTGTGGATCATTCATAGTGAGGTTATAACCTATTAGAGCCTAGCTAATTAGGGTACTCAAAAGTCAGAATGGTCAATTTCCTAAATATTTTAGAAATATTAGATCTCAAGAGATCCCAAAATAATGGGAGAATTTCACACTGATCAAAGTCAAAATGGTTAGTCTCCTAAATTTTTTTGATATGTCATAGCCTAGGATATCTCAACCAAATGAGAAAGTGCCATGTGGCCCATTTTTAGGATTTTCAATCTCTTAGACATAATAGTGACATTATAACCTAGGGAATACTAACTTATCACATCATTCCATATGGAATTTCCATGAAAATTGTGGGTGGATCCTAAAATCAACCCAAGGTGTTCAAAATGAGGTATAATCAAGGTCAAAAGGCCAATCAAAGAACACCATACATCCTCCAATTGGTTTTTTATCCTCTTAAGCATATAAATTAGAGCATAAGGCTGTGCCTAGATGTTAAAGATTGAAACATGAGCTAATTAATAGAGGACACGTCACACAATGTAGTAACCACTCAATAGTTCTTGAGGATGATATGGATGTGTGCCTACCATAGTCTGAGAATTAATTATATGGGAAAATAGGCCCCAATTAGGCATTCTAAATCATCACATCATGACATCTAAATCTAGTAGGCATTAACGGATCATGATATCTGAGTTTATTTATAGATTAAGAAATAAATGGGAAATACTAGGCCACCAACTCAAATTTGAATTCATGCTAAGTGAGCCTCCAAACACCATCAATATAGGAGATGTATGAAGATCCATATAATTTCCATAAGGATAACTCATTAGCCATTATTTCTCTTAGTATCATATAATATACCCCTTTATTTGTGCTCTAACTCATGTCATCCATGCATCACCCTTTGTTCATAATTCCTTATTACAAAAATTCTTCCCAATTATAATGGCCACCTTGTCATTGAACCCTAAAACTAAACCAAATTAGCAAGACACTACATTCCTAGATGGATTGACATGTTTTAATCACTACAATGAAATGTTAAATACCATTGATATGGTACCCAAATCCTTTGAAAATGGTGATGAGGATGAGGCCTAATTTGAATATTCCCTTTGGGCCTATGAAATGTGTGGGTTGAATAAAGCTTTAGCTAAGCTTGAGATCTTTTCCTATGCTGACTTGTTCATAAAATTATTTCTCATAATAAATTTTGCATAGGTTGGAATCCATAACATGGTTTTATTTGTAAATAGTTGGTAGTATATCTCCAAATTCTCAATATCCACCTTCAAGGTTTACTATAACCTCCTTGAGTACACCCTCTATCATGATTCAACTATTGTGACCACCTAGATGAACACCTTCCATATTTACATTATCCTAAAGGATTGGGTGGAGAACCTAGATAATAAATAGGTGAAAAAAATAGAATTCATCACATTTAATATCCACACATTCAAAGAGGGATTTTTCATCTTGATTATCTTGCTCAAATAATTATTTGAGGGGAGTGACTATCTACACATCAACCTCTTTTGGATTCTCGTACTCCATATAATCCTCCAAGATGAGTAAGTGCTTGACTTCGGAGGGATAATCAACTTCAACATGATCAAGGTGGTGGTAGATGATTAGGGAGGATGTGAATTCTAAAAGATGAGCTACCTGGTAGATGTGGTTTATGGGACTCTCACATTTAAACCATTTGCCTTTCTAAAATGGGTCCCTAGAGGAGCAATGGTACATGTAGTTTTATAAAAATACTATAGGGCCACCATTATCAAAATAATATTAGATAAAATTATGAATCCTTCCACCTGGTAGTCTACAACACCATTATTGAGGCACTCATGCCTTGGATTTCAAATGAAATCAGAGACTCTCTTACCTCTATTGGTGATTATTAGTACTACTAGGAGTATACCATAATTAGAGTGGTAGGTATTCTCAAGGTGACCCTCTACCTACCCTACTATGTCCTTTACCACCTAAACAAGTAATGAATTACATAATAGTTAGTGGAAGGTGTCTTTAAACACTACATAAATAATAATAAAAGGGCATGCCTTCCTCTCCTGATCACTATTAAGAATCATGTATATCAGGCCCTCCCCTCTCTACAAAATATGGTAGCTTGGAGATACTCTTTTTCCTTAGGTCAAGCTAAGCACCAAGATTAGGACCCATATGGAATCATTAAGGACTATTTAGATAAGTAATTATCCCATATAAACATTAATTATGTCTACCATCCTAGGGATAATGATGATCTCTAATTGAATCTAGCTAATGATCGAGAGGTATTAGCCAAGATCAAACCCCAAAATAAAAAGAAAGGGAAGTAGTCTCAACTCACACCATCCACCCATGTTGGCCTTACCTCCTCTGCATTGGTAAAAAATGGAAAATATGTCAATTTTAATCCTCTATATTTTAATTAAGATTCTATAGGGAGTCCTAACACCTTATCCCTAGCCTTTTCCTCCTCAAGTTATGGTCTCTTAGCCTTTAGATTTACCTCCACCACCCCCTATGGTTCAAGCAACTCACCCCCAAAACGTTTAGACTCATGTAATAAGGTATTAGGTAGCTCATGCTCAAACATCCTATCCCCAATCCTCATATGACCTAAGTTTTAACATTAGTATCATCCCAAAAATAATTCCAAGGTGGGACCAAAAGTTGGCATTGGTATAGATCCTTTCCCCTACTCCCTTTACTCTCCAAAAATATTTTATGTCACCACTTGATCCTCAATAGTTCCCCCTAGTGGTACCTCCCCTATTACTCATTTTTCCCCATAAAAAGTTTACCTAAATTCCTCTAACCTCATCCATGTCTAGAATCCTCACCTCATCTTTCCCATTTACACCATCCATTCCATTACCAAGGACCTCCTTGGTTCCTCTACTATTTATTCTATAGGTCCAAATACCTAGAAGCTCCCCAACCTCAATAATTGAAATAATAGATATAGTGATATTTCCAACTATGTACACATCTTAGGCATCTTAATCCATTTTGGTGACACCTTCCTTGGCCCAATAGAATCTTGAGTTAGTCCTCATGGCCTCTACTACTAATAATCCCTTAATTGTAACACATGAAGTTAATATAGGTAAAAGGCCAAGAAATAATTAGAAGATAGCTCATAATCAAACTTCTATTTAGGTACCAATTTATCCCTCTCATCCTCCTCTATAGTCTCTCACTTCCCATACTAGACCACCCTTGGTGTCTCCTTGCATCATTCCTAGGCCCCCTATTTACACCATCCTAGGTTTCCAAGTAGTTGCCTTTAATAGCTAATTTCCTCCTTTATTTTGAATTTCCATCTCTCTAGATTCATATCCCCATTATTTAACCTAATTTATATACAGTGTCAAACACATATGTTCCGTTGGGCCTCCTAATTCATCTTTTCTCCTTACATCCCCATGCCTCCTCCTCTTATATTACTTTCCTTGTTCATACCTTTTGATTAATACATGACCCTTCCAGCACATTATCCACCTATCATCACAATATTTTTCACCCCATAAACATATCCTTCCACCCTAAGAATGGTTACAGTGTTTTAGGCACCTAAGATGATAATGCAAGGTGACCCCAATTTATAGTGGGACTTCGACCACACCATAGAGAACATGTGAAGGACCCTCACTCAAAATTTCATACATGATGGGAACATGGTGGTATATTATAAACAACATGATATTTTCTCCCTCACCAAGGTCCATAAGTGAAGAAAAGGTATCCAATGACCCCGTCTCAGTCCTTTGATCCATGCATGATAAGTCAGATAAGCTAATAGAGGAAATGTAGGAGAAAGTATGAACCTTAGAATAATATATGATGATATCCTTCCCTATTAAGGTAATTGAACAAGTCAAGGATACCTTATTTCAACTTTTCTTAGCTCTAGGAAAAGTGATGGAGACTCTAACAACTAGAAAGACATATATTCAGAGGACCTAAGCTTATTTGGAAAGAATCACTATAATAGAGAGAAAGTGCATAACTTTGATGGTTATAGTGCAGAAGGGCTTGTCACTAAAACTAAAAATCATATCTACTTTAAACCTTATCATATACAAAACATACATTGATAACATGAGGGCTATAATTAAGGACTAGTTGAGCCTAACATAGAATGTAGTGGCCCCTTGGAAGAAGGTAAGAAAAGGATATTGGCCTAATTTAATGAGGTCAATACCTCTATGTTATCCCACCTAGATGTAACTCTACTAGATAGGGTCAAGTTTTGAGTTTATCTTGGGTCACTTCAATCAGCTCATGAGAAAGAAGGTGGATAAGACCAACAAAGCTAGAGCCCAGGTGGTGATTAAAATTTCCACTCAATCCATTATGAGTATTAGTCATGTGCCAAAAGTTAAGGTGCATATGTAGGCCCTAATATAGGTTTATCAAAGGTTGGTGGCCTAGTCAAAGGTGATATTTCAAGATACACTAATGAATTTAGACAAACTAGAACATGAGTCTAACCTAGTTGGTAGTTGTGTTGGCCACCAGGGGAGTAGAGTATAGGTAGTTAGGAATTGGTTCATTTGAGGCCACTCCACACATCACTTAGGTCATCCTTTAGGGATATTTTGAAGTGATTTGAGAGGATTTTATTCTATTTTTTAAATTTATATGGTTATAATAACCAAGATTGGTCATCATGACCTAGTATGGGAATCTTATGCTACTTAATGGTAAGCCGCATCCTCATCTATAAATGTATAACTATATTATTTTTTGAGGGTTGATAATTCTTAATCTCATAATAGTATCAAAATTAATCAAGGATTTCACCTTCTTCCTTATTCCTTTTGATTATGAATGTTTGTCATGATCAATACTTTTGTAAATGGGCTTGTCTTAATTAATGTAATATTTTGATTTCTATAAAATTCATGGTTCATTTATTAAAATTTGTTAATCATTTCCAGTTCTTGGATGAAATTTAAAGCTAATAAATTTTAAATAATGTTCTATTATTTAATGACTATAGTGGTTATAATTTGATTTATTATTTTAACCCATTTATGAACCCTTTTCATTTCCCTTGCAATATTTTTAATATGTGTGTTGATATACATATTATGTTTGAAGAGTATATGTGTTATTTACTATGGGTTTTTGAATATTTATAATTAGTGAGGGGTTTATAAATAAAGAATTATTCCTTGTTTCCTTAGAATCATCCCATTATTAGAACCCTCAGTGAAAATCAACACACAGTGGTATATCTATGGTGGGCCACTTATCTCAATTCTTGAAGCATTAGCATTTATAGTCATAAAATCATTCTTTCTTAATCTAAATTACCCTCCTTTTGATGTTTATTTTAGAATCCAAACTTTCTCCCTTAATTTAGAAATATGTGATGTGTGATTCAATAGTAAATAATGATTATAATCTAATTTAGCTAGTAACTAATCCAAAGGGTAATTAAACATATCTTGAACCCTCAATGGTAACAAGAATGAATCTTTGAGTATAAAATGTTAACCTATTAATTCCTTAGATTAAACTAACATCAATCCTAAAATTAATGAGGGGATATTTTATCCCATGCATTTTCCCTTGTTTTCCTCTTTAGGACAATTTAATGATTACCTTTAGAATCCAAAAGGATCTCAGGGTTGACAACAACTAGCACTAGAAGGAGGGCCCCTATTTTTAAAACATGTTTTATATTCTATTATGTTTATGTTGGTTATTATTGCTAATGGTAAATTTTAAACTATTGTTTCTATAAAACAAACTAGTTCCTAATACACCTATCAATAGATCTAGGTCCCATCATGGTATAATAATTATTTCACCTTTGAATTTTCATAGGAGGCCCAAACTTTGTAGACCTAGACCCAAACTAGTGGTGAATTTCACTAGTTTGTCAATCATAGTCTCCCCCACGGAATACTACCCATAATGCCTCTCCAATTACCTTGGTTGTTTGGGATAGATATAAACATTCACAAATTTATAAATGACTTACGTAATAACCTTGAAATGTACCTTCCTCAATTCACTCTTAGTGTAGGATGATGGTTGAAGTGAATGTAATATCATACAAGATTACCCTGAGACTTCTCAATATGGAACATGAAGATGTAGCATGTAGGATTTTCCCCTTCATATTAGTGTAATTATCATATGATTTTTTCTTTAACCTCCCTAAAAAATCAATCATGAGTTGAAACCATTTTAGTAGCACCTTCTTAGCCTAATTTTTTGCAATTCATTGAACTTAGTGTCTTCCACTAGTAATTCACTTGAACTAAATAAGAATCTAATGAGCCCATTATAAAATTCAATGAAAATGATCACCCAATGATTCCATTAGAAAATATAATGCTAGGTTCCATAAAATGTATATCTAAGTTACCATACTTTACTAGACAAACACCTAACTGGCACTAGAGATGTAAAAATGCCTTAGACACATGAATAACCATGTTCTTAAGATGAGACCCCCATATAGTTGACTTACCCATGGCTTATGATGAATCCATAAAATTTTATAGGAATTTAAACCCTTAAGGTCAAATTATGGATCTCATTACTAATGTATTACAACATAGAATACCTTGAACTTATTTCCTAATGCAAACTAGAATATTCCCATGATTCTATCGTTGCTAATAAAAAACTAGCTCCCTTTAAGTCGCACCTTACCAAACCAATAGTTGGGATTTATTAACCTAATAAAACATGAAATTACCCCTCAAATTCATCACCAACTAACACTGGTAGAAGATAAAAATACCCAAAAAATACCTCATGAGTCTACCAAAAATGAGTTGGATGTCATCCAATGAATGGTCCAAAAACTAAGTAATGAGTTTCTGGGTCTACAAAGGCAAATGGTAAACTCCAATTCTAAAATTCAAGTAATAAATTATCTTACAAAACACAAAAAATAAATAAAAATCATCCCATAATTAGGAAGAGCCTTTAGCCAATAGGCCACCTAAAGTTAACATTTTTGAGATAACTCAATCTAATTGGTACTGAGTACATAACATAGTTGCACATGGGTAGCTATATTCTATAGAGTTTTGTAGTGATTTTTAGATATCATAGAGATAAATAGAGGATTAAGATGTGGTTCTAAATCATTCACAATCATCAAACTCATGTAGACCCCTAGTATGACCATGGTGCTAGAAACTATGGCATTTCCCGCTAAGAAAAAAATGGCACAAAGAAGAGTACTAGTGAGGTCCATGTATTCTAAAAATTTCAAAGGATAAATTATAACCTAAGGAAATATTGGTACCAAATATTGCACACTATAATAATTTATTCAAGCTTCTTCTATATTTTAGAAACATGGGAACATTACCAAGTATTATGGGTGTACCTATTTTGGAAATGAGCCTCAAGGTTTAAGGGTTAGCTCCGTGAATATATAGTGCAATGTGTATCACTTAAACTAATACTTACTTATGGGGAAAAGATTTAGAGAATGCATAAATTGAACCTAATCTAAAGGAGGTGATATTCTAGAATTGTCTTTCACATGACCTTCATATTTCTATTATGGTGAAACAAATCATGCAAACTAGTCTTTATGTCTTAATGGGTTCTAACATGAGAATTTTAATATAGAGTGAGATGTGAGTAGCAACATGAGGAAAGTGAGTTATAGGGTAGATTATACACTCCAAGTACAATCATACACTTGAAAAATCTTTACACACTAGAATACACTCTATATGAGTTGTTAGACTAATAAATTTTGATCAAAAATGAAAGAATAATGGTAACAAGGATAGAGGATTATCACTTCTCATCACCATACATCACTCGTAGACTTAGATAATTATTCAAAACTCAAAAAAAAAACTTGCATTAATTTTCAAAGGAAATATATGAAATCATTCCAACAGATCTTTGCCATACATGGTGTGGTCTCTTTACAAAGGCTAAAATGGTAGTTACTTATAGAATTTGAGAGAGATAAGTGGGAAAAGGGAAGTCCCCAGGGGAATCAAATGAGTTCAACCTCATTTGAAATGTATTTAAAACTACCTCTGCTAGTATGCTTCTTTAGAATTTCTTAATTGATTCAAGTCATTTCAAGAAGTTGTAATAGTTCATTATTTATTTACTCATGCTCCATACAATTGTAATTATGGGATCAAGTGGCTTTGAGATAATTTTTGGAATCAATGTAGTTTGAAAAATCAGATCCATCTATTAGAAATTTATCTTTGTGCTAACTACTCCAAATAGTTTTGTTGTGGCATACATAATAAAGAGAAGGTGTCTCTTTCATGTAGTTGGTCGGTCCTAAGGATGAAACTATTGGGGTCTATGTGTATTCCTTCATAATATCATTTGTAATGATATCTCTTGTTCCAAATAGATCATGCTTAAACTTAAACCCATGCTCATGGGTCCATTATAGATGAAAACTAATTTTAGATTATTGGTTTTCCTATAGTCATTATAATATGACACTATGCTCAATGCTTGGTTCATATTAAGTCCACATAGATCTATTATGTCACTTCCAAAACTAATAGTTTATAGATGTATGGACCCTTATTTTAATAATGGTGAATATAGTCACTTGATAACATTATAACCCTAAAATCTTTGAGCTAGAGGTCCATATTAAGCTTTGATGGTGGTCCTTTTATGTTTTTTATACTTGACTGTATCACTTTGTCCACTTCATGGTGTTTAATCATTATTCAATTTTGGAATATCCCCTTTGGAAATCTTTCCCTAGTTCTACCTTGGTCTCATGTTTGATCTCCATGAAGTTCCTTAGCTTCTCAACCCTTTAATTTAATTGGTCATCAATATCTGATTCAACTTGTTGACATATTGACATTTTTCTCATACCATCGATCCTACTCAGTATGAATGACCATGATTCATTGATCTTTCCCTTGAATTATCAACTTTGTCTAAGCTTACACCACATGGTATCCCTACATTTGATTTCAAGATCCTACTATTAGTTTATCAACTCATGTGCTTATGCCACCTATTAATCTCTTGAGATCCTTAAATATTTGACTCATCTCATACCATTGGATCAATATGTATGATGCAACATACACTATTAGATCTACTAGGACCCATCATTTGAAAACTAATGACTACTTTATGAGCTTAAAATTGATGTCTACACTCTCGTCAAATTACTTTCATGTGACCATCATATATGTTCACATGACCATCAAATTTAAGATCAAAAGGATTTTTTTTGCCTAAGCTTAAACTTGATGTTAATGCAAATATCTTATGTTGTAGGTCCATCTTTAGAATCTTTTAACTTGAGCTAGAACGCTAGCATAGACTTGTAAATTTTATAGTATGTTTCCATCATTAAGAACTACATGGCATTACAATACTTTGACTCATGGGGGATTCTTGAGTGAAGATTAAAAAGTGCATAAAATATTTTGTTCATTCATTCCTAGATGATGTCTTGATGATGGTTTGGCTTCATAATCTTATTTCCAAACTTTAGTATCTCTTTGAGAGATCAGATGAATTACTTGAGGCATAAGCAAACTTGTTCCATTCTCTAACTACATTGATCACCATGAAGACCTGCCACTTGCATTTATGACACTAAAATGACTTATAAGATATCAAATGGCACAAGTATTAAACCATATTGAGATGATCCTCCTATAATAATTAATAAAAAATTACAAAATAATAAGAATTACCAACATGAATTAAATCTTGACAGAACACTTGAAAATATTGAATTGACTATAGGCCACTTCAAAGGGGAAACCTCCTTTTAGCAAGTTCAATACAATAATTTCATGGATGCCTTCATTGGCCTCAACACTTACTTTTATATGAATTCTAATCTAAGCAAATACTACTTTCCATGAATGTGGGATAAAACAAAATGATCATGAGATCATTTACAAATCATATGCATCCATATCAACTAATATAAGAACAAATTAAAGAAAAGAGATATCTCAAGTTCATAACATCCCCTCCCTCTTAGAAATTTTTTGTCCTCAAAGCTTCAGATGTGGGAATTGGTGTTGAATTTGAAATAGTGGTTCCCATGTTTCATCCTCTAATTGTATTTTGTGCCACTAAATTAAAACCTAAATGATGGAGTGGGAGTGAATTTGGCATATGCACCTAGCCAAGATTATCTTCAGCTCAAGAAGAATGAATCCTTCATTATTAAGTTCTAGTAAAATAGTCTGTACTTTGATGTTTATGCCAAGAAGTTTCTTTAGACAAGAGACATAAAATATTGGGTGAACTCGAAAAGAAGGTGGGTACTCAAACTTATAAGTAACTGACCCAATCTTATGAAAAACCTTATAGGGCCCATATAACTTGGTAGCTAGCTTATGATGACCTTTTAGTTTTAGGGAGGATTGTTTGTAGGGCTATAGGAAAATAAAAACCATATCACCTACTTGAAAAGTGCACTCAAAATTGTGTTGATCTACTTGTTGTTTCATTTAATTTTGTGCCATATAAAGATTGTCTCATAGGGTACTAAGGATATGATCATAGGTTCAAAGAATCATGTTGATTTATTCAACTAATGAACTATTGGGGGTGTATAGAAGGAAAACTGGTGGTGGTTAACCATAGACTACTTTATATGGAGTCATTTTTGTTGAAGTGTGGTAGGAGGTATTATACCACCATTAAGTGAGAGGGAGCCACTTTAACCACTGATGTTGTTATTTTGAGGTGAAGAAGTGAAAGAAAGTTTCTAAGTATTTGTTAACAATTTTAGTCTAGTCATCTTTTTATAGATGACACCCAAAACTCATCTTCAAATGGGTGCTAGTGTATTCAAATAGTTATATCCAAAAATGGTTGGTGAAGATTGTATCATGATCTGAGAAAATGGATGAATGAATTCCATGAAGATGGAAAATTTGGTCTAGGAAAATTTATAGGACTGTGGAGGTGGTATAAGAATGGTTGAGGGCACAAAAATGAGTATATTTGGAGAGACAAACAACCACAACCAAGATCACTATTTTCCCTCCAAATTTAGGGAGACCCTCAATGAAATACATAGAAATATCTATCCAACTCCTAGTATGTATGGGCAAGGGTTTACCTAGCGATGAGTGTTGTTTCACCTTTGTTACATTGGTGGGTATCACATTCAAGCACCATATATTAAATTGCCTTTTTCATTCCCTTCTAAAAGAACTTGCATCATGCTTCCTCATAATTTTTGATAAAACCTAAGTTCCCTAAAAATGGATAAGTATGGAGTTCATAGAATATTCCCTACTAAAGATCTATGCTCTAGGGAAGCACTAAATGACCCTTTTATTATAGATAAACACCATCCCTAGAATAATGTGATATAACTGAGGAATTAGTGACCAACTATTGAATGATTTGAGATACTAAGGAATAATTGACATAACCATACTATATTATTTCCAACCAATTTAGAATAGGCATGGAAATAGCTAAAAGGGAAGTTTGGTCTACAAATGTGCGAGATAGAGCATCAACCATAATATTATCCTTACCCTTCTTGTATGCGATCTCATAGTCATAACCCATGAGTTTGATGACCCTTTTATATTGAGATGGGGTGAAGACCCATTGTTCTAGGAAATATTTCAAATTTTAGAGATGAATTTTTATGCAAAAATGATTTCCCAATAGGTATGACTGCCACTTTTATACTACATGTAAAATGGCCATCATTTCCTTCTCATAAGTAGATAACACTAAATTATTTCCAAAAAGGGATTTAATAGTGAATGAAATGGGGAATCATTATTAGATGATAATAACACCAATTCTATTTCCACAAACATCACTCTCGATAGTGAAGGTCTTGGCAAAATTTGGCATATCTATAATAGGTGTAGTACATAGTTTATGTCAATTCTTTAAATGCACACTCAGTAGCTTATGTCTAAGTAAAAGATTTTTTTTTCAAAATATTTGTTATCAGAGCTACAATCTTCTCGTAATACTTGAAAACTTGTAATAGTATCCATTCATCCCTAAAAACCCATGGAGGCTCTTGAGTCTCTGAGGATGTGGCTAATTTGTCATGGCAATTATTTTTTCAAGATCCACCTAAACACCTTAGGCTAAAATAATATGCTCGTGATACTCCAATCATCTTAGCTAGAAGTACATTTGGACCATTTTGCATAAATATGATGGTTAGAGAGAAGTTGTAGTGTGAGCTTCAAATGTTGGAGATTCTTAGACCATGTTTTACTATAGATGAAGATATATTTGAATTAGACCAGAATGAATTTCCATAGGTAGGGCTGAAATATTTTATTCATCAATGCTTGGAATATTGAAGGAACATTAGTGAGGCCAAAAGGCATGACTAGAAACTCATAGTGGCCATCATGCATGTAAAATATATCTTAGCGATATCATCTTCATGAATCTAGATCTAGTGATATCTATAGTGGAGATCCAGCTTGGAAAAAAAATGAGTGCCATGAAGCTCATCAATAACAAGGATTGGGAACTTATCATTGATTATGAGGTGATTAAGTTCACATAAATCAATTCATAAGTACCATGACCCATTTTTTTTGTATAGGGAGAACTGGGCAAGAATATGGGTTGGTATTAGGGTGAATATATGCCTTACCTTAGTAAGTCTTGAATGAGCATCTCAATCTTGATATTTTGCTGAAATTGGTAGAGATAAGGCTTGATATTGGGAGGAACACTTCCAAGAAGGATCTAAATATGGTGGTCCTCTAGACATGAAGTTGGCAATCCCACTTGTTTGACAAAGACACATGCATACCTCTATAAAATTGTTTGTAGATCAGAAGGAGTAGTGAGGACTGTTGATGGTTGCATTTAAATAGAATAGATTTGGGTAATAATGCCATGTGAATTATTCTTAAGAATCTTTTCCATGACATTTGAATTTATGACATTGAGAGATCCTAGTTGTAAGCCTTGTAATTCTTATTTTTTTGCATTGTATAAAAACTATATTTAAAGTAAATTAAAATCCCATAAGATGGGTCCAAGTGTGCATAACCACTAGTCTCCCAAAATAACATCACATCCACCTAAGGTAAAGGCAATCATGTTTGAGTTTAGGTTATAATCTCTAATATAGATACACATATTGTGACACTTCCCTTTACAAGGTAATGTGCCCCCATTGGAAATCATGACTTCAAATTTGGAGTAAGGATGGATAAAATAATCAACCTATTTGGTGAGATGAGGGTTAATAAAGTTATGAGTGTTACCCAAATCAATGAGTATGGTGAGAGGGAGATTCTTAAAGTAACATCTAACTTGCATGTTTTGTGGGGTAATGAATCTAGCTAAGGCATGGAGAGATCTCTGGTTGGTCTTCCTAAGAAGTAGGTTTCATAATTAAATAAGCTTCTTTTGGATCATCTATTATGTCCTAAACATCTTCCCAATCTTCATTTTTAGGTGGAGAGTCTACATCCAATAGGTAGATATTTTTCACAACACATCGATGTCCTCATGAATTTATCATCATAAATATAACATAGTCCTTTTTCTCTATGGGCTTGCATCTCTACTTCAGTCAAATGCTTGATAGGAGTGGTTTTGGGGGTTGGGATTGTTTGAGATCATTGTGGAGCTATATTTTTGAATGGAGCAAAATTTGACTTGAATCACTATTGAGCTACAATCTTATCCTATGCCAATGTAACCAACCCTAAGGCTTACATCATCATGTTGGTTTGGAACATTTTGACCTCAGATCAAATTACATCATTCATTCCACTGATAAAGTAACTCCTAAATAATTCATCAAACAATCTTTCTATGTGATTGGCTAGTTTTTCAAATTCTATTTGATATTATCTCATGGTTCCTATTTGGAAAAATTTAATGAGTGCATTAGTGAAATCATTAAAATAAGTAGGGATAAACAATTAAAAAATGAGATTGAAAAAATTGGTCCATATGGGTTCATCATGAGCCTTGATATACCAACAATACCATTTAAGGGCTTCAAGTTCTAAGTGAAAGGATGTAAGTGGGACCTTGTTGGCATCATAAATATTTAAAAACCTAAAATATTGTTCTTCTTGATAGATCCATCTAGTTGGATTTGCACCATTTAATCAAGGAAATTTAAGCTTTAACCCATGATTATTTTTGGAAGAAGAAAACCTAGTGTCTAAAGAAGAATCTGGATGTTATCCGTTGTTCATGGTGGTATGTTGAAGACTGAGGTTGAGAATTTTTCATCAAGATATTGGATGTGGATCTTGAGGGTGTCAATTTAATCCTCCATGTTTTTTCTCATTTTTAGGTTACTCCATGACTTGAATAATAGTTTTTTTATAGTGGATAGGAAAACTAGAGTTAAGATATGTTTAGTAAGGAAAGTTTTAAATTTGTGCAAAAATGGAAGGGGTAAAGGGGATTTTAATTTTTTTTTGCATAGTGGGAGTATGATTAATAAAGTTTAAGGAAATTTTAGGATTTAAAATGGAAAAACTATAAAATTTGTCGAAGAGGGACAAAGGAGTAGAAAGATATGATGAACACTATGGAAAAATTTAAAGGCAAACAGACAAGAATAGAAGTTATGGAAAAATATGAAAAAATAGAAAATTGAGATTTATGGTAATTAGGAATGGAATTTGGATATGGGACCTCAAGGAAAAAAATATAGGTAATGGAATTCTAGGTGTTTAGATAAATTTTGAGGATCAACGGAGCTACATATGGAGAGATATTACAAAAATAAAAAAAAATTGATTTCTCTTTTTTGTTTTATATCTAGAGGTAAATATTTTAAGAGTATATTTATACTCTATGAATGATTTATGGATTCTATTTTCTATCAAATATATGCCTACAAGTCCTTTTGTGGTCTATAGATAATTTTTTGATTGATATTCTAGAATTGATAGAAATGGTCTCCAAGTTTCAATGGCTACCTAAGGGTTTTAAAAATATCACTATGGCCACCAATGTTGTCTAAGTGAGTACCACTCTATAATTTTTTTAGCCATGGATTTATTTCTTAGTGAAATATCTTGGTTTTCCTCATGCATGGGAATTACTCAATTGGGAAGGGGTTGTTGCTCATTTCACTAACAGGTCCTCTTAATGGGCCAATTACTTTGGGGTTCCTATGGCACTCCTCATAATGAGTTTTATAGATTTCACCCAAGCACTTCCCATAATTATGTGGTTAGGTTTTTACCTTGATCCAAATTAGACTACATAAAATTACTTAATTGAGTTATGCAGTAGAATAAAGTTAATAGTTTCTAAAAAAATTATGAAAATGAAGTATGCAACAAAACAAAGTTAAGAATTTTTGAAGAAAAAAATGCCCTATAAAGAAATATAATACCAAATGATAGGATACTCATATTATAATTAATAAAAATTCATAAAACAATAGGAAATAGTAGAACAAATTAAATCTTGATAGAACACTTCAATATATTGAATTAATCATAGGCCACTCCAAGGGGGAAACCTCCTTTGATCAAGCTCAATACAATAATTATGTGGATTCCTTCATTGGCCTCAAAACTTATATATGAATTCTAATCTAAGTAACTACTACTTCCCATGAATGTGGAATAAAACAAACTTCTCACAGGATGACTTACAAAGCATATGTGTCCATAGAAACTACTATACTAATAAAGTAAAGATAAGAGATTTTAATAGTTCATAACATAGACCATGACCAAGACTAGAATGGCATATGAAATGACATCAGTTTAACTAAAATCATGTATTATGACATTAAAAAGATCCCCTATATAAGATTATAACTATAGGGGTTGACCCATTTTGGCCTGAGGTAAAAAATGGTCAATAAGAATTGACAACCATAATAACCTCTTATTCCCTTAACACCCTCAAATATTGGCATAACCCCACCAGATCACCATGCTAGGAATTACCCTCTATTTCCAAAACACCATGAATTAAAATCTCTTGTAAAAGCATAATCATCTTAGAACAAGTGAGATTATAACATAGTAGAAGACATGAAGAATATTAAATAAAACATAACCCTTCATGAACTTGCCCAAATCATTGAGCAACATGATTTTCTACTAAAAAACTTAAATAAAAAGATAATGTAATCTACCTAGGATAGGTAGAAGATGGCCCACACCAATGTACTCATTCATAAAAATAATACAAAGGTTCCCCCTTTTCTCCTAACTATTAGGTTATTTGGAAATAAACTACATAATTTCTTAGTGGACTTGGGAGCCTCAACAAATGTAATGCCACCATGTATTTACAAGAAGTTAGGGTTAGTTACTATCAAATTAGATAAGGTGGTTGTTTAACTAGATATTTTAAAGTTCAAAGTAGTGAATGAGTTTTTAATTGTCCACATGCAACTATAATCTAAACCTAGGATTCAATAGTTCATAGACATCCAAGTGGTATAGATTCTCAAATCCTATGGCATGATCCTTAGTAGGGACTAGTCTAAAATGTTAAATATGTACATGGCCACTAATTTTTCTCATATATGGTTACCCTAGAGAGTTTATTTAATCAAATCTAGGTGGATAAAGAAATTTCCATGAAACACATAATAATTGAATACAATTCAATCAATGAGAACGTGAATCTAGTATCATTAGACTTAGGGATTTATAAGTTGAGCATAAACCTCTTTGAATACCTATATTATCTTAAGAGGTATAAACATAGGTTGTGGGATCTAATTTAGATGTTTAGTTCATTTGACATCATCTATATCCCTAGAGAACAAAACCAAGTTACTGACTCATTAACATCTAAAACATCAAATTTAACTCCCTTGGATGGCACTAAGTTGTATGGGTTCTCTATGGAACTATTCCCTTGCCCATATACCTCATAAAATGTGATGAATTTATTGGTGTTTGAGGATGATCAATAGATTATCCAATTTCTTAATAATTCCAAGATATTTGAGGCATATGTAATTGATGAAGTAGATAGATACAAACCTAGAACCAAAATTGATAGGGATGGGATCCTTAACATTCATGGGTATCAAATCCCAAAAGGTATTATTTCCTTAGAAAATTATTTTAAGACCTTAGAACCTACACCCTAAATGAATAAACCCATGTTTGATGATAGAAAATGTCAAATCATCAAACTTATATCTATGGAAAAACCTCAAATTGTTAATGTGGGTCCTAACTAGATGGACCTTAAACTTGAGTAGCTACTAAAATTATTGTTATGATATAATGATGTAATTGCATGGGCCCATGGATACCTCAAATTATTTAAATTGAGGGTGATTACTCATACCATCCCACTAAAAACAAGATAAAAACCTTTTAGGCACAAATAAAGACCTGTGAACTTGATCTTGAAACCATTAATACATAAAGAGGTTCATAAGTTACTCTCTATTGGGATAATTTTCCTTGTTCACCATTTTACCTAGGTAGCCACCTTAGTGATTGTGTGAAATAAGAATAAATAAATACATTTATTTGTATACTTTCAAAACCTAAACTGATCCTTAGATAAAGATAAATATCCCTTACCTTCCCTCAATGAACTAATCAAAATGGTGAGTGGATCCTAGATGATATCTTTCTTAGATAGATTCTTGACATACAACCATATCATAGTCAATTTGGAACATTGATTAAAAACCACATTTACCACCAAATTTATTACATTTACCTACAATCAAATGTCATTTGGGTTTATTAATGATAGAACAACGTTTTAGAGGGTGATGGATTTTTATTTTGAAGGTTTAATTGGTATGTGCATAATAATTTATATGGATGACATGACTATGTTTAAAAACATAGATCAGATCACATTGACCACTTACAAAAGTTGTTTGAAAGGTGTAAGACGTATGAAATTTATCTAAACTCAAAGAAGAGCATGTTCAGTCTCATCGAGGATAAGCTTATCATTCATATAATCACATAGTAAGGTATTGTTATCAACCTAAAAATAGGTGATTTTATTTATAAATTGCATCTACTTAATAACAATAAATAATTAAAATCTTTCTTTTGGAAAATTAACTTTATTCATAAATTCATTTCTGGATTTGCCAAAATTTTAAAACTACTAAATGATATGCTTAAATAGGATGCAAAAGTGGAGTGGTATACTAAATCGAAGAAGAATTTTAAATACATAAAGGATACCATTATGTAATCCATAGTGCTGATTATTAAAGACTATACATAAGATTTCTACATTTACCCTTTCACCTCTAAGTATACCATTGTCCCCTACCTCACACAAATATTGGATGGAAAAGAACACCGTATTTATTTTATGAGCACCAATCTCAAGGATGTAGAACCAAAATATTATGATATCAATAAACATGTTTATGCACTAATGAAGGCTTTGAATAAATTTAAGGACAATCTCCTTATAAATAAGGTGCATGTGATTGTCCCAGACCTGACCATCAAGTAAATGTTGGGGTAAAATCAACTAGGTGAGCATTAAGGTAGATGGATGACAAAACTATAGGAATATGAATTAGAAATCAAACCTTCCATATTGGTTAGAGGATAGGGCATTACTCAAATAATTACCAAAATCAATCTGAGGATCACTATGGACCAATTAGATTAGGAGCTACTTCTATAGCAGGATTGGTATGCCCCAATTTTACACTACATGCTCTATGGTAACATACTTCCTAAGCTAAATCAACTACAAAAAAGAGCCCTTATACTAAAATTAACACACCTTATGCTGAAAAAAATATTTCTATTTAGTAATAATCATGAAGAATTCTACCTTAGATGCTTGCTAGAGGAAGAGGATAAGGATGTAATGGCCAATTTCCATGAAAATATAGGTGATGGTCATACAAAAAAAAACACAACTCATGTAAGATAATCCATGTAGGTTTATAATAGCCTACATTATTTAGAGATGTCCATGCTCATGTCAAGGTATGCCATTAATGTCAAAAATTAACTAAAAGGGAAACCCATGTTGTAGTTTCATTATAACCAATCATAGAAATGACACCATTTACCCAATGGGGACTAGACATTTTTTGGGTTATAAATCCCAACTCCTCATTAAGCCATAAGTTAGTTCTCATGGCCATTGATTAATACATAAGATGGATCGAGGTAGTGGTAAAAAAATAAAATTAGTACTAATGAAGTCATCAAATTCATGGAGAGTAATATAACCACATGATTTAGAACCTTTATTTCATTGGTGTGTGATAATGGTCCCATATTCCAATCAATAGAGTTCACTGAATGGGTGTACAATAAAGGGATCACCTTAAAATTCTCATCTAATTACTACCCACAAGGTAACATATTAATAAAATCAACTAAAAAAACCTAATTGATGTCATAAGTAAATATAACAAAAAGAAACCTAGGGAATGGCATTCATTAATTAAATTTTCTCTATGGGCTTACTGCCTTAGGTATAAGCAAGTATTTAAAACTCACCAATCTTATTGGTCTATGGATTGGATCCAATCATCCTAGTTACACTCAGGTTACCTACATATAATTTCATGCAATAATATATGGAGTATAATGACAAAGTGAACTCTAAGATATTAGACATTATCTAGCTAGAATAAAATTGGGATGAATCCTTACTCAACTTAAACAAATATCAAGGCACTATCAACTGATTATTTGACAAAATGGCCAAGGTTAAATCCTTTAAGATTTTTGATATGGTACTATTATGGGATAAACCTCATGAAAAAAAGGTTAACATGCCAAATTAAACCCCCTTTAGATTAGGCCCTACTAGATAGCTTAGATAATCATCCATAATTCTTTCCACCTTAAGTACATATTAGTAATTTGTCTTGCCAATGCCAAATTACCACCCTTATTATTCGAAACTTTACCAAAACTGGTTAATTTCCCAATGTAGCTAGTCAAACTAGTCAATTATAGTCTAAAAGTGCAAATTTGGGTCAAAAGATGCTAAAATAGGTTTAAAAGCATCAAAAATGATTTTCAAATCTATAAAATCATCTCAAAATAGATTTACTTATGTTCAAAAGGGTGAAAATAGCGTAAGTCCAAAGATTCAAATTATAAAAAGGTTATTTGATATGTTAAATAACCTAAAAAAATTCCAATTGGACTCCCATGTGACAAATTTGCTGATTAAAAAGTTGAAAATATGAAAATATACATGGATTTCATGAAATTTTTCTCAAGTCTTATGTTTCAAGCAGTGAAAGTGAAAATATTTATTTAAAAGGCCAAAAACTGCTTCATTTTACCCATTTTAGAGGCAATAGTATGGAATCCATATGGTTATATACAATCCAAGGTAGGAGAGATCATTTAAAAGACATATTCAAGATTATTTAGAAATTTCATGAAGATTAATGGCTATACAGGCCCTAAACTAGCTTCTTTATGCTTTCTTGCTTCTTGTCAAAGGGGGACATTCCTGTAGGTTTTTTGATGGTATGGTCTACTAGTGGAGGGTATAAATATCAAATTTGGGATGAAGAAACTAGACTCAAAGGGTTTATTAATGGTATAATTGGTTTTTCAATTCGATTATCCATGCTCATGAACCATCTAGTTGAAGTTAAGGAAAATTCTACTACCTAGCATCCAGAAAGGCAAATATTTTAATTCAATTTCTCTTCACGTAGGTATAGTTTTGGGAAAATTCAAATTGTTTCATAATATTAAAGAATTGATATATAATTATATGAATTATTAAGGTGTTATTCATATAAATCAAGGTTAGTAAAATGTCTCAAAGTTAGCCATTCAATCTGCACTATTGGTGTGCTTGCAAGGAAGAGTTGTACGGTCTAAAAAGAAGAAGACAACCTAAAATTGTCAAGTTTTTTGTGTCTTTTAGGGTTTTACATCAAGTTTTCATGATTTTGAATAATTTTTATAATATTTTCTTAAATTTTCATGGTAGAAATCCCATCTCCATGCTCTCAGAGTGCTTCAATAGGCTAGTTTAGTATAAGTTAATGAATTTTTGTATTTTTTAGGGTCTTTGGAGAAAAGATGTTTCAAATTAACCCTCTTGCACTCTTTTAATGGATTCAAAATTCATGAGATGTGATGTCTTGGTGTTCAAGTTTGCATTTGTTCCATCATCCATGGATTTTCTTGTTCCTCCATGCTCCTTTTCACCATAATCACAACCTCTTCATATTACCATACTTAGTCTCTTCACTATGTTTTCACTTCATTTCCACCCTCCTTTCTTGATTCCCCCATATTCACACCTTCCTTCGTCCCATATACATCACATTTTCCATCACTAAATAATCAAGGGTTTAATATTAAAAATCTAACAAAAGAATGACAAAGGGGTATATGACAGTCAAAGTATCAAATATAGTCATTAAAAGAACCAATTAGCAGGGTTGTGTGATCAAAGTGTGGCTATAGGGCTCAATGATTTTTCGAGAGGAGATAATCCTTCCTCAATTTTTAATGGGATTAAATAATCCATCAAGATAAGGATGTGGGGTAAATATGGAAACTCAACTTTCTTTTTTGACACCAGGACACCAACTTAGGCACTTACTACAGATGCATATAATTACATAGTCAAGGAAATCAAGTGAAATCATACAAGTCACAGGGGTATCATCTTTAGATGAATGAATTCATGGTTGTATTAATTATTCAATTAATTTTATCAAGTATGATAAATGGATCAGGGGCCAAATTCATACCAAAGGGACCCTCAAAACACCTCATAGTTGTTAATTCGTACATTGAGTTCATGATAAACATGAAGTCAAGGTGGCTATGAGATATCTCATATCTACCCATGACCTAATAAAGAAATTATAAGGCTTTATCAATGATTTAGTTCATTATAATTACATCTCTAAAACCTATTTCAATTTCAATCTATACAAATTCATCTATAAGTCTTTGTGTTTTAGAGGAAAACCTCTTTGGTGGTCTGCATAGAATCTTAAGGCTCAATAGAATTATTTGGAGTTCCAATACATAGGCATTGTAAATGATGACCTTATGAGGAAGGTGGATATCCACATCATACTAAAATTTAGAGGGGGATATTTTTAAGGATTAAAACTACACCTAAAGGTTTGTGTTACAGTTTTAGATGGTCTACTTTCTAGATGGAATGAACTTTTGAAGGCAAGAGGCTTAGTTTAATCATCAAAGGCTTGAGCAAGTAATTTGGAAATTATTAAAAGACAAGAAAGGATTAGGACATGTCATGGTTTAAAATATAAATTAATGGCCAAATATACCTAAAATTTTATCCAATCACCACTAAAACTTCCACATATAACCTACAGTCTGTACAATTAAAGTATAAGTGGGCAAGTGCTATAAGGGTCTGTGTTTAAGAAGAGGCATGCTTGATATGGAAAGATCTTCCTATATGAATGGGAAAGTTTTTGATGTTTTAAAGAAGGTATAAAGGACTAAAGACACCTATAGGAATGAGAAAAAATGAGACATACAACTAGCCTAGGAGTAATGGTATTGACAATAGTTTTTTTTCCTTAACCAGATCTTAAAGGTTTACAACACATCTAAGGGAGTTTGATCTTGTTTTTAGATCATCGAGTAGGTGTATAACTTCCTTTTATCCACATTTTTCATATCATATAAGTACTCCATAGGTTTTAATCCATAAATAGGGCTATAATACAATCAAATGTAGAGTTAGAAGGCATGTTACAAAAGGGATTTGATTTCCAAAGAGAAAATTGGGGAGATTGTCAATGTATGTTTGATAATGGTTTTTTTCTTGGCCTCTTTTTTGCTTGAAAAGTATTTAGGGTTTTTTTTAGTGACTAAAGACCTTACATCCCTATATGAATTGAGCACCTTGTCAAACTTGTTAAGGACCTAAAGGAATAGAAGCTCAGTTAATTTGCTATAGTGGTTAAGTACTTATCAAGGTTTTTATTTGAACTTTCATGAGGGTTTTATGTTTAAAGAATTATCAAGACAGTGGAATGTTCACAAGGAAGTTTGCAAGGGATATGATTCTTTGAGATAATCTACAACCTTGGGAACCCTAAAATCCTTTTTAGTAGTATGGAGGACTTTTGGTAGTAGGGAGGCTATATATAACATCAAGACATAAATGGCATCTAAAATTGTTTATTTCATGATTTACCTTAAATAAATTCCAATGGGACTTCCAATTCTAAAGAAGGGTTTAAACACCAATAAATTTACCTATAGCACTTAAAAGAAGCTTCAATGCTAATCATGCTTGGAATGGGGGTTAATATGTATTGTTTCACTATGTATGTCATTTTGGGTGTGTAAAATATTGTCAGAGTTGGAAGGGAGTCACTTCATGAAGTTATGTTCAAGAGTACCCATAGTGCTAGAGTCTTATAAATCACCCTATAGGCCTATAACATTGTAAAGGAAAGCCTAAACCATAAGAAATATGGACCAAAAGGGCACATAGGAATAGTTGATCATCAAAGGAAGGGACACTTTAAGAGAATCAATCTCATGAAGTTTCAAAAGTTATAGGACACTTCGGTCTAATGTAAGAGACATTAGAGGAAGTTAAAAAGAGACTTATAGCTAATACAAAGAACATCTACAGTGCCCCAAGAGACACCTACAGACCTCTCTTTTCTCAAGTATGGCCTACATGATAGGTTTAGGGACTTTTTGAGTCTTGAGAAGCATGAAATTTATTGAATTGCATTTGGGCTAGATTAAAAATGGATACACCACCTTGAAGGGATTAAGAGGCTTAATAAACTATACCTATAGGTCACTTTTGAGAACCTATACCTACAACCATGCTAAACTTCAAAGTTATCGTCATAGTCATGATAAAATGAGCTTCAAGTCTCCCTCAAGATATAATGAGCATATGAATACATTCTCATGCATTTCCAAATAATCATGGACTTGTCAAACTTGTCAAGAGGTCCAAATTACTATTTGGTTATGGCACAAAGATGATAGTACATAATCAGATGTATAGAGTAGGATAGATTTCAGAATTTAATATAATCTATTATTTAATAAGTGGCATGAAATAAGAGTGATAAGTGTTATAAGAGGTCTCTCATCAAATTAGGATGGTGAGATCATGATAAATTTTTTTTTCTATTCTACATCTTATTTATCTCTACTTTGATGACTATACCATAATGCCTAGCTCTTGATGAGTTTTGGAGGGATAAATTCAAGGGAATTCAAGATAATGATTATAATTATAATGTAAGAGTATTTTAAATATTTTAAAGACATTTTATAATGATATAATTCTCTCATGAATGAGAAACATGACCAAACATAGTCAAACCTTGCATAAGTGTACAAAAATTGACTATGTAAAGCCTAAAAGACCTTACATAAAAGAGTCAAATGAATACAAGGAGATGTGTGGATGGAATTAATTTTATATAAAAGATATTTAAGAACCTTATTTAAGACTAAATGGACACTAAATTTTTCAAACATTATCAATTTTCACCTATAATGCCAAAACTCGGTCATTTTGAGGCCTAATTGCCTTATTGGAAGTCAAAGCATGCTTGAAAATATAGGTAGAGGTTGTTTCCAAACTCTTAAAAGGAATATTGAGACAAATGAATAGTATTTTGTCCTTATAACCTATAAAATACAAGAAATTCACCTTCAAAACGTGAAAACTTAGTCAAATTTATAGATAGTCCATTCATGGAGGTCAAAATTGAGAGAAAATTGAAGATTTTGGGAGCTACAGGTGGAGTCAGGACTTGAAATTTTGTTCATAGGGTCATATTGAGTTGGGTAAATATATTTAAAATTATAATTTCCATTTTAAAAGTGCACATATTCACTATTTTTTCTTATACCTCATCCTATTTGTTTGAGGTCACCATTTGAACATCCTTTGTTCCACAGTCCTACAAAAGCTTTTGGAATCTGTAGTTGAAACACTTTATAGCATAGGTTAAAAAATAATATTTAGGGTTATAATACCCATCATATGGTGTAAAATAAATAAACATTCATCCATTTAAAATCATGCTTAGTTAACTTATAACTGATACTACTGGCTTCTTTAAAATAGTCGTTACAAGTGTCTTAAAACTAGTTGTGAAATAAAACCTAGCCTTTTAAAACTTATTGTCTACTATTTTCTTAGTTTTTTCACTAAGTTTATCAAATTTATCTATAAATAATTCAAACCAATTTAATCCTATCCTACCATATTCACTCTATTTTATCTTTTTTGAGTATTAAATGGGCTCATTGATATGTAGTTATGAGATGAATAATCTATTTCTTCAACTTATTTTTCCTACAATATTGAACTTGTGATAATCTTATAATTTTAAGTAACTTCATATAGATAATATTATTTCCCTAGTCTATAAAATATCACTCCATGTAAATATAATCTATCACCATCCTCTAATTTATTTATGGTTACTCTACTATCCTATTTCTCTTTTCTCTATTTTATATCCTCTCTATCACAATCTATGTCATTTTCTTTCTCGGGCCCTTCCATTCCTCACTCTGCATAATATCAAAACTCTCCATTTTCTATAATTTGTAACCTCTCTCTCATATCCCCTCTCTTTTACATCATTTATTTGAATCCTACTCTGTTTCATATTTAAATTTAGGTTATCATGTTTACTCCACCTTCTTTATTATCATACTTCTCTTTCCAATCCCAAATTTTTTTTCTTACTCTGCTTCTCTATGTCCTCCATATTATGGGTCTAGGTTCAATTTAATCTATTTATATTTACATCATTTAATCCTACATCACACAAAACCCCCATAACTCCCAAAGAGACTACTTCATGTTGGTAGGGGTAGGCACCATGGCATTTTCAATCACCAACATCTTGATAAGAGTAGGTAGTCTCTGGAAAATATTTCCTTAGATGTCCCTTACAAATAGGTCCTACATAGTTTCAAAATATATATTTCCTTGTACATAGAATTATGTGGTGTAACCATTGATTTTAGTCTTTGTCCATTGATCTATTACATGGGTCTTGTTAGGTTCTAAAGCTCATAGGAAATCTAGTTTTTCTTCCATCTAAACTATACATTCTATCCTTATGGGTTTCAAATAGTAATACTCCAATCTATATAATCATACTTCTAGTAGTCTAGGAAATTCAGACTAGAATATATCATATATTTCTATATGCATATGCTCTTGAATAACTTGTTTCACAGTATTCCCTATTCTTTTTTATTTTTCTTCCGTAAAGTTGTTGATTATTTTAACTATCCATATCTCTACATGTCTATGTGCTAGTAGCCATCATACCATGTTTTGATATTCAATGATCATGACAATATGTTTAGTACAGGTTCCTAGAAAACCCATCAGATTATGATAATATAGGTATAGATGTGTGAAGTGAAAAAAAGTATATAATAGACAACAACTTAGACTGAACCTAGGTATTCATAAGTTAAATGAATTATATTTATGCATGAAATAATGAATTAATAGGTATAAAACATGTATATTAATCTACATGATTAATAAATTTAGGAAAATAGAGAATTAATTGTGTACTAAACAATGATAAAAGACACCTCAAGAGAAATTATTTCAAAACTTCATATTAATCTCTATCACATCAAAACTATTTTACAATACAACTAAGCAATCTATATAGATTTTTTACAAGACACTATCAGTTTATATTAAAGTTTTTAAATACATCCAAAGGAAAGACTCTTCACATTATGTAGACTATTTCTATGCTTTCAAGTAGCAAACACACAAAAAGAGATACAAAATACAAAATAGTTTGAGTTGCACATGTGTCCAATTACACTCTATGATATTTTTAGCCATGTTTTACTCCCAACATAGAAAAATAATAATTTCTTGATGATCCTTAACCTTGACATCTATAAGTAGTTTTCCATTTATGTGAGTAGTGATAGCGAAAGGGTGTTGATATGAGGAAAGGATGGTAATTTTTCATTTTGTGACTAAATTTTGAATGGTATCCTTTTTAGGTATTTCACAATTTTTTTATTATTATAAATAATGTTTTAAGAATGTTTTTTTTTAAATCTTGAATTTGATTTTATAAATTTTATTGTAGTAATATCACTTTTTCTTGTTGTAATATAAGTAATTATTTAGTGGTGAATCTTCATTGATTCATGGATATTTTATTTTTAGAAATCAAGATTTGGAAATTTCATAGGATAGTTGACAACATGGAATCACCTTAATTTTAGGGTATAATTTAAATTGAAGGGTTATTTCACCTAATTTTTAATATAAATTTCCTCATATATGTGTATGTTTCCAGCACCAATAAATCCAATCCAAGGAAATTCACCACTATATATAATATACAAAATTTTCTATAACTAGTAGTGGGTGATTGTAACAAGCTTTCAGATGACACCAACCTAGTTTTGGACAATGATAGTAAGCAGGATGACTATAATAAAATGTTAGATAGCTATAAATAATCATCATTTATATATAGTGTTTATTTTATATATTATGCTAAGAGTGTTAATTAGTTAAAAAATAATAAAACCTAAATTTACTACATATTTGGATTCCTGTTGAAATCTTATGCAATTTAGAAAAACAAATTGTCATAATCTAAGTTTGTATGCAAAAGTTACAGTATCAAAAATTTGGGGAGTTGGCATTACACTTGTAGAAATATAATTCCATTATGAAGTAATAAAATTAAATTATTAATTCACATACCTTCATCATGTAATCATCCATATTTAAGTGTAATTCTAACTCCCTAGCTTCTTGAGGTTGTAACTTTTACATATAGACTCAGATTGCGATGATTTTTTTTGAAATGACATAAATTTTTGAGAGGAATATAAATATGATATAATATTTATGTTTATGGATTTTTTTTGTAAAAAAATTTAATCTCCATGTTCCATCACTTGATTCACCTACACAGTTAACCACCTAACTCCATGGATGACTAGATGATGAAGTCAAGTAATTACATGATGCAATTGGGTGACTGCATGATGCAGTTGGATGGTTTCATGATGTATTTGGATGATGTCATAATGTGGTCACCCTAGTGCATATTATAATTAAATGATTATATGATGCCACCTTATAATTCACCATGTGACACTTCATAATTTTCTTAGACTATTATATGCATTCTAGCCTGATTTACCACCATTGCAAAACCGATTCACCCAGTGACCTCTAATTTTTTTCTAACGCACTCTACTAAAATTTTGAATTTTATAACATGTGATTTTTAAAAATTTCCATTTTTAATTTATTTTTTTCATCTTATGCTTTTTTTTCTCTTGATTTATGTAACTTATATTATTGAATCTTTTATTGTTATAGTTTTGCCTTTTGAACTTTTTCTTGCTCTAAATTATCCTTTGGTATCCATTTTTGTACTAATTTTTATTTTATCACTTATGATTTGGGAGATGTAATAAAAAGGTGAGTGGGTTACTTAAGTGATTTATCAATGATAGTATCACCACTATAAATTATCTTTTATATTTTATTTTTTAAATCCAAACAACAATCTATATGATGCCCATGCATGTAATGAAATGCACAATAGTGTTTTGATCTCCTTAGAGGATGTAGAGGAGGCATTGTGGTCAAAGTGTTTCTAATAATTTCCCTTAGAATATAACTTTAACTCTTATTATCAATTTTCATAATTTTTGAATCACTTAGTGTAGATGTATTATATTTTAGTTTTTCATTTAGATATGAAATTTTGTTAGGTATAAGATTTCTATATGGAGATGCACTTATGTGATTTATAATAGCATATTATGGATTATTTTCACATTTAATATGATGTTCCAATAATGTGATATTTGAACTAAAAAATAATTTTTATTTTCAACTCTACTATTAACTTTCTCGTATTGATTATTTGATCATTTAGAACCTGACAAACACAAAACCTAGGTGCTTTAGATTAAACATGCTTACATACACCCTGAAGAGGAGATGTGGGAGGTTGAGGGGTTTGAGTAAGGATAGGTTGATTAGATTCATTTATAACTATAGGATGGGATACCTTACCTCCTTATATACTGATACCATTTAGCTAGTTAGAGGTAAAGTAATTATCACAACCTTGAGGGTTAGAAGGAAGAGGTTCTTTTCAATCTATAAAATATGACACTAAAACCTAGAAAACTTTTATTATAATAGAATATCTAAAAATCCTAAAATAGTAAATGTAAGTAGGAAACATAAGGATACAAATCTTATAAACATTTGTAAGTGTGTTTTGGTAACATTCAAATAAGATATAGGCTCACCAATATGTTTGATAAATTTTGGTATTTATAGAAAACCCTCAATGATAACACTATTATGTAAAATTAGGATAGTAATATAAAAATAATAACAATCACTAATTTTTACCTAGTTTTTTTATAAACTTAAAAAAAATAGTAAAGTGTAATGAGAAATAAAGACTTGGATATAAATGTCATCTATAGTAATAATAAGAAGTTAAAACTTATTGTGCAGTGAGGTCTAATGACTAGAATCAGAGATCAAGAGTTGTATCTAGACTTGGATAAAAATAATGAGAAGATGAAACTATATGGGTGTTTTTCATGCCCACTTATAATGAGGAAATAAATTTTTTTAGTTTTGTTATGTCTTTGTTTATAGAGCATGTATCTAGTGTAATAACTTGTGATCACTTGTAGACACCATTGTTTGACTGATTTTCCTTCAAAAAGACTAGTCTTATGACATGTGAAGATCAATACAAAATCATTTTAGAAAAGAGTTTAGTGGTTGAAGTTGGCAAATACCTCAACACCCCATGATTTTGGCCCTACCTACATGTTAATACTCCAAAGAGGGATAAAACTTCATTTACTTCTCCCATGTTATGATGGTGTGTGAATCAATGGTGTAATATGTTATATTATTGTTGAATAATAATGTGATTAAGTGACTTAACCATGAATTATGACCTATAAAATGTGTTTATACTTGAGCTCTAAGATACTAGTGTTTTATGAAATCATAATATGGAAAAATAAGTAATTTGCTCTCAATGTGCAATTATGATTATGGTGCCTTTTGATGTGTAAGCCTCCATCTTTTTCCAAATGGGTTTGAAAAGTGATTATATAATCATATATTTAAAATTCCTTAAAATAGGGATCATTAAGGACATATGTTTATGTTCCTATATCTTTTGATTTTAAAACATAGACATAAATGTGTAAGAAGACATGAGAGGGGGCAAGGACACTAGAGTGGTGTGCTATAGTCCCTTAGGATGCTATTGTTCAATGGGTTATTTCATCATGATGAGTGTTAGGTGTAGACACTTAGCTATGGCCACTTTTAGGCCTAAACAAAGATTCAATTCAATTTCTATCAAATGACACAATTTAAGCCTAAAAATCACTTGAATAGCCTTATTTTATCTGCTCAGAAGATTTAATTAGCTATAAATGTGACAAGGATAACTTATTTGGTGTATTACCATGTATGCACTAATAATATTAATAAAATAATAATAATAAGATATTAATTAATAAAAGTAGGTTATATTTATGTTCATAATAATAATAGATTAATTAATAAAAGTAGGTTGATTTCAAGGAGGAAGAAGCACAAAAGTTTGTGCACATGTTATTTTTGATAGGAAGTAACTTAGATTGGATATTATGACAATATGTACTAATAGTAGGTATGGTATTGAATTGAATTTTTCCATAAGAAATAAACTCTTTTTATGCCCAAGATCTCTTTTTTAAATATTTTGTGACATATTTACTCTTTCCCCAAAATGAAGAAAATAATATCTTGTGATGATGGTAATATTTTAAGAGAATTATTACAGGATGTAATATTACAACAATAAGAATCAAAAAATTCTTAAGGGTCTATATTATACATTTTATCTTATTTATTTGATTTATATTTTATCTATACTCTAACATAATTAATAACATGTTGAAAAGGACTACAATATGAATAATGAATTTCATAATCCTATGCAACATATGAGAGAGATGCTCATTCATTGAACCCATTATTAATCAATAGATTTAATGATTATGAATACAATATAGGAAAAAAACAAGGTATGAAGGGTGATCAAATAAAGGGTTTGAATTACTTTATATGATCTCAAATATAATTTTTCATTTTTATATTAGCATTGATAAAATATTTTATGTGAACCAAAAAGAAAACATCTAAAAGAGGCTTCATATAGTATAAAAAGGGACCCTAGGCATTTATGATATACCATGAGGTGCATGGAAACTAAAATTTGTGTTTAGTGTTGTAAAATGTCTTGAGTATTTGGAAAGTACACCTCACACCATGGTGGCATTAAAACATAAAACTACTTAGCCGATGACACTAGTCACTAAGTAGTTTTAAAACATCCAAAAATAAAAAATAAAGAGAAAATAAAATTTGAAATTTTTTTATGTATAGAGATTTAAAAAAATCAAACCAAGTTTAATAAAAATATATTCAATTTTAGATGCTATTTGAGGTAATAAGACAATTTCTTTGGTGCCAAATTAAATCCAAGGTCAAAGAAGATTGACTTGGGTTTTAGATTGATATCCTAAGTTAATGGTTGTCTTATTTTAGCATTAGGAATTCACACATAATTGTATGAAATTTTAGGACAAAATTAAGAAAAAAATAAGTAGTGTTTGCATAAAATAAGGGATCAACAAAAATTTTAATGTTATTTTTAATTCAATAATGAAATACTAAGAATAATTAAAGCATTAAAAATTAATTTAGATCTACACAATATACAGATATGAATGTAAAATATATAAATTTATAGAATTATAAATGAGTTATAAATATTAAATTGACAAAACATATACAAACCTAACTTGGATATGATTTATTGTTGATTGTTCAAGCTAATTTTGGATGAAAACTACTTGAAGAGACTAGTGAATTATGTTGCATATGAAAACAAAAATTTAAACTATGCTAGGACAAGGATGAACCAAGAGGATAAGATTATAATTTGGCATTTTATATTGAATAATGGTACATCTTGGCTTAATATGAGATTAATTTTATGATCTAGGTGCATTAGACTATCTACAAAGGTTTACTAATAGAATGTGTGGCCTGATTTACTATGTTAAAGCCTTGTAAAATAAAAACCCTAGCTCTTTCACATAAACCAAACATAAATCAAATTCCAAAGGGAGAATATGGTTTAGGGAATAACTAAGCTATCCTTATAAAATCATGTGTAATCTAAGTGTTTCCTACATATCCCAAAGTTGACTCAGTTTAAAGTAGTTCCCATTCCTAGAGTGAGTGTGTGAATCTCAACATTACTATATGAATGCAACTAAATATATTTCTTTTAATGCTTAATAATGAGTTTCATTGACCTAAAAACATGAATTAAAACTTGGCCTATTATTTTTATATTAAATTAGAATTAGAATTATAAATAATAGTGATGTTTTCTTTAGTGTGGAGTAGAAGTGCCAAGTGATTTGTAGTTGTAGTTGGAGAGGCCTTGATGTTCTTATATATAATAATATTTGAAATATTTTTGTTAACTAACCTTAATAAAAGTATGAGAGGGGTAAAATTAAATGTCTCTAATTTAAAAATTTACCATTGGAATATGAGGGAGAAGGTCACACTAGTAGATAAGGCTACATTAGTGGAGAAATCCACATTACATCTATGTAAACCTAGTGCAATATTATCCTATAAGGACATAGACTACTATGATCTAGTTGATAAGAGTCTTTAAGTAGAATAAGGATGTTTTAATTATGTTTTATATGTTTAAAATATGAATTATATAATAATGAATGTTCCTATAGATATTTCAAGTTAATAAAATGATGAACAGGGTAAGTAGAGGTAAACATGTCATGATTAAACATTGTCAATAACTTAATGAGTAAGTTTGAGTGTCTATAGGCACTAATAATACCTAATATAAATAGGGTAAATATAATAAGATAAAGCCACCCTAGTTTAAAATTAAGAAATGGATAAATTATATTTTGAGCAACTGATAAATTAAATAAGAAAAGAAGGGTAAAGAGAGATGTATACATAAATGATATTTACTAATATTTATAAATGTTATAAAATAGACTATATAATAGTGAAAATTTATTACAATACTTTGATTATGTTTTCTAGTGATGACCAATTTCAATAGCTAATTAATGTGGCTAATCACTTTTGAAATCCACTAAAAATGCACTTTTAAAAAGAAACTACCAAAATGGCTTTATTGATATTTTAGGTGTGAAATATCATGGGATCCCTTGTTAGCAAAAAGATTCTACAAATCCATATTTTCTAAGAAAATTCAATGTTTACACCCATCCAAGTATCTTCTCATTTGACTGAACCCTAATTTAGTACAATATTTCAAGACTAAATAAAATTTATAGGGTTAATGGATTGGGACCCATTGTGGATTGTAGTTATATATCCCACATTTTATAAATCATGGATTATGTATATCTATGTATGTGAGTGACCCAAAAATCTCACCTTCTCTCCTTAATATAATCAATAACAAAGTTGTATGCTAGTTACTACAACATTATTTTGGAATAATTACATAGTCATAAGACTTCAAGAGATGGTGAGAGAGGAATAAATTCAATATTTAGGCTCCTTAATAAGCATGGAATGGATATATTAATTATATAACCTAATTATTTAGTAAAAAATGGATTAGGTTACATGTGTATATATAAACCCCTTTGAATTTAAATTTAGACACATTTATGCATAGGATCACCATGGAAAAGAGTGAGAACCAATAATCAATCTAAAAAAAATCAACACGTGGTGACCCAATGGACCCACAAGGAAGATGGACACTTTCAACCACCACAAAATATAGTCAGACTACTTTTGATCATCACTAAAAATGAACATGACAACATAATACCATGAAGAAGAGATCAAGCTAAAATTAAGGATGACTAAAGTGATTTTGATGTAGAAAATTTGTATATCTAAAATTTTTCATGGGAAAAATTTGATGATGTAAGACTATGAAGGGTCCATTGTGAACCGAAAGTGTATTGAAAAGACCCAAAATTAAAAAGAGAACCAAACATACCAATTCATTTAAAATATACCAAAATTACATGGAATATACCAAAATAAGGTTTATACATCATTATCCATTTTGATGTGCATGTGTGAATTTATATCAAAGTGAGAAAAAAATTATGTGAATACTTAAGCATCACCTAATAGGATTTGAATATGGAATATATATTTATTAAGAATGAATAATCCATTATCCAATGTCAACAACACAAATATACCTATAAGAAAACTTGAAAGCATACAAGTAGGTTAATGTCTCAATAAATTAGAGGAAATTTAATAAATTAAATAATTAAAATAAAAATAAGAAAAGGAATCAATATACATAATGGTACATGAACCATGTTTCTATAGATACTTGCATCACATTCATGTCAACACTGCAATCAAAATGATTTTCTAAAATCACACATAAATTTGATTAGAAATCATAATTTGACTCAATTTACCCATACAATTGCTTATTTAATCTAAAATTATAATGACACACCCTTGATTGGGGTAATGGATTGTATCACAACATCAAATTTTATAAAATGAATCTTGAATCAAATTAGCCCTTTCCAAGTGTTATTACAAGGCAATTAAATGAATATTTAATTAGTAAAATAACATTATAAAAGACCACATTCATAATAATTATTTATTAATCCGAATTAATCAAACCTAATCTGATTCTAATATTAAATTCCATAGCCTTTTGGAATTATAATTTTTTATTAAAAATCATAAATTACAATATTACCTCAAATTAGTGACATCATAGAAGTAATTCAATAGAATGGAGTGGAGTATGGGAAATGTATCATCTTTCAGACACTCTCACACATCTTACACAATCCTCTCTTAAATGGCCTATTCCACACTCTAAAAGCATAAATAATTTTACATTTATTCCAAAATTCCTTCCACACTTCAAAAAGGTCTTAAATTAAGTTTCTTGCACACTCCATGTGTGAAATAATTAATTTTAGTGTTCATTATCCACTCTCCATTTAAAGATTATATGGAAAATTAAAGACCATTCCAAAATTATATATATACAAGGTCCTTTGGACATTATAAACAAGCTCTCTTGAACTAAACATATTATTTATAAATCATACTAGAGTTTCACATTTCTTCTCAAGCCAAATTTCAAGACCTCAAATAGATAAAGGGAAATGTTGCCCACATGTGAAGTTGACATTGTCAAAGATATCTTATCTACAAGCTGAGCACAAGCCTCTTATAACCATCAAGAAAATAATTTTCAAATTAAGGTATAATGTGTTTGGTTTGTTTTCTACTTGATTCATCTTGTATTTGACCTTGCTCAATCTTAGGGATTAGGCTTATAGTGTTGTGTTCATGTAATTATTTTGATTTCTTAATCACTAAAAATGAACTGACCCTTTTTAATTATCGATCTATAGTTTCCACTCTTTAAATTATAATATTGAATCTAAAATTTAAAATTGATTCCTTGGTTCATGGAAAACTAGATAATTGTATCCATATGTTAGGGTGAAAAATATACTTCTTCAAAGAAGTAAACACATGGTTCAACTAGCTCCACTTAGCTTATATAAGTGCTAAGAGAATGGGTTGAATGGATTTCCCCCATTTTTAGGTGAATTATGGATCCTTTAAATCATTCATCTCAAAATGTAAGGATTAAACATATAAAGTTTAACTATTTTACCAAAATATGACACTAGAGTATAGTTACACTAAGTGACTAGTAAAACTATCACATAGGAATTGATATAAGATAAATCAATCTTAACAAAAATTAGACATAGATTATATGTGATAAAAATATTAAATGATCATGAATGGAATTATTGAATAAGAAATGACCTAATAAAAATAAAAAGGTGATAAAAAAAATATAGCTAGGTAGAATATTGGGATTCTAAGATTGAAGTAGTGATCTAGAAGTGATATCCTTGATTTATATGAAGTATAGAATCATGAATATAAAATAATATATCAAAAATATATTAGACTAATAATGAATATTCCTAAGGTGTATTCCACCACTAAATATTATTTGCTTATGTTACTATCAAGTATGTTATATTACATTGAATCTAAACTACACAACTTTTCTAAATCTTAAATTTTATGTGTTGATGCACTATGATATACAATATAATCCTATGTAGTATATTTTTTTAATTCATGAATATGTTTGATTTTTTATTTTTATTATTGGCCAAACTTAACACAAACACTTTTAAAATATAAATCAATAAGTTAGTTGGTTCTAAAAACCTTAAAGGAGTTATAGCTACATATCCCACATGTTGGAATAATAACACATGTAGTTCTGGTAAACTATAATTGGACAATTCAAGTGAGGTTTTAAACCTCCTCTTCCTAGTTTGGGATGAAATTTCATACACATTAAGCTACATTTCATTTTGTACAAGATTTAAATTAAATATTTGATCCAAGTCCTTGAGTAGTGATAAAATAATGTTGAGTGTGCCTAAACTTGAAATGATATAAAAATCATTTTAATCCTTCTTAGTTGTTATTAAAATTCCTCTAGATAATTTGTATCTATAAAATTATCTTGTTTAAATTAAATATCTATTTGTGTGTAAGTCGACTAAAGAAAAATAAAATAAACTATATACATTGATTTATACATTAAAATTATGAAATCAAGGGCATAATGGGCCCACAAAAAATAAGGGACAAATTTAGTGGGCTGCTAAATCTGCATAAGGAATATTTGAAAATCTTCCTAGAGGAAGAAAGACCATATAATGAAGGAAAAAACATAAAATAAGCTTGTAATCATAAAAATAGAAAATAAAAAAATAGATAAAAATAGCATGATATTGTAGAGAATAATAATAAGGATGAATACACACAAGAAATCACTAATAAGACCCTAAATTGAATAAATGATCCATATATACAAAATAGTATTGAAAAAATTGTAATAACATGCCTTTTACCAAATTAGGTGTCTACATAATCTACCTAATTTTATGTGCATGTGTGAGTGAATGAATGTGTGTGATAAAATATAAAAATAATAATTATTTTGACAAGTACTTTGAATTACATATGAAAATAATGATGAAGTATTTGCATGTATCCATATACACTTTAATTATTTACAAAAAAAAAATGTACTTGTGCACAATGTAAATATACCCACAAATAATCAATGTTGTATCAATTTAATGTGAAATACAATAACATTGAAAAAAAAGCATAAGAATGACTACACCTTTTTTTAAATTAAAAGCACTTGAAAAACAAATAAACATTCTAGTTATTCTTATTATAAAGTTTTATTCAAGACCTAAAATTTTATAAGACTTCTCAAAGAGTTATGACAACCCAATCCACTTCTTGATCATCGAAGTACATAATTTGTACAAGTACTGGTGCTCTCACATTCACGTGATCTATTTTCTCAATTTTGTTTCATTTTTAAAAATCTTGAAATATTTTGATATATGACCTATTTTTGAAGTGAGGGATTATAAAACATGATCCTATGATCACTCATCTCAAAATAAATAGTTAAAATCATTATGTGTTATAAAACTATATTATTAAAGCTTTGAAAATCCTTGGAAATTTTGTACAAGCATATGTATGTAATCATAAAAACATATCATGTAATAAAATTTAATTTTTTTTGGTAAATTACATGTAACCATTGAAAAATATCATTGTGTAAAATACATATAAAAATCATAAGTAACCATCACAAAATATTAGCATGTATATCTCAACATTAAGATGAAAAAGTAACATATCTAACTGTAACCACATAGAAAAGATAATATCCTATAAAAATTAGTGGCAAGATATAACTATAGGGAATATGAGGATAAATATATGGGGGAAACTATGTGTCCCACATGTAGGCAATATTATATACATGTATTACATCCATGTGAAACCATATAGTATATATAAAAACATGTAATGTTTAATATGTGTGCACATATTTTATGAAGATTAATTAAGGAAGGGAGTGGAAAAAACATTCCCTACTATCTAAATATTAGAATAGATAAATAATATATTCATATGAAACCATGTACTAAAGATAACATTATGCTAATTCCCAAAGGTGGGAACATCCTAAAAATGAGTATGAAATAATGATGGAGAACATAATATCTCGATGTGGAGAAGTGCTCAAATATAGAAAAATATATAAATATATGTATCATGTGTAGAAATAAAACATTTTAAGGTGTGTGTAATATAATTTCATATATTGGTATGTAATAGTGTAAAATAAAATTACACAAGGAAGTGAAAGGATCCATAGAATATATGTATCAATAAAAATTAATGATAAATATATGTGAGTAATATGTCATAGGAAAAGTATCAGTGAAAATCATGGAGAGGTATGTAGGTTTATTTCCCATGAATGTAAAGGTTTAGATAGATATCATTAATGAATATCACAAAATAAGTGTGTGTCTAATTCCCCTATAGGAAGTAATAAATTAATATAGTATGTTCTCATTATCATTACATATAACTTGTAAAAATTAATGATAAACCTATGGGTGATATGGTCTTGAGTGGTAATGGTAATTTAGATATAGGTGTAAACATTGAAGCATGTGGAGAGGAGAGGTTAGAATCATTACCACAAATGATATATGCATACTCTAAAGTATGTATAATAGTAATTGTATATCATGATTATAAGAGAGGTTAATTACTCATTACTAATTTTAAAAAAAAAACAAATTGATGAACATGACATTTTAAATCATAATCCCTTAGTTTGGTCAAGGTCTAGGACAATGTAAACCAATAGAAATACATACAAAAAATTATACCTTTCCCATGGATTAATTCTCCAAGAAATTTTATGGTGTATTGATCCTGAGATTATATCTATAGAGTCTTTATCAAAGTCACACCTTCACATAGGAAACATCTCCCCTAGGTTAAATAAGATTTGACCTAAATTTAATAGAATAAGAGAGACTAATGATGAATTTTTCCTTTAAATTTTTGAAAAATAATTTTACACTAAAAATATTAGTATGCCCAAAAGGGTCATCCTCTAATTATATTTTGATCAGATTGATTATGGTTGTCATATCAAGATCAAGATGTATGGCCATAATTCATTCCAATTTAGGTAATAAATTCCATTAATATTTGGAGTTTGGGTCTACATTTATTAGGCATGGGCCCAATTTTATGATATTTCCTTACATTTATGGTAATGTTTGACAACTATCTAAGTGATGTCATGATAATTTCACTATTCATATATTTTTTGAATATTTTAATATTGCATAATAAATAAATAGCTAGTTTATATAGATTTTTATGCTTATCTATTTGATTTGATTTGATAGGTTAATTAATGTAGATTATCTTTGATGTGATTTATGAAATATCAAAACTAAAATTAAAATTTTGACCTCATTAATCCAAAAAAGTCTCTTTAAAAGTTATAATTTGACTCAAAATGAATTAGATGAAGTTGATGATTATGTATGGTGCATTACCTAAATCTAGGATACATCAATACATTTCATAATATGAATTTCAAGTGTGTGGAATTATTTGGGTGTTTCAGTGATTCATGCATTGCTTTTAAAATCCATTCTAATTGTAATTTCAACATGAAAGTGATGAGAATTGGGTGTCTAAAATTTCCCTTATTTAAGGTGTTACAAGACACTAGATAAAGTAATAAATTTTTAATGAATTAAAAATTTGTTAAAACTATTTAATAAATATTAAATAATGGTGTTCTCATGTTTCTATTGATCCTTGTGAAATTTACTAAAAATAAGTTCACACCAGTTCTCCAAACAATGTTCAGGATGCCCATGATACCCTTTGAAGGAGTGGCAAAAAAATAAGACTGATAGATGGGGCCTCAAAATGAAGAAACAATGATATATAACACTTCACAAGTGATTTATCTGATTGATAGAGTATAAATATGATTTTCTCAAAACTATGGGGATAAATTAATTGATTGATAAAAGGAGTTTCAAATTTAACTGAAAGGGACTAAAAATAAAGCATTTCGAGCCATAAAGATTTTGGGTCTTAACAACAAAACATCATAAAGAGAACATGAAATAATTGACTTGTAAATTTATATGTAAAACAAATATCAATATCATATAATATCTCTAGAAGTTAATGGTTAGCATAATGAACTTTCCTTGCATATATAGGCAAGGAAGATCAATCATAGTTGTAAGATCAAGATATGAGATAACTTATGGATAAAAACCCACTATACGTAAATAGAAAATATTTAATATCCACACCTAAGTGGGTGGAAAAACAATAATGCTTAACTATATAAATCACTTAGGTAACATGAGTTAACATAAATAACTTACTCTAACACCCCTTTTCATTTGAATCTAGGGGCCAAAAATAAAGTGGGATATCCATAGTATGAGTCTTAATAATAATGAATAATTAGGTACTCATGTAAACTATATCCATGAATAAATGAAGAAGGAATATGTACTCATAAACAACCCCCAAGGACAAATTCCTAAACCCTAATTGTGCCACACCACTGAAGGTGATGAGTGATGAAAAAGGATTCATAAAGATGTCAAAAACCTATTGTTGAGTCAAAATGCACTCCAAGTAGATAAATCCATCTTGAATGTGATGATGAATGAAGTTCATGTGAATCTCAATATGCTTGGTTTATTGGTGCTCAAAAGGGTTATGAGAAATGTGAATTTCACTTTATCTGTCACATCAAAGTATAGTAGGTAAATATTATGTGAAGCCAAACTATGTCAATAACTATCATAACCAAAGAACCTAATGACTCATTGTGACCTCTACCCTATACTCTACCTTTGTATATGAAAGTGTAATATACTACTACTTCTTACATGCCCAATTAACTAAAGAAGAACCAAAACAAAAAATGTATCTAGAATTGGAACACCTTTCATCAATAGAACCAACCCAATATGAATTGGTATAGCCAATTAACTGAGTATAACCTCTATTATAGTGTAATCTAATGTGGGAAGTTCCTTATAGATATTGAAAACTCATTTTAGCAACCTACCAATGGCTATCATGAGGATTATGTGAAAAAAAATATAAAATCCTAACTTCAAAGTAAATATTAGGGAGGGTGTGGGTTAAGTACATGAGACTTCCACCCAACTACCTATATAATATAGGATCAAAAAGAGGAGTGGAGTAGGTGGAATTAAAATTAAATAAAGACTAGGAAGGAAAGGGACTTGGCTTGTAATTATACATTCCAAAATTTTGAATAAGATCATGGGTGGAGTTTTTATGACTCAAATGAATCCTTGAATCTAAATGAAGAATCTAAAAACAAGGAAAATTTATAAAATACCAAGGTCTATCTTATCAAATAGCATGGAAAGAGCCTACTAAACAACTTGAATATGAGAAGAACTCCTAGTAAGAAACAAATCAACATACAATAAAAGTATAAAAATATCCTCTCCAACATGTATATATACTAGAGGATTTGAGTGGTATAAAATAAATCTAGTAGATAGAAGAAAATAATCATTCCTCATACTATGCCCGATGGGTCTATTTGAGACAATATAGAGACCTTAGTAGTTTTAAAAAAAGAGAATAATCATGAACAAACCCAATAGGTTACTCCATGATATTTCCTCCTAAAACTCCCCATGTAATAAGGCACTCTTTACATTTATTTGTTACAATGGAAAATATTTTGGTGAAATAAGAGAAAGGACAAGGTGCACATAATCCATCTTGGTAATGGGGGAAAAAGTCCTAGAGTAATCAATACCTTTCACTTATGATAAAACCTTTGAAACAATACAAGCCTTATACTTATCAATGGACCCATCAACTCCATATTTGTTTTGGTATATCCACTTTCATCAAACCATCTTTATTCCCTTAGGAAGAGATACAAGATCCTAGGTATGATTCTTCATCAAAGAAGAATACTCATGTATCATTACATCATCCCACTCTTATATCTCATGAGCCTATGAAAAATACTATGGGTCCCTAAAAAAATCCTGATACAAAAGTCTAGAAGCTTAGAATGTGCATGATGATGTATAATAGATGGAAGATATTGTATGAAAGGTGTTTCCTCAAAAGTTATAGTATGATCCCACTTAGGCATAGTGGTAATATGATCCTGTATATATTCATAACCTCCTTAGTGGGATTATGAATTGGATACTCAAAATAGGAATCCTAAAGATGAAGTGAAGAATAATCAATGGGTGGGAGCAAAGAATAAAAATAATACATGGAATAATGTGAATAATCATGAGAAGAGAAACACTCATCAAACTAAACATGTGTTTAAAAAATAACATCATGAGTATTTAGATCCAAAAGTTAATAAGCTCTCATTTACTCATAATACACTACAAAGATCAAATGTTTTCTCTTCTTATCCAAGGTTTTTATTTTATTATTTGGTACAAAATACCAAGCATGGATCTCAAAAACTTTAAAAATGAGACATCAAGCTTAGTTACAGACCAAACCTCCTCTAAATTAATATTCTCAAGTTCTTTGTGTGATGTGTAATTTTAAATGTAGTTTTCATAATTAATTGCTTTTGCCTAGTATATAAGAAGCACATCCTAAGAATGCACCATGTATTTAGCCATTTCCTTTAATGTTTTGTTATTTATTTATAAAGGCCATTTTTAATGTCGTATGATGAACATAATTTTGGTGAACAATACCATGAGCTACCAAAAAAAAATTAAACTCTTTGTTGAAGTACCCCCCTTTATTATCAGTGTGAATCTTCTTTATGAAACTATAAGATTGATTCTCAACAAAAGTATTAAATAATTTTAAGTGTGAAAAAAATTCACTATTTACTTGAGAAAATAAACCCAATTATGCCTCAATAAATTATCAATTGATTGAAGTGCATACTTAGCTTAATTGAATTATGGAGTAGGAAAAAACATCAAGTCACTGTGTACGATCTCAAGTGGTTAAGAATATCTCTTCGACACACCATCAGGAAATGGATCATGGTGTTTTTTCCCTAATGCATAGTCAAGGAAAACTTCATCAAAATAATAAACTATAAGAAGACCATCCACCATACCATGAGTTCTCAACTCCTTCAAATTATATAATTAAGATGTCCAAATATCCCATGCTAAATCTTACTTTTAGAATCATCATGAGAAACCAAGTATGTCCTCATAGAAGAAGTGTCATCAAAACCCTGAAAGTGATATAGTATAGAATTATGATAAATGATGCCTTGTTAAATAAGTGAATGAGGCTCCAAAAAGGTTTAAATTTCAACCCCTTCGGTGTGAAATTTATTGTCTTACCTTAATTAGAATGAAAATTTTGATAAACATAAAGTATATTTTTAGTGATGTCAAGAACATACAACGCATCAATGATGCATCCAAAAATAAGTTTTATGTTACCTTTTCCCTTAAAAAAATAAAATAAGAATCCCCAACCTTAATTTTATAGGTATAACTCAAACTATGAGATAGAAAATATTCTTTAGAAGAAGTATTATGGTGAGAAGCACCAAAATATATAACCTAATTATCTATAATAAGTGACTGAGATATCCCAATAATAGTAAGTGTTTTCCCAAGCTCATTGGATGGAGGTAGGGTGGATATAGATATCTTGTGTTTTCTAATTTAATACTCTAACATTTACATTCTCTTACAACATCTAGTTTTTACATGACTAGTCCCTCTACAAAAAGAGCATGAAAGGCTAGACTTATTCTTGGATTTAGAAGACTCCTTGGGTTTAGAGTTATTGTCTTTTATTTTAGTCAATATTTGAGATGGAAAATGAGTGGTTTTGGGTTTATGTTTTGATTTTACCTTTCCCTTAAAATTAGATGTTACTAATTCATTTTGAGAGGTGGAAGACTCAAGGTTAGACAATTTGGATTCTTCCTTAGTAATTCTTTCTCAAAACAAATCTAAATTATATATTTTGAATTTGGAACCTATTAGGCTTATTTTTCACACCCCACCACAATTTTTTTTGAAATAATAAGTTGATAATCTTATTTTCCATAGTGGTGACCAAGTCATAAAATCTAAAACTGTAATCAGGGACCTTAAGTCAATTCGGTTCATTTATGAATACACATTGTTTCCAATTAAGTAATTTAATGATTATAATATTCTATAAATTTATATCTTCATTAAATTTGTTTTAGAAAGAATTTTTTATATCAAAGAGATAATTAAAATTCTAGTCATATAAAATACAAAATTGTTTAACTTGAGTATGGATAAAGACACCTAATCCATAGGTCTTCCTACTTGCTTGCACAACCCTTTTAGGCTCTTCTTTCACTTATTTCTAGTCTTCCACAACCTTTCATAATTAACCCTTATAGAACCAAGTAAATTTTTCAATCCTATATCCATCCCCCTAGGTCTCATTCCCTCTAGATAATATTTCCCAACTTGGATAGGAGTGTTAGAACCCATGGTGTCTTATTTCTTATGCTATTATCTAAGTGTAATTTTTATCCTAACAATCATATTTTCTTAAATCCTTATCCTAATTTATGCCAGCCTAACATGAATTCATATAACCCATGGTCATTAATTTTCCTATAAAAAGAAATTAAAATTCCATTTATAATGATTGGAATTCATTTACAAGAGAGAATCAAGAATACAAGCAAGTACACTCAAGTACTTTTCACTATTCTCTGCATACAACCTTCCAATATTATTCTAAGCTTATTTAAACACTTACACCAGCCCCTAGCCATCTGAAATACACCTAGTTTCACATTTAGTTGTATTTTCATACATAATTACACCAAGCACTTCAATGGGAGAACCACATTATCTTTATCCCTCCTTGGAGTATTGGTATGTATGCAATGTGCCCACACATAGGGTGTGAAGTGCATCCAATGTATCCTTTAAACACTAACCCATTCTCTCTCTTTCCCAAGTTACCATTCAAGTTCAATAATAAAGAGATATTAAGTATTTAAATATTAAAATAGATTAATAATGAGCTTCACAAAATTATAAGATTTGATAATTCATTGACAGGGTAACATGGAGATATCGAGTAGAACCCAAAAAACATAGATCACCTAGACAATAATGCTAAAAAAGGACTATAACATTGAATTATAGGGTGTCACACTTTCAATGATCCTATCCAATCTAGAAAGGAACTCTATGATATTGTTTGAAAAATTCTCCCAAGCCTACAAAAAAAATCCAAACCTTGCAACATCTGTCTCATTCAGTTTCCAGCTAAGTTTGATTTTTTCTTTATTATTACTATCTTTCGAAAAGGTAAAAATATAATCTATTTACACAAGTTAGTGGCTTAATTATTACACATTATTTATTTATTTACCCTAATTATACCCATTTATTTAATTAGGATTAAAACTCTATTATTTTGAAAAATAATAAAGCATTTGGTGAACCTGATTTCAATTTTTTGCACAAAAACCCTACAAATCCTAGGGTAAATTATTTCTAATTTTTTACCATATTTTCATAATTTTCCTATATTTAGAAATTATAAATCTAAAAATTAATTTAAAAATTATCATATATCTTGTTAAAACCATAGTTTACACATACTAGTTCCTTTTTGCATATAAATACATTCCTAACACTAGGAAAAATATATTGTTAATTTTAGAAATATTTTCTAATTTTTCCTAGTTTTTTCAAGAAAATTTATAAATATTTTGTATAAATTCATATCAAAAATTTAAAATTATCATACTAATTTAAAAAATAAATATAAAAATAAAAAATATCATTCATACACCCTATTTGCATCAACTAGCTCCCAATAATTTTCCAATTATTTTATAAAGTTTTAGTTGCATATTAAAATCAAAAAATCATCTCAAAATTCAAAAATTCATAGTAATTTTCAAAAAATTATTTTCTTCAAAACCCTAGCTACAACTACTAGGTCCCATTAAATCAAGCATTTTCCCATAAATTTTTGAAATTTTTCTTGAATACTTAACTTGGAAATTTAATCTAAATCAAAAAAATTCATAGTATTTTTCATAAACATATTTGAAAAAATCACTAGTTGCATATAATATCACCTATTTTGGTTCTTGAGGTATCACCTTACATGTTTGGGAGTTCTGAATCCTTTCTATGTATATTCTAGTTCCTTGTTTATAATATATCAACTTAATCTTTTTGACTATTATCCAAGTGTTTTCCTTATACCAGCTAAGTTCCTTACATCTCTTCCTTCGAGATGAAGTGCAAGACTTAGTGGAAATCTTCCTGAATTCACCCAAATTCCTACAACTTAGCCATATTTATCCAAAACTCAAAAGATCTGGTTGAAATATAATTCAAGAAACAAGAATAATGCAATAACAATAATGTTATCTCTGAGAAGAGATGTTTTATTCACAAAATTTGTAGACCCAAACATATGCCTATCTCTAAGAAGAGATGTGTAATTTCCATTTTGAGTTACATCTTCATTTATACATGTTTTAAAGGTAGGAGGAGGATTTTTAAGGTCAGCAATCTCGAGGGAGATTAAGTGGTTTAACATCCATGATTTACAACAATACAAAATTTGAAGAACTACTATTTTTAGAAACTTACTATTTTTAGACCACACTACTAAAACTAAAATGTGGGGTACTTCCATTAGATTTTTAGGGATAAAAATACATCTATAAAATATCCATGCCATCTTACCATGTTCTCCTCATTCTTATCTTTCCAACAGTTCAAATGATGAGTCAATTAGAGCTATGGTACAAAAGTTATGGCTCTCAGAAGTTCCATCATCAATTGGGGTACAACCATCACTCAAATTGTCACCTAAATTATTTCCTAGATCATTCCTCCCTCCTTCAGAATCAATGTTCCACATTGCATCAATATTCCTCAACAAGTGTGGTAGTTGTGTCTTAATTTAATTCTTAATTCATACTTGGAATGGATTGTGCTTTGTGGAGTTATGTAGGCCCTAATTTTTCACCATTTCTATCTGACTATTAATTTATGGATGGAAGGCCATGAAATTCTTTAGCTTGTTATCTATTGAATTTTGTTGTTGTGTTGTTTGTTTATTCAAGGCTGCAACATCTACCATTTTGTATTCTTGTGGCTTGACTACCATGAGAACAAATTTCTTGGAACTAATCAAGGAGATAGATGTAGAAGGTGGTACCTCTGGTACCCTATAGCATCATGTTCCAAGAGTGAGAGTGATCCTTCAAGTTCTTGATTCATATATGCCATGTCAATCATACATGAATGGCTGACCAAAGATTACATTGTAAACATCTAGATTGACCACATCACATAAGACCTCATCTTAGAAAGGTTTTATTGCATATGAGAGAAGACATTGGTGGGTGACATAGAGGTTTCTCCTTGGACTCAACCATCTAATGCTGTATGGATTTGGGTGAGACTTCATGGACAAATTTAGGCTTTTCACAACATTAGTAGAGATTAAATTATTTTGACTCCCAATATCAAGAATGAAATGCAAAGGCTTACCTTTCACCCATAACTTAGAATGAAACAACCTTTCCTTGTCATCTAGCCTCTCCTCATGGGTCTATAATGAAGTAATGATAAATTAGGAACAAAATATACAATCTCTTCTTCATCCTCTTTAATTATAGGCTATGTATGAGGTAGAGTAGTAGATGTTGAGGATTATGACTCAAAAAGTAGGGACTTGATGGCTTGACATTCTTCTTTGGAATGAGTTCCAGAATTGTGATAATCACACCACCTCCCAGTCTTTCCTTCCTTTTTCTTCCAATTTTGGCCTCATGTTTGACCTTCTTTATCACTTTTCCATTTTGAAGGTTGACTCTTCATATTCATTCTTTCATGTTTTTGCTCAATCTTCACTGTTAACTTGTACGCCTCACTGAGGGTTTCCAAATTGAAGAGTTCCATTTCTCCCCATATGTACCATTGTAGTCCAACATGATATTTGAGAACCTTGTGTTTCTCACTTTCTTGGATTCCCAATCTCATAGATAGAGAATGAAAAATATCAATGTAATCTTGAATAAATTGTTCCTTACCTTGGCGAAGTTGTTGACACTCTATATACAGATCGTCATATGCTCTAATAGGGTAGTATTCTTCCTTTATAGCTTCTATGAAATCATCCTAGGTAGGTTCTACCTTAAGGTCAATATCATCCATACAAAATATCTTTTTGTATATTTCCCACCAATTTTTTTTATAGGTAATGATGCTTTCAAAAGAGCAAAATCAATCTTCTATTTATTAGTGAATTTATTTACAAAAAAATAAGATGACAATTGATCTAACCAAATCTCTACTTAATCATCATTTATTTTTCCCTCAAATGTAGGGATATCAAAATTCACCTGAACTTTGAAGGGTGTTGAGGCACTGAAAGGATGTGGGGTTACAGATGAGGAGCCAAAATTTCCCATCATAATTTTTTGGAGAATCTGGGAAAATTTTTGTATCATCTATGCTTGTTGTTTTTGGAGGGATTCATTCACCATTTCCTTTAAAGAATCAGATGTCTCAGTATTTTCTACCATTTGAAATCATTTGGAGTGAATAGGTGGATAGTTTACTAGTTCCATTTTCCACCCAAGCTTCCTGTAATCTAACCTCATCTTCAAGATCATACACTCTAAAGACAAACCACTGTGATACCACTGATCCAAAAATCAAAAGATTTGTTTGAAAGAGAATTCAATAAATAAGAACAACACAATAATAATAATGATATCTTTGAGAAGAGATGTTTTATTCACTAAATTTGCAGACCCAAACATATGCCTATCTCTGAGAAGAGATGTCTAATTTCCATTTTAGATTACACATTTATTTACACATGTTTTAAAGGTAGGAGGAGGATGTGTAAGGTCACCAATCTTGAGGGAGATTAAGTGGTTTAAATTCCATGATTTACAATAATACAAAATTCAAGGAATTATTATTTTTATAAACTTACTATTTTTAGACTGCACTACTAAAATTGAAATTTAGGGCACTTTCATTGGGTTTTTAGTGATCAAAATCCATCAAGAAAAGCTCTATTCCATCTCATCATGTAATACTCATTCTTAGCTTTCTAACAGTTCAAATGGTGAGTCAATTTGAGCTATGGTGTAAAAGTTATGGCTCCTAAAAGTTTTGTCATCAATTGGGGTAGAACCATCACCCAAATTATTGCCTGAATTGTTGCCCAAATCAGATATACCATAGATAAACAACTAAATCAGGTTCTAGTAATAGATTATACACATCTATATTACACCAATTTTAATGAGGATAATTTTGACAAAGAGCAATATGTAAATAACAATGATGTTGTACACACTAGTGCTCATTTTCCACCACATTGGACTACTGATCCACTTCCAACTATTGTTGATAATGAAGTTGTCCTTAAAAAATATTTTATTTGATAAATATTTAGAGAAAGACTCATAAAAAGACCCCAATATCATACTCTTATCTTGAAATCTCTCATGGAAATTAAAAAGGCTAATCAAGTTAAGTCTCAAACCATAAATCAACTCGTTAAAAATGACACTATGAGGGAAACTATGTCTCAACAACCCCCTATAGGTACCCAACCTTATTCTATACCACTAGTTACAACTAGTACATCCCAGTCTCTTGATGTGGTATCCCTTGTGTAAGAGATAAGATCTCTTCAATCCAAGTTGCAAAATCTTGAGTAAGGTACCACTAGACCTACACAAGCTTTGGATTCTTTTTCTCTTCTACATACACCATTCACATGTCACATTACTTCTACACCCTTACCACAAGGTTTTTTTCAACCTAATCTTACTATTTATGATGGAAAGGGTGATCTAGAGACACACTTGAGAGATTTTTATGCAACATGTTTGGAGTATGTACACAATGACTGGCTACTTACCAAGCTATTTCTATAAAACTTAAAGTATTGTGCTTTACAATGGTTCTATAGTCTACCAAATTAGTTAGTTCATGCATTCAATCCTTTAACTAACATGTTCTTAGCATATTTTAGCATTAACATTAGTGATAAATTTTCATAATCTTAATAGAAATAATGAGCAAATGAGCATCTCATGGACTATGTTCTTAGGTATAAGACCATCTTGGCTAAGATGACTAGTCCCATGGTAGATCAGGATCTATAGGACCTATTCAATTAGAGTCTTCTACCAGCACTTCATGAATCAATTATGTTTAAGTGATTCTCTTCTTTCACTAAATTGTGTCCTACACTAAAGGAAAGAGAATTGAAACTCATTTCAATGGGTAAACTCAAGTAGACAAGCATTCCAAACATAACTAATAAGAGTAACAATAAAGTCCCATACAAGGTCAAGTTTAATGATACAAAAAGGTATAATTAACCTACATTAAATGTAGCTTCAGAGCTTCCTCAATTTATATTTTTATCATCTCCCCCTCAATGTACTTTCTCACATCTTCTAGTTCTTCCAGCTAAGGTTTTACAACTTTTGGATTTTAATATCATATCTCTCCATCCTATTCAAGAATTTAATGCAACCAAACCTCTTCCTAATGGATATTATTAGCAACAATTTTTTGATTACCATAAGGCACCAGGGCACACTACAAATAGATGCATCAGTTTGAAATATAAGATATAGGACTTGATAGATGATAACCTACTTGATCTTGGCACTTCAATTGAGCCTCCATATGAAAAACCAACATAGGATAAAGCTTTGAAAATATTCTTAGATCAATTTCCATAGCATTTAAAATAGGATATAAGGGACACATTAGGGGTTCACCATGCATATCATACACATCCACCACCTGTTACATACCAGGCACCTTCAGTTGAGTCACATCCTTTGAGTGGTATGATCAGTGTGTACAAATCTAGAGTTCCAACTAGACCTTCGATATCCTTCTTAGATCATGAGATTATGGAGGATAATTTTGACTATAATACACTATTTATTAGAGCACATATTCATAATCAGCCCATTCACAATGTTCTCATTGATAATGGTTCTAGTGTCAACATGTGTACCATTACATTATTTCAACATTTAGGCTATTCAGAGTAGGATATCACCTTGATAGATACATTTATTAGTAGATTTAGTGGGCACATATAGAGTTCATTGGCTAAGATTGTACTTCCTTTATATATTGGTCCAACATATGTGACCACATATTTCACTATAGTTTCCAATGCAAGAGTTTTTGATATGTTACTTGGTCACCCTTGGATTTAGAAAATTTGAGTAGTATCCTCTACAGTTCAGAAATGTGTGAAATTCATTCATGCTAATCAGGTTATTATAGTTGGTGGAGTTTTGTATGAGTTACTACTACCCACTTCAGATCCATCTACTTTATAGTCACTAGTTCTAGCTTCTCCACCAATTTTAGTTTCCACACCAATTACAGATCTTCTTTCAATACAGATTTATACATAATTGACACATCCATCACCAGTAAAGAGGGCCCACACACCTCCACAACTTTGGGATTCTAGATAGCTTCTAACTATAATTTTCACACCCAGAGTAGTTTCATTGAGATCTCATGGGTTTACACATAAAGTACATGTTTAGAGAGCTTCTCCTACTTCTAGATGGGTCCCTAATAACCCTAAAATTACATTCACTTCTCAAAGTTATAGCGAGACCCCACAATCATTTTCTACTTTAGAGATTTTAGATCATCTACAACATATACAACTTTCAGAGCCACAATCTTAGTATTTTCATCATGCTTCACATTCATTCACAATTCCACTCGTTGATATAAGACACCATGATGGAGAATCTCGCATGAGACTCATTAGTTAGTATCATCCTATCCCAACCTAATTGTACATAATCTCTTTTTCTTGATTGTACATAGCTTATATAAAAATACAAAAACTATACAAAATTTAAAAATATAAAATCATTCAAATAATTCAAAAACACTAGAAACATTTAGATTGTATGCATCATCCATGTGTTTCATTTCAATTACTATGTTAGACATATATTTACTATTATATTCTATTTTTTTTCGATTATCTACATTACCATGCTTCACTTGATCTTTGTTGAGTGTGTACAGTGATTTCTAGATCCTTGATTGCTTCACTCTATCAATTAAGGGGCCATCCTACTTCTACATTCAAGATACACATTGATATACATCTTCCCACTGGGATCATACTATAATATACATCTTCTACATGACTACACCATCTAGGTTATGTCATTCTTATAGCACACACTCTAGTTATCATGTTGGCATACTATACTTAGTAGATTACATAGATTACCACATCGACACTCACTAGTATCTTGCATTTATGTATTTCCTAGCATATACCCAGTCTTATGCCAGATATGTCTTGCATTATTTCACTCTTTCTTTGATTAGTTAGATGTGATTGTACCTTTCAAGTTTTTACATTCTTTCCTTTATTTCTTTGCATAGCTAGATGTGATTGCATTTCTAATTCTAGTTTTGTTTCTTATGTGTTCCTTAGGACACTTGCCAATGTCCTTTGCTTTTATTCATGTGTGTGTGCCTTTGGACATTTTCCAATGTCCCTTGCTTGTAATCTTCTATGTGTTTGTGGGCCTCATGCTAGTCTTTACTTGTTTTAAATTATATGTGTATGTGGTATTTGAACATGCCTTATATGCTTGCTTTCCAATTTGAGTAACTTGTGTTTATGTCCCTTGTTTGAGTGGCCCCTTGGCTAATATTGTATGCTTCTTGATTTTTTCTTCTTTCTTTACATGTTTGTTTCTTGATTGTTTGTCCTTGTTTGCAATGTCATGATCCATATCATGTATTTACTTTTCTTTCCTAGATGTCATAATAGACATCATACTCCATCCCTCTAACTAAAAACTAACATCTAACATTTATAGTTCTAATTTAATACATTACACATGATTTTACATTGTTATATTTAAATAGGCATACCCCTATTGATCTAACAAGATCTCAATATAAACATTGTTATATCTAGAGATATATTATCAAATATCATTGTTATATCATGTATCTATGTTACATAACACACTTTCAAGACTCTTTTCTTCTGAGGGTAGTCATTTCAAGTTCAATCATTCATAACCTTAGAAGAGGGGGAAAATAGGGGTTTTATCATAGAGATCAAATATCCTAGTAGTCAAAATAGTAACATTTAGATCACCTTGTTTAGAATCCAAAGGTAAAACTAGTTAGAATAGAACAAAAAAATAATGACAGTTCTAGATCAACAACCAATTTTAACATAGGACAATAACACCAAAAATGGAAAACACCAAACACAATGGTGTCCTCATTTTGGTGCTCTTGTCTAGGCATAAAAACACATAGGTTCTCTAATAATAGGCAAAAATTTTAGCTTAACTATAGTTTTTACACATCCAGATTAGTCAGAATCAATAGTTTTAGTATAATTTTCTTAGGGAATCCAGATATAGGGGGTATCATGTGTGGCATGATGGATCTCATTTAAAATTTTAGATTAGGTATTTCACATAACTTATAGATTAGAATCCATGTTATAGACACTAGTGATTAGGGGAAATGTGCATGGCACATTGGTCTTCATTTGTTTTCAAGTTCAATTTATTACCTCGGCATTCTCAGTAGTTGTGTACCTTAATCCATCTATAGTTGGTTGACATATTTTTCAAGTTGAAATTTCATACAAGTATAACTTCTTGATTACCTGAGTTCTTGAGTTGACTTTCACATAAGCCTAGTGCATCAGTTTTGGAGTGGCTTTTATATAGGCCTAATTTCTACCTTTCATAATGGCCAAGAGTAGCCTAGTTTCTAGCATAAAGTCATCTATTGATGCCACATTATCATATATTTGAAACATCCATGGGATCCATGAACCATCTCATATGAAATTTATTGTATACTAGTATCACTTCATAAATTCACTTCATAGGGCAATGATGGCTCTTAAGGGCTTGTCTTTATATTCTTGAGCCACCTATTCAGAAGGATTAGACACATAGTCTAGACATCAATTTTCACATGCATGATCATCTAGCTTCACTTAATAGGTGATGATGGAGCCGAAGGGATAGCCTTTGTATACTTGAGCCACTTTCTAAGGAATTGATCACTCATCTTCATTCATGATATAAATTTTGGTACAACATCATTGAACACAATCCAACATTACTCAACCTTACTCAGGATCATAACAAGTTTTGTATTGATTCACATACTTAGTGAGGTGTATTCATTAATTTCTCTTCCTTTTTATTTTACTCAACTTTTGTATGTTATTGTTTTATATCACATATAATAATAACTGATATACTCCTTATTTCATTTCATAGATTCACAATTGCACAATGTGTTCTCTATGCAGTATCTAGCATTACTCAGCATCAAACAAGCTTCATGGGCTTCACCTTTGTAGGTAAGTTTAGGTACACTTTCAATTTTTTCCTTTATCCTAGTATTTATCTTTTATGCATCATTAGAATAAAGGAGGGGAAAATTTAGTCATATAAAATGCAAAATTTAGTTACTTGAGTATGGCTAAAGACATCGAATCCATAGGTCCTACTTACTTGCACAACCCTTTTAGGATCTTATTTCATTGATTTCCAATCATCCACAACTTTTTGAACTTAACCCTTATAGACCCAAGCAAAAAATTTAGGCCCATATCCATCCCCTAAGTTACATTCCCTCTATAAAACAATTCCCAACTTGGATAGGAGCATTGAAACCTAGGATGTCCTATTTTTGGTAGTGTTATCTAAGTGTACTTTTAGTCCTAACAATCATAGTTTCCCAAATCCTTATCCTAATTCATATCGATCTAACATGAATTCATTTAACTCATGATCATTAATTTCCCTATAAAAGGTCATTCAAATTCCATTTAGAAGGGTTGGCACTCATTTACAAGAGAGAAACAAGAATACAATCAAGTACATTCAAGCACTTTTCCCTATTCTCTGCATACAACCTTCCAATATTATTCCAAGATTATTCAAACCCTTACACTAGCCCCTAGCCATTTGAAATACACATAGTATAACATATACTAGAATTTTCATATACAAATGCACCAATAAATTTAATGGGAGAAGTACATTAGCTTGATCCCTCCTTAGAGTATTGGTATTTAGGCAATGTGCCCAAACATGAGGTGTGAAATGCATCCATTGTATCCTTTACACACTAAGCCCTTATCTCTTTCTTAATTTTCCATTCAAGTTCAATCGCAAAGAGTTCCTAGGGATTTTAAGATTAAAATAGAGACACAATGAGATTCATAGACTTTTAAGCTTCGATATTTCACTGATAGGGTAACATAGACCTATCGAGCATAACCTAGAAAACTCAGATCACCTGAAAAATAACATCACAAAAGGACTATAGAACTGAACAATAGGGTGTTCCACTTTTATTGTTCCTATCTAATCCAAAAATTAACCCCAATATCTTGTTTATGATAGCCTCCAAACCTACATAGAAATTTATAGACCCTGCAACATCTGTCTTAGTCAGTTTCTGCTAAGTTTGATTTTATCTCTATTATTACAATTTTTAGAAAAGGTAAAAAAACAATTTGTTTATACAAGTAAGTAGCTTAATTATAACATATTATTTACTAATTAATATACTCAAACCCATTTATTTAATTAAGAATAAAAATCCATTATTTTAAAAATAATAAAACAACAACATATATATGCATAATTTCAGTTTCTAGTTCATTTGTAGTATAAATTGGAAATAAGAGTTTATTTTTGGTAATTTATAGTTTAGGTGATTGATTATTTAAATAAGGTTGATAATTATTTATTTAAAATACTTTAAATTCATTGTTTGACATTCAAATATAAAATATGATATGATTAACATTTATGTTATCAATTGTATAAGGAGTTTATCATTCATGTCAATAACATAATATTTCAAACAAAACTCATGAAGATTAGTTATATTGCTAAATGATTATGAGATCATCATAATATATATTATGGTAATATTTTAATATCATGGAAAATTTTGAAAGGTGACATAATTTTTATGTTAAAGACCTTGAGATTGGTCGAATATGGAATATTACATGGTTGGATAACATTCAAAATAAAGTTTTGAATTAATTTAGATTATTACACATTTCAATGATATAACATAGTTTTAATTCATATAAAATCATGATACCCTTATTTTGAACTATTTTAAAACCATGACAAAGTAAGTATTGAGTGGTGACATGCAAGGTTTTAAATGTTGTATCATTCAGTGAGTTTAAAGAGATTATGTTTGGATTGTTATGAAATACAGATACGCTTGCTTTTTATTTTTTTGTTACATGTCTCGAAGCTTACATTTTGGTAAGAATTCTAGTAAATGGTTTAGTGACTACTAAAGTTGGCACTTTTTGTTATCAAATTATAAACTACTAAATTGAGTCAGTTATACTTTGAGGAAAATGGAAACATGACACGTAACAAAAAATTTATCACCAAGGCATGGTTGATATAAAAAGTGATATTTAATCTTGGTTAATTCTTTTCTTTCAAAGTCTATTATGGAACTATAATCCTATGAGGATAAATGAGGAATATTCAAGGCAATTTCTATAGGTCTCATTGAGAAAATATCTAGGTATGATAATATAAAATATATACTAAATATGAAGAATGGTTATAAGAATGAAATATTTCTTTAATTAAAGATAAAATAGATAATAGTTATAGTCATAGTTCATGTTTTGGTTAAGTTATTATTTGAGAAGATAAAAAATGATAAGAATGTTATCTAAATCATCAGTCATGATCAGTTTGAATTATTTTTGTGGAGATAATGTTAAACATTTTGGATTTTATAAGGAATGATCGTCAAGTTTACTGGGTATTCATCACATTGCACTCAAAAATATGTGTTTGGTTTAGAGGGTTGTATAAAAAATTATTCATAGGAAAGACATCAGTTAATGTGTTATGGTCATTATTGCATGCAAAAATGATATCATTTCAGAAATTAGTTTGGTTTTGATTTATTAGTTTTTGTTTTTGGAATTCAAACATGAAATGATTTAGATAAGGGATATATTATTTTGTTCAAGATGTGAAAATTATATGATATAACAAGTTGTAGAGTATATAAATATTTATAAGATGACTATGGAAAGTTCAAAATTATATATTTCATTTGTAGTTTTTCAAAGTCAATTTTTTCTGAAATATATTGAGTTATATATGAAAGAAATATCCAAAATGAAAAGATGATATTATAGCAGTATATTCAATTGTTTGATAAAATTATCAAGTCAACATGATATTTATATAAACATTGATTTTGAGACTTGTCACAAAGAATAGCAAGGGAATTGATTATTTTTCAAAATGACTATTCTAAAATTTGTTCAAAACAATGGATACATATAGTGCATTATTTTTGCTCAGTTTTTGGTTCAATTTGGTGGCATATTGGAGAATTAAAGAGTATTTGATTTTTGAAACAAAGATTGGTTGAAATTATTCATGCTATGTAAAATATGTGTTTTAATCACCTACAATTTTTTTTGCTATATTAAATTTTATGGCCAAATTAATGTCATCATAAACCAGAAATTACTCAGTTTGATTATCATTCAAATGTCAAATTTAAGCTATGTGAAAAACATACTAAATTTGTTATTTCTAGAAAAGTGAAAGTTGTTTTATGAAATTTTTTTGTTTATATTTCATGATATATGCTCAAAATATTTTTACTATTAAGGTATTTCATAAAATGATTTGTTTTCAGAAGCATGGTATTGCACATGGAATAAGAGCATAAAACTCAATTTTTAGAGATTTTGGGTATATTGTTTGGCAATATATGGATTATATACATGGTATAATTCACCTTGATATATAATTTTGATATATGAGATTTTATTAGATTACTTATTGATTAAATGATATTCTAAATATTATAATTTGACTTAAACTGGGTCCTCATCCATTAGGAATACCTACCATAAATTGAAATATTTGATCTCTTAAGACTTTTTAAAAAAAAAAAATTGTAATCACCAAATTAATTGACTTTTAAATTCAATTAAGAAGTTGACAAATAACTAACTAAAGTTAGTTATAACTTCCTTTTCAACCAACTTGGGGGTTTAAAAATAGATCAAGGATTCATTTGAAAGAGGGGGCACAATACAAGTATTAAAGACTTAAACATTATAAAGTCAATCATTTATCTCTCTCTTCTATGCAACTTCTCTAAGATATCGTGACTTTTGTAGATAGACTAATGGTACTATTTCTAACAATTGAGTATACTGCTTAGACAATGCAAGTATATCTAGTTATATATTATCATTTATAATTGATTATCTAAAGATTATGAAGTTTAATAGTTTTTGATGATTTCAATTTGTAGTCTTATGTGTAGAATCTAAGTATTCTACCTGAATAATGATGAAAATATCACTTTTTATGATAGATTATTGATCTAATTGATTGTAAAAGTCATCTTTGAAGATATTTTGTGTGAAAGATGTTGATTTTTTTAAATAAAATTGATCTAATTTGCTAAGACAACTCTTATTTATTAATACTCACAATTTTATTGTTTTATAATGTATTTTATTTATTTGAGTTTGATTTTTGATTTAATTTTTATTGACATTAGTTTACTTTCTTCAATAGTTTCTATTTATTTCTGATTTCTTTCTTTAGTTAGGGTTAATTTAGCGTTAGTTTTAGTTTAGATTAGATTTCTTATTTTTAGTTTTCTTAATTAGTTTGTTATTTAGTTTCTTAGTAAATAGATGTTATTTTTATCATCTCTTTAGGATTGTTGAGTTTTATTGATCTTTTATGCTTTCTTGTTTATTATATTTGATGATCATTTATGATAATGAACATAAGATATACTTTTCAATAATCTAGAAATTTTGTCTTTCAAGAGATTGTCTGATTCATATACCTTATTCTATCAGATAGGTTAGATGATAGTTTATATCAGATTTGAGATTGAGTTATATATATTGAAGAAATGATTAGATTCTTAGATCAAAACATGGTTTATGAGTAACTCTTCTTGACATAGTTGATTTTCATGTTGTGTTTGATCAACTTAAATAATGTTTGTAATCTTGATTTAGATTTATTATCGAACATAGTAATCCATAGAACTTTAAAAGACCCATTTACATACCTTAGTACTAATTTCCATCTATAGGTCCCTTATGATTAAAATAGTATGATTCCATCTTGACCTTCATAATAGGTGAATAGGTTGATTCGTTGGCATGACATCTATACTGTCAAAAAATTTGGTGACATTGTTGGGGAGGTTTAAATCAAGTGTTTATATTTATTAATTATTTTATTCAATGATTCACATTACCTTAACTAGTCACCAATTTTTAGTTCATAATTATCTTAACTGGTTGCCCAAATTTTTGATTCTAGTTTCATAATTATTTCTTGTTCAATTATGGAAAATATGGATGAACTCACTCAAAAATGGATCTACATAAAAAACTTAATTTAAAATTAATTAGATCAAAGTCTAATAGCTTGGTTCATGCTTTATTTAAAAGAAAAAGAGTCTATAGGGTAGTATTTATTGCATTTATTTCTAAATTAAATGAAATTCCTAATCCTTTTCAACCAACTATTGATATTTTATTTCTTTTTTAGAAGAATAACTTACCTAAAAATTATATTCAAAATATTCAAAAAACTTGTATTGTTAAGTTTAGTTCAGCCTTGAAGTTTGCTCACATTCAAAGACAAAATCAAGATTTTTGTAAGCTTTTTTCACTAATTCATGATATGTTCAAATGGAAAAAATTCTCTACTCTAATGCTACATTTTGAACATGAATTTCTAAAATAATTTTATATATTTTTTATCTATCATCAAATCATGACATGGTTTACTAAAAATACCTCTCAAAAATTAGATTATAGTTCATATATTTCATTAGAATGTTTTGACTTAGATTTTTCATCAGATTTAGAAGTAGAGCAATTTAATCCATGTTATCAATCTAATCAATCATCTGATAACATATTTTCTCTTAATTCTGATTTATTTTCTACTAATGATTCTTTGTCAAATGAAATTACTCCTAATTTTATTTTAGACATATATAATGAAGAAGATAATGATGTTTTGAAATATTTTGAGCTAGAAACTCTTGACTTATATATGAAAATTTCTTTAGATTTTGAATATGATTATTTACCTAACAAAAATTATTCATCTACTTATGATTTTATTATAGTCTATAACAATGTCAAATCTAATTCAAATCCTTTTGATAACTATCCTATCCTTTAGATAAAAGTGAGAATGAAAAAGAAGGGGATTCAACAGAGGAAAAAATAGAACAGGAAAATTCTGATCATGAGGATAATCAGGGAGTGTTGGGGGGAAGTGAAAAATAAATGGATATTTTACTTGATGATCCAACTTTGAAAATAGAGAAGGAACATATGGTTCAGGATTCCAATCATGCTATGGAGATTAGAGAATAAGAAAAGGATTATCCTGTCCAGAATGAAAACCCTGTTAATATCGAAGAACAGAAAACAATGGAGGATCAAATTGAAAAGGATAAAATCACTCCACAAGAGAATACTAAAGATATTAGTGATGTTTGGTAGAAGGACAGTAGGCTTCCCTTCATGAAATTGGCCAAATGCAAAGCTAATGCCATTCTTCAAGTTGATTTGTGGATGTATAATGAAATAATGGGGCTAAAGAAGAGAATGGAAATAATGGAACATAATCAGGAAGCTGATCAGAATAAAATCAATAATCTAGAAATGCAGATGAGAGATATTCCTATCAAACTTACAGATTATGAGAATAATCTTAGAAGTCTCATCAAGGAAAGTAGAATGAAAATGGAGGAGGTTATTTCTAGCATACGTGCTACTGCAACCAACCTTGGAAAATGAGCTAGTGAGGAAATAAAATCCTTGGAGGGGCCAAGTAAGAGGACCAAACAGAGCTCTAGGAAGAAAGCTATGCAATATGTTGCCACTTTAGCTACAATATCCATATAGGATACTGCAACAATTGGAAAGGAGGCAGTGAAGATGATCCTAGAATTAGAAGACTAGGGTCTTTTTGTTCATATTTTTTTGGTCCCTTTTGTTAGATGTTATAACTGGTTCCGATATCTAGTTCTTAGATTTTAAAACTTATTTGAGTTTCCAGGTCTTTGTAAAACCTAGGGTCTTTCTTCTTATGGTCTAGATTGGTGGTTTCAGGTCCTTGTAAAACTTAGTTTTGATACTATTTTGCAGTAGGCTTTAGGTTTATTTTTCCTGTTGGGCATTTTTTGATCTATCTTTCTAACTTTGTTTCAGGGTTTTGGGGCCCCTTCAAAACCTACTTTTACCTTAATCTAAAACTATCCTATCACTTTTGATTCAAAATATTACGTTGATAATCAAAATTATGATATCTTTGATGCTAGATTTAGTGCTATAACAACATAAAAATATGTTCGTGATGTTGAAGACATCGAGATAACAATCAATTAACTAATGTTGAGTATGTAAAGTTTGATTTTCTAGATTATTCAAATTGAAATACAAAATTAATAAGTGAGTATGATATTTCCAATAAGGTTTCTTTTATATAATTTAAATCAAAAGAATTGTTTAATAATATTGACTGTGAATGTTTCAAATTTTATGACCCCTTAGAGTTTGAAACAATAGATACTATTGAATATGTTGAATCAGAAGATATTCAAAATTATTTAGAGATACCTGAATAGACAAGTCAATTTATTGATCAAGATTATCTCTATCTTAATCTCAAAAATATCCATCTCACTCCAAATCAGATAAATAAGCTTTTATATACAATAGAAAACTAAAAAATGGCTAAAAGCTTGCATAATCATTATGTAATTTCATTTATTCAAGGTTATTTAATGTGTTTATCAAGTTGTCTTGCTAATTTTAATCATATAGCTTGAATTATCATGAATATTTGCATGCAAAAAATAATGCCTTATATTATAGTAATATTGGAAGAGATCTTTGATCATTTATACTTATACCTCCTTCATTTATTAAAATTTATTTATTTACATTTGTTAGTTTCTAGTTTTGGTATATCCTTCATTTTATCTCATAGTGGAAGATTTTTGATGTCGGTTAATGATTTTTTCTCTTTTGGTCTATAAATATTTTGTCATTTTTGATTTGTTGTTTTGGTTTTATTTTTTTTCATTTTGGTTTTTGTTCTTTTCTTTTCTTGTTGTTTGTTTCACTTTCACTTTTATAGGATTAATAATTGTTTCAAAAGTAAAATATTTCATATTATTGAGGAAGAATGTAAAGGATACTACAATAAAACTTTAATTTTTAGTTATCTCAAGAGGTTATTATTTACAAGCTCAGATTTATTTTATATATGATTAATATAAACTAAGTTATAACTAGTTGTAAAGTAATACTACATTTTTAGAAATTGTATTTGAGGCATTTACATTTATGTGTGCATCTAGCCCAAACTTCCCTATTATAGTATTCCCTTTCTTCATGTCACACTATTTGAACATATGATTCCTTATTGCATTTCATTATAAAGGGGTTTACATGTAGCTACTTGAGAAATGATTTACTTGGATCACACTCTCAATTTAGTGTCCTTATAATATGTAATTTGTTTGATACCCAATTTCATACTTGAAAGTGGCTAGCAAGGGCCAATGTTATGCCTATTTTTCACACCCCCCTTAATTTTTCTAAAATAATAAGTTGATACTCTTATTTATCATAGTGATGACCTAGTCATAAAATCTAAAACTATAATCGAGGACCCTAAGTCAATTAGTTTCATTTATGAATACACATTGTTTTTAATTAAGTAGTTTAATGATTATCATATTTTATAAATTTATATCTTTATTAAAGTTGTTTTATAAAGCATTTTATGAATCAAAGAGATAAGTACAACATATATATATGCATAATTTTAGTTTTTAGTTCATTTTTAGTACAAATTGGCAATAATATTTTGTTTATGGTAATGTATATTTCATGTGATTGATTATTGAAATAATGTTGAAAATTATTGATTTATAATATTTGAAATTCATTGTTTGACATTCAAATATAAAATATGATATGATTATCATTTATGTTATCAGTTGTATAAGGAGTTTATCATTCATGTCAATAACATAATCTTTCAAAATAAAGTCTTGAGGATCAGTTATGTTGCTAAATGATTATAATATCATCATGATATATACTACATTAATATTTTATATCATGGAATATTTTTAAAGGTGACATAGTTTTCATGTTTAAGACATGAGATTAGTTGAATGGGGAAGATTACATGGCTGGCTAACATTCAAAATAAAGTTTTGAATTACTTTGGAGTATTACACATTTAATTGATATAACATAGTTTTGATTCATATCAAATCATGATACCCTCATTTTGAACTATGGTTAAACCATGGCAAAGTAAGTATTGAGTGGTGAGTAGTGACATGCAAGGTTTTAAATTTTATATCAATCAACAAGTTTGAAGAGATTGTGTTTGGATTTTTATGAAATAAAATAATCTTGCATTTATTTTTTGGTACATGTCTCGAAGCTTAAATTTTGGCAAGAATTTTAGTAAATGATTTAGTGAATACTAAACTTGGCACTTTTTGCTAGTGAATGATAAACTGCTAAATTAAGTTGGTTACACTTTGAAGGCAAACAAAAACATGATATGCAAAAAGTCTATTATAATTGAGGCTTGGTTGATATAAAAAGTGAGATTTAAAGTTGGTCAATTCATTTCTTATAAAGCTTCCTATGGAACTAAAACCCTATGAGGAGAAATAAAGAAGATTCAAGGTAATTTATGTAGGTCTCATTGAGTGAATATCTAGGTATGATAATACAAAATATTTACTGAATATGAAGAATGGTTATAAGAATGAAATCTTTATTTGATTAAAGATAATATGAAGAATGGTTATAAGAATGAAATATTTATTTGATTAAAGATAAAATGGATAATAATTTTAGTCACATTTTATGTTTTGGTTAAGTTCTTATTTGAGAAGATTAAAAAATGATAAGAAGGTTATCTAAATCATCAGTCATGATTAGTTTTATTATTTTTTACAAATAATGTTGAAAATTTTCGGTTTTAAAAGGAATGACCATCAATTTTATTAGGTTTGCATGAGACTGCATTTGAAAATATTTGTTTGGTTCAAAGGGTTACATTAAAAAATGATTCATAGGAAAGACATTAGTTAATGTGTTACGGTCATTATTGCATGATAAAAAGATATCATTTAAAAATTTAGTTTGGTTTTAATTTATTTGTTTTTGTTTTTGGCATTCAAACATGAAATGATTCATAGAAGGGATATATGATTTTGATTATGATTATGATGTGAAAATTATATGATATAACAAGTTGAA
>JARHVA010002941.1:1162500-1237500 GCA_037957365.1 Torreya grandis | reverse complement strand
GGTTAGATAACAATTTATATTAGATTTGAGATTGAGTTATATATATTAAAGGAATAATTAACTTTTTAGATCAAAACATGCTTTATGAGTAACTCTTCTTGACATAGTTGATTTTCATGTTGTGATTGATAAACTTAAATAATGTTTGTAAGCTTGATTTAGATTTATTATTAAACATAGTAATTCTCAAACTTTAAAAGACCCCTTTACATGCCTTAAGATTGATTTTCAAGCATAGGTCCCTTATGATAAATCTGATATGATTCCATCTTGACCTTTGTGATAGGCTAATGGGTTGATTCATTGGTGTGACATTTTTCACCATCAATAGAACTCAAGGCAACCATGCTAGATAAAAAGGTAGAAAAAATATTTTAATTGAACATTTCAAATTGGATAGAATTGGTTAAACACACTCTTCATCTTTTTTATCTCTTCCAATCCCCTTCAAGTATGTCAATGGGTGCTTTAAATTAGTAATAAAGTACATAATGGATGGAAAATATTTAGGACTGAGAGAAGTGATATATAATTCAAATTGAATATCTCTCATGTGATCCATATTACCAAATAAACTCTTCAATTTTACCCATATTTTGAAATGAGAGTGACATCCTTCCAAATGAAATAAAATATTATGACTTACATAAGTTAATATCAAACCCATAAACTCATCAATTCTTCACTGGTGCTGGAATTTCTCATATTCTATAGTGAACATTGGTTTTATTTCAATCATTAAGGCCCATAATCCTTTGCATTTATTGATTTTTCCCATTCTTAGTCTCCATGTGTGGTAATTTTGTATTTTTAATGTCTCACATTGATCTAATGCAAAAGAATAAATCATTTTATAAACATAAGAGAGTAATATAATTTAAAAAGGGTTCTCAAATATGCATCAAGAGAATGCCCCAAACCCCTCCCCCCCCACACACAAAAAAAAAAAAAAAAGACTAGTTTATTAGGCCCCTTTAAATTTGGCAATTTATAATTGAGTTTTACAATATAAATAACATGAATAGATTGGGGTTTGTAATGGTTTTATGTGGAGGTATAAGGAACAATAATATTACAAAGAAAACAAGGTTTACCTACCCTTTTCTTGGTGCACCCTTTAATGCGTGCGCTCAAAAAGATTGAGATTTGATAGGTTCCTATAACAAATAAAACATCAGTGACTGATAAAAAATTAAAATAGTATGTGTTTACATGTACCCCACTCAAATCTCATCACATGTCATTTAGATGTAACATGGATGGTGCTTTGGGGAAAGACATAGAAACAAAAACACTGAGCTAAATATATTATAGTATAGAGAAAATAAGATAATTGAAAGGAAATAATTGAAAAATACATACCTCTACTTACCTTAGTGCCATAGAGCAGAAATGATGTGAGAGAAATGGAGAGGCATTTGATGTAGGGAAAATTAGGAAAACCTAAAAAATAAGTAAAATCAATTTTTTTTTGCAAAAATACGTGTGGTATGTTGAAAATTTCTATGTGATGTCATGATTTTAGAACATCTTTCAATTTCAAAAAAAGAGCTAGTAAAAATAAAGTTATAAGCAAAATTTAAAATTTGGTGGTAAATAATTGATAGTTAAATAATTTTTAATGGTAAATATAAAAAGGGTTAAAAACTATTAATTTGTAATTTTGCAATTTTGAAAAAAATAGAGCTCTAGGGTATCTAAAAAAACTTAGATATTGATGATGGTGAGGAGATGATAAGCGCAAGATAGATAATGCCTAATATTAGTAGCTATTGAAGCTCAAGTAAGTGGTGCATTAAATTCAAATTATTGGTAATTTTTTTTTAAATTAAGATATTTATGAAAAGGTAGACACTAAGGGGAAACCGTGTAGTGAAATTGGCCTAAGGAAAATTTTAGGTAGATTAGGAATTATGTGGGTCAATGGGTAGGAAGTGGTAAGTCAAATAAATGCCTAAGTCATTAATGATAATTAAGTGAAAAATTACCATAGAGTTTTAATGGGATCAACCATGTCAACTTAGTTCAAATTAGGGCAGGATTACATTAAGGTTGATTTCTTATGAAGTGGCCGCTATAGTTATTTATTATATGACTGAATGTGTGGGGTAGGTCCAACTTGTTAGAATTGGAATACTTAGGATATAACACTGACTTCATAGGAAGTGGTTGATTTAGTTATTTCATAGGGATGACTTCATAGGAAGTGGTCAATTGTGTAGAAAAGAGGGCTGACTTAGTTTTAAGTGGTTGACTATGTTAAAAATAGGGATGACTAGTTTTAAGTGGTTGAATGTATAGGAAATTGGGTTGACTTAGTTTGAGTGGTTAAATGCATATGAAATAAGGATGACTTAGTTTTAAGTGGCAAACTACATATAAGGGGTGTGAAAGTGAAAAAAAGGTTGATAAAGTAGTTAACTATTTGAAATTAGATATTCTTAAAATGTTTTGATATTATTTTTGGATCGATGTCTAATACATTCTATGTTTTTTGTCATTTTATGGAGGAGATAGATATTTTAGCATTTGTTGGATGTAATATGGTTTTGGATCTACTAGAGAGACTATAAAATGATGATCATGCATGGTTAGCCTCCTTTGGATTTAGAGGTATTATGGAGATGTGTAGCATCCCCCTAAGTGTTGACTTATTTGTCATGTTCTTTGGAGCATGGGAGTGACTAACCGACACTTTATAGTAGGAGGTAAATGGGGATATGATACAGGTGGGGATCATATTAGAGGATATCCATGCATTTATTAGATTACTCATTGTAGGTACTACTATGATCTATGGTGCCATAGAGTCTAAGGTTGAGAAGTGGGCCTTATCTGTATAAGATACAAGGTTAGAGAGATATTTTGTTAGGTTGTGAATATGCTTGTTTGATGTCTATATATCAACCATTATAGATATCTAAAAGGTTGTGATAGGTCTTATGATATTACATGTGTTTTGTCATAAGTCAGATGGGAAGGTATTATTGTATGAAGTGGCCTTATGTCAGTCTATTCTAAAGTAGGGAATGATTTATGACTTGGGATTAGTTATTTGGGTACATCTAGCACATGATATATATGGGATGTTGTATCAATGGTAGATTACTATGAGCCCTATTATTTTATTTATCAGATTGATGTATAAGAGGTTATCAATGTATCAATTAATTAGGTTGCCTTATATTTTAGATGATAGGATTCCTCATGTGGTTAGGTGGTAATAGGACCATGTGGTACATGTTATACCACATACCCCACCATCACACATAATTAAATGTGGTAATATTATATGGTAGACATTTATGGATATTTTAATTAGTTTACCATCTTGGTTATTACTATTGGTTTGGGTTACACTCACATTACTATTCATTATACGTGTTGGATGGAGCCATACCCTATTGCTCATGTTCTTAGATATTTTGGCCTACCACATCTAGCATCTTCTATAATAGTGACTAAATTTTGGGCATGACATGATAGGGAACTAAGGAGATACCTATGATTTAGCCACATTGAGTGAGACCTTGGACTAATCAAACTCATGAATAGAGGGTAGCTTGACTTAAGGCTAAGGAGATAGCTATGGTAGATGTGGAGATGGTTGTTGAAAATGGTGAGGATGTGTGTGTGGCTTTCGCTAAGCCACAATAGGAATTACAGGGTTTTTTATGAACTTAAATGAGATAAAGACATTATCAGGTGGTATATAAGAAATAAGAGGGAATAATTGCATAAGGATGTCACATGATATAGGCTATAAATATTTGGGTCATAGAGAGATAGATTCATGGAGGACCTCAACATGGACAAGTTATTTCTCTAGGTTTTACAACTACTCATAGGTAGGCTATAATGTAGGTTCTAGGTGGTCAAGCTGAAGGGGAGTCTATTGTTAGTGACACTATTGTTGGTAAGTAATGATTTATGTTTTCTAGTTTTTGGTAGATCACTAGATTTATATTTGTATATTTTTGTGTGGATAGATGTTATATATATTTGGTTGTGTGTGTGTGTGTGTGTGTGTGTGTGTGTGTGTGTGTGTGTGTGTGTGTGTGAGAGAGAGAGAGAGAGAGAGAGAGAGAGAGAGAGAGAGAGAGAGAGAGAGAGAGAGAGAGAGAGAGAGAGAGAGAGAGAGAGAGAGAGAGAGAGAGAGAGAGAGAGAGAGAGAGAAGAGAGAGAGAGATGTAATGTAAATTTAGTTTTTGTTTTTTAGATATTACTGATGAGGATTTTAGAAGGGGTATAGTAGTTAAGGATACACACTATGATATTTTGGATTGAGTGTTGTTACATTGTGATACTACTACCATGGAGGATCTTATTATACCATCTACCCTAGTGTATGCTAGTTAGTTTTGATTGGTTTTTGAAGTGGCTTGATAGCTGAAAATATTAGGATATGGTATATATCTACCCCTTTGCATTTGGAGATGGAGAGGCATGAGCTAAAAAAGTGTTGGTCTAGGAGTGAGCTACTCATATGGCCACTATTATAGATCTAGTACATGTGTAGGCCTTGGTGGACAATATAAAAGGATAGGTTGATGGTCTTAGATCTCATACTACTTCATTATAGTAGAATATTTATAGGGTAAAGTTACAGGAGTCTATGGGTAGCATCACTCATCTACCAGATAGGCATGATAGAGCACAACCTTAGATTTGTTTGATATTATACTTGTACTTTTATATTAAGTTGTGTTGTATCAAACTCTTGATATATATGGATATGGACATTTTATTATTTTATGAGTTGTATTCATTTCATCGTTGTATTCATTTATTTTCATTCTAACACATGTGTTTTAATTTGTATGTATATGCTATTGGAAAATATATGATGTATGAATTTTTATAGTATTATGTGAGACACATGCATGGTTAAAAAGAAAACATAGAATTTTGAGAAGTAGATAAATAATCATAAAATGTAATACACACTAAATCATGATGGGAGATGTGTAAAAAAAATAATTGAAAATATAGTAAATGGTAAAATGAATTAAAATAGACAATGTTTGTAATAATGTAAAGTAAAATAAAATCACACGAAATTAAAATAAGATAAATCATAGTAAGTTAAGATGGTAAATATAAAAAATTGTAATAAAATGGAAACCATGTTTATATCAAATGTTTGAATAGAAATCACAGGAAATCAAAATAGGATAAATCATACTAAATAAAGATGGGAAGTATGAAAATTATGTAAAAATGGAAAACATGTTATATCAAATTAAAACAAGATAAATCATAGTAAATCAAGATAGAAAGTATGAAAATTTTGTAAAAATGGAAAACATGTTATATCAAATATTTGAAAAGTAATCACACCAAATCAAAATAAGATAAATCATACTAAATCAATATGGGAAGTATGAAAAATTTGTAAAAATGAAAAACATGTCATGTCAAATCTTTGAAAATTAATCATACCAAATCAAAATAAGATAAATTATACTAAATAAATATGGGAAGTATGAAAAAATTAGGTTAAATGAAAAATAAACTTAACAATCAAAATTTGATAGTTATTTGTGTGATTAATGGTATAGAAGTTTTTAGGAATATTTTGTGAGGACTGTTCTATCTAGTCCTATCTATGGTCTTATATTAAAAATCATAGAGGGTACACCATTGAGGTGAAATATGGATATGATTTTTGGGAAATAAGGATAAATTTGTGAGGAATGCCTAGTCCTATCTAAGATCTTATTCTACAACTCACAAATTGAATAACTCTATGAGTATGATCATTAGCAAAGCATATTCATCAAGGATGAATATTAGGATTGGTATAGTGAATAAAGGGAGTTTAATAAGCATGCCATAGGCATTTATAATTTTAGTAGTCTTGAGATGTACTAATAATATAGGAATGCACTAATAATTTAGTGACCCTCAAATGCAAAAGATATTTGTATACGATAGATACAAAAACTTTATGGGAAAATAAGTGGATTACTAAGATCAAGTCATGAAAGTTATATATACAATAATATTAAAAATGGACATACTTCCAAAAACATGTTCCCTATTCTTCAGGACCCTTTACAAATTTGTTGGCCTACTATAAATATTGGGTACTTTCATGATAAAATAGGTAACACTATAGATAATTTTAAATTTTCCTTTCCCAATCTCCTAGCCTACTACACCCCAATGGGCCACAACTCTATTATGAGGCCAACAGTGGATGTTGAACATTGACTAAGGATAGGAGATGTATTATGAATCATGTCTTTTAATATGATTTTGACTTTTTTTTAAATTTCTTTTTTCCTTTTGATCATTTATTTTTGTTTAAAATGGTTTGGATTTTAACACTTTATGGATTTTGTGGATAACCAAACATGAATGACAAAAGTGACAACACATATAAGAAACAAGCTATCTAGAGATATGATTGACTAAATAATTTGGATTTCCTATAAGCTAGTATGTGATCTCAAATATCAACCCCGCATGTGTGTTTAATATGATAAAGTAAATAAATGGAATAGATGTAGATAAAAATAGATCTATGTATCTAATGATACAATGAGAACTATGCTTGTTATCTAATCATATGGTAAAGATAGTATATTATGGGGATGTGGGTTTAATAACCAAGTCACAATAATGATGATATTTATTTTAAATAAAGATAACAAGTAATCATAAAATCATAAATAGAGAAAAAATAATCCATGTGAAAATAATTCTAAGCCATAAATATAAGTTGGTAAAAATTATAAGGATAATTCATAAGAGATCATATAAAAAGATGTAGATAAATGAGACCCAATGAAAATTAAAATCAACATATCCAATGTATAAATAATCACAAATCAAGACCAAATCATGTAATAATGTGATATATCACCATGATATTCTAAAAAATAATGATAAAGATCAATAAAAATATCATCCATAACATTTGATACATCCTTATGTAGCTGAATTCTGACATTAATTAGAGTTTCATCAATATTTGTAGAATTTTTTTGAGAAGACTTAATTTCGTATCATATCTTCAAAAAAAGTAGGTGTGGTAAGAGAATTATGACACTCATGAGGAACCTCTTGTGTGGGATAATCAATTCTATTAATGTGACATGTGTCCTAAAATCTATGAGGAGATGTAGGCAATAGGTAAGGAGAATCATATGCCTATGGATGAACTACAGAGGGAGGTTGAGCTAGTGAAGGCATAGGAAATGGAAGATCCCAAATATGTTACTAAAGTAATTGACATATATCAGTATGATGTGTAATTTAATTATACCAAAATAAATATACTTCCCCATATTTAGGGATATACTTCAAAAGTAACTTAAGAGGTGGTATAATTTTGTCTTTAGGCTATGTTATGGTTAGATTTAGTGTATCAATGTATTTCATGAGCTATCATAAATGAGTATAGGAATGGTTATGTGTACCATGAAAGAGACAAAAGTGTCTATTAATAAATAGTTAAAGTCTACTAGCTAAAGTAGTAGTGGAAGATACCTGATACTATTGATGTATATGTCAATCCTTTGTCCAATGACCAACAACTCTAAGGATATAAAAATAGGGATCATATGCCTATTGTGATGGTGGAGGATGAAGATTAGTTAATGTTATAATACCATTACCAAAAAAAAAAAAATCTATAATGGGATCCAGACTAGGCTCAATCAAATGCATCAATGGATTCATAATGGGTTGAATTAGAGTGGTAGACATCTCAGGAGGTAAGAAGCTAGAGGGATCATGGTATGTATCAAAATAGTATATTCTTATAATGGCATAGTCTATAATATGATCTTGAGAGGTTCAAAAATTATTATAGGTGTATTGAGTGTTTGGTTCATCTCTGACCTATGAATAACAAAGGAATAACTAATATCAGGTACTATAACAAGTAAAAAAACTATAGAAATAGAACTAAGAGACTAAAATAAGGAATAATGATATCTAAACACCTCTACATTTTTAGATTTATCAAATATAGATAAAAATGGATCATTTAGAGAATATCCATCATCATAATCAAGTTTGTATATATCAATAATACATGCATCAACTATTTTATCAGTTGAAGAAGCATGGTGAATAGAATGTGTCATTTTAGTTAGGGTAATTAGTATTTCATCTGAAGGTTTTTGATAGGATCAAGGTGAGATGGAAGGAGGTAATTTAGAAATGATGTTAGGATAAAGATAAAAAAAATTGATCTTTAAATTTATGTCATCTAGTTCATCAGTGTCTGAGTATAAAAGGTTAGGAGGAATTTTTCCTATTAATCTAGGATGACCATTATAAGCTTGAATAAAATTGATAGGATAATTAAAATGTTGTGAGTCATGAAATTGAATGATAAGTAAGGGTTCAAGGGTTGGTATTTTGAAAACACATCATTCTAGGAATTATTCAAAATTCTAATGATTCATATCACCTTGAATCTTATAGATAACACCATTATAGGTAACTTTAACACATTGGCATCTAGATGAGGCAAATAACCTCATGTGATGTGTCCAAGGTTGATTGAATAATATATTATAGGAAATTGGAAAGTTAAATATCATGATTTTTGCATGAATAAATATGGGATGAATGCTGATAGAAATCCAAACACAACCTAGAAGAAGCAATTGTATTCTATCATATTATTGACATCTAGTTTGTGTGTGTTGGAGAATATATTCAAAATATCCAAGTGTTTTAATAAAATCAAGGGAAAAAACACAATTCTTTGATATTTCATTGATTAAATCACATTTGACTTAGATATATCCTATTTATATGATGATTAAGAGAGGGGATACATCTAAATGAATAAATATCTCATCAAGAATCATGGAAGAAATAGGTAATTTGAGTGAAACAAAAGTGTCTATTATTTCACAAACATTGATATACATTTATTCACACTATTGGATAATTATATCTTCAAATCCTAATAATTTAGCTTCTTTCCCCATAGGTGGAGGATGAAGGATGATAATTTTAAATAGTAATTAAATTAGTCAATTACAATAATGAGGGAAAGTTCTCATAAGTTATAAAAAAGGAAATTGGGATGGAAGATGGGAAAATTACAATATAGAACCCCATTCATCATAAACCATTGGAGGATTATTGGATAAAGGTGCATAATTTTGTAATAAATTCATTGAAAGGGGGTTAAATGCATTAAAATTTATGTTGGTAAGGGATACTTATTTTAGGTTTTGTTAAACTGGGTTGATCTATCTTAGGTGATGTAGCTATTTCTTTAAGTGTTTCTTTTGTTTTAATGGAAGAAATTTGATGTGAAGTATGAGGGATATCCACTTGAGGTATCTCAATTATAGGAAGATTATAACGTGTGTCAATTGTATGATAACTATGGTCTATATTCATTGTTGAAAGTGATACTTTTGTGCTTTTTGGTTCCACATGCCATAATTATATGAGATTTGATGGATAAGTGTCATGTCCAATGGATAACTTTAAATAATTATGATGGTGAGAGGCTGGTTAGTGTTTAATATAAGATACTACTCTCCTCATATTATTCATGGTGACCATAATCTCATCATTGGTGTTAATATCTATGATATGATCAATGTTATTGATGGTATGGGTAGGTTGATTAATGTTATATTTATGGTTAGGAATAAGATATTTATAGATAGCTAGATGAGTATTAACTTGATTTAAAACTTCATTTTTAGTTTTGGTTTTGTAGGCTTTAAGTTTTATTTCAAAGGCTTGTTGACATTTATGAATAAGTGATTCATGGGCAAAGTTAGGTCCAAAGAGAAATTCCATATCAAGATTTCTCAATTATAAATAAGTTTCATGAGAATTACCCTAGCTCACATTAATCCAACAAATAATTTAGGGATCATAATAGTGTTTCATAGGACATGTAAGGTCAAAATGTCATGGTGAGGTTCATGAAAGACACCTTTGAATTTGTGCTAAGGAAATGGATTAGTGTGCATCCATATTATGTTGTGGAGGAAATGAGGAACTAAGATGAAAATTATTATTAGGTGAAAATGGAGGATAATTCTCCATTATACTGATTGGATCAATGGCTTGGATGGTGTGTATGGAATCATAACTATCTATAACACCATCATTTGTTGCATGTTATTTTTCATCTTTGACAAGTGTTAGCCAAAATTGGCCACCATTAATAAGTATAATTTAGAAATTTGGTCATCATGATCTTAAATTTGTTGACATCTATCATAAAGATCTTGTATTAGTCATGGATAGTTTCAAGATGATAGGCATTGTGTCAATATTAGTAGCTTTCAAAGCCTTCTCAGATGGTCTAGTTTAAAACATGATCAAGTCACTTAGTCTTTCCATTGAGGTCATTCAATATATTATTATTCATGTGTTTATTATATATTAAGGAAGTTTTATAAGGCTAAGGTTGTATACACCCCATTTTTACCACTTTCATGTCTAAATGGTTGTCAAAATGACTTCTTGAAAATAATGCAAATTAAGCTTATAAACCATTGAAAAAATTTGATTCACCTAAACACATAATATGTAATTCATTATTTATGTCGATATGTTTTTAAATAGGAAATTTTATTTTATGCAATCATCACCTTCTTCTAATTCTTCTCCAATCAATTTTTGACCTAGAAACTAACATTTTTTTACCACTTGTATAAGATAACCTTGTTGAAATTTATAAATGCCAATTAACTTCATCAGAGGTGCTTAATTTGTTAAACCCATTTTAATGAATAGTCAAAATTTCTATGCATAATTATTGAATTTATATTTTTATAAATTCATAAAGTCTAGATTGATGACATCATCATGACATCACAATAAATATCTAAAATGGTGACATCACCTTGAAAGTGTGTCAAAATGTAGAATAATATTCTAAAGTAAGTTAATTCATGTGTTAGTAGATAAAATAGATAATAATAATAGAGAATATAAAATGATAAGATTATTCCCTATAAGTGTGGTGTTAATGAAATCAAGAAACTAATTATGAAAGTAAAACAATGTAATACCTTCCAAGTATTTTCTCTCCTTTAAAAATGGTTAATAAATGTGCTTATGCCTAGATTGGTGCTCTAAGTCATTGTCAATACGGTGTAGCATGCACATCCATCATTTCTTATTTCACCAATGTATTTGGTTCCTTGATTTGTCAATTTGGGGAAATGAGAGTGAAGCTTCTCTAGTAATATTTTTTCATAATAACATTGCATAACTAAATATTGAAAGAATGAGTGAGGACCCTTGTGTTTATAGATTTTTAAAAATGAGGGAATTGATTTGTAATAGTCCATATCAAGATCAAGATGTGTGGAAACAAATACATTTAATTTTGGAGGCTCAAATCATTAAATCTATAATTAATAAGCAAGGCTTGCAATCCAAATATTTGTGTGATATTTGCAATTTGAGTGCTTGATAGCTTTCAAGGTGATGTCATAAACCCCATTGGGTTCCATTTTATCATTATAATTATGCATTTAGACCATATTTTGATTTTTTTTCTAATTTTTTTTCTAATTTTCACATTTTATATCTTTTGGTAAAAATGGTGAGGTCACCCTGAACATCAACTAGATTCAAGTGAAAATAGCGAGGTCACTAAGCCATGAAGTGACCAACTTTCAGAGGCTTGTTTGGGGTCATCCAAAGTCTATTTTTGATGATTTATTTTTTAAACCCATATGCCTCCTAAAATTTCATATTATGTGGTTAATTTTGGTTCATGTTGCATAGATTTATTATAAAATGGAAATTAGTAGGTGCTAATATGTTTTCAGGAAAATGGTGGTTTTGTGATGATAATTGCAGAGTCATTCTAATAAACAATGATATTGTGATCAAAATTATGAATTCACACTAGTTTGATTCTCTTTAATAAATAATGAATTTGCAAAAAAAATGGCAATATCACAATGTAAATGGTGAATTCATTATATCAAATGGTGAAGTCACCCTACTAAATGAGGAAGTCACCCTGCATATTGGTGAGCTCATTAGGCCATGAAGTGACCAACTTTTGAAGTCTTGTTTAGGGTCATTTGGAATCCATTTCTGATTATTTGTTTTTTAAAACCATGTGTTTCATCACAAATTTTTAGATTATGAAGATATTTTTCCTTCAAATTGCATGTATTTTTCACAAAAAGAATATTCAATCATGTTAATTTGTTTGCCAATCTAAATTATTTGTCACAAGTTTCACTTGTCGAAGACCATGGTTGAAAATCCTAACTTGTTTCTTGTAGGTTTTTCTATATAAAGAGTGGTTATTTTTACAAATGCAAAAAAATCCAAGGGGATAAATTTCACTTCACCTTTCACTTAGTTATTTAAAATGAACACAAATCCTAGAATAAGTGATCTTAAGAGGTTTCTTGTTTATCATTTTTGTTTGTTGTGTATTTTTTGTAAACTATAATTAACATGTATGCTCTCCCTCAATCTCATTTATGGAACTTGGGTGACCAAAATAACTTCATTCATTGATTTGTTGCTTATTTCAAGTATAGAATGAATGTCATAAAGGCACTCCCCAAGATATAAGTGACTTGGTCGATCCTGAAGTGACCTTTAAAGTTTGATATTTATTTCTTGCATCTTTGCTTGTGGTTAAGAGTTCATCATTTCCCCATGAGTTATTTAGGGAAATATTGACCTGGTAATTCATCTCTTGACATCCTTTCAACCCCATTCCATAGTGGGGTATACAAATTGATATGGTGAATCATTGAGATGTTAGTTTGAGTGGTTAAACTAACTTTGTTAGCAACTATTGCCCTTGAAAAAATGGCCTAATTTGGACATCACAGTATAGTAAGTAATTTTATAGATGTAGTGGTTGTAAGAAGGCTAAGAAATTTTTATAAAAAGCTGATTTAGATTGAATCGAAATGATGTGTTGTGTCCTAGTGTTAATCACACCTATCAGATCATCTATATCATTCAAAACTTATAGTTTTTAAATAGACATCATTTGTCATGGAGTATCATTGGTGTAGGGTGAGTAGTCAAAAGTTACATATCACTATACTATTTATATAGATAATATTGGGTATAAACAACCCTACTTTTAATGTGCATTTAATTTTTTAATTAACAACTTATTTCCTCTCAAGAAGGAGTATACCGATTGAATCCAATGGTATAAAGCAACCTTGTTAGTTTTAGCATAGGAATGCATATTTAGAAGCTCATTGTTTATTTTTCCGATTGAGTCTAAATAAATTTTATAAACCTCTTGAGTCTTTCCTTTACTTGGGTTTTAACCATTTAATTTTATATTTAGACTATTTTATGGCTTTCTTGTATGAACTATGAATTTTACTCAAGAGAGGGGGTTAGATCAAATGTTAGTTCAAAATGAAATCAAAATGAAAATAACACACTAACAAGCATGACATATCTATGCTTAGACACTAGGGGGAGCTTAGTAATAAATATACATATGAAATCAACAATTAAAGCATGAAATAAACCTTCATTCACCTTCGTTGGAGCTTCCAAATGGTTTTTAAAGTGGCTTAATTAGATTTTGCATCAAAAAGTCTTCATCAATGGAGTTTTTTGGTTCCTTATCTCCTTATCACCTTTGTCTTGTGATGGCTTTGGCTTGGTTCAACAATTTTTAATAGTAACACTAATTGTATGAGGTTTTGGAATCATTTTTGCATGGCAACTTTATACTATCTAAGCTTAAAATTATGTTTGTGAGACCTTGTATTTATAGCTTTTTCAAATGAACAAAATGAACCTAGACTATCCATCCCAAAATGAAGATGTGTGGATGATAATCCATTTAATTTTGGAGGCTAAAATAAATAAATACCCTCATAAATAGTTGTGATAAAGAGGCATGGGATGGCTTAATCAAATATCTGTTATAATTATGGCTTGTGAATGCCACCCCATAGAATGATGTCTTAGATGATGTAGTTATTTAATATAAATTTAAATTAATGAAATATTCAACAAGTTCCATATAAAATTAATTTAACCTCTTGATTCAAATTAATTATCCTTAATCATGATTTATCAATTTTGGTACAAATCTTGGCAATTAATGTAAAATTAATCAAATTGGTCAAAATATCATAATATTGGCTCAAAACTTGACTATATTGGAATTAGGATGTGATGTTAGATGTGTTGGAACTATTATCCCATTTAAGATGTTGCTAATAAAAAATAACAAAGGCACATGTCTCATGTAAGAAAATTGGTACAAAATAGCTATCTAGAGCATTTAGGAGCAAACATGGCATTTTGACTCACAATGATCTGATCAAAGTTAGTTATCTCATAAAATTAATTTCCCTATTTATGGATACGTTGGCCAAACTTGGCACTTGTATATGATATATTTAAATCATTTAACATGTTTCAGTGTTTTTAGGCCAAATTGTGATATTTTATAGAAATTGGTTTGAAGCTTAATTGGAGGTCATTGGTGGCCACTTTTTGGTGTCTATAATTTTTTTCTATTTGAGAAGGCATTGTAAGCTATAGGAACAATAAGATATTCTCAAATAATGAAAAGGTATTGCATGCCTAAAATTCAATGGCAATGGATGAACTGCATGATGCCCCCTCGAGGGAATAATTGACATAAGTAGGTTAGAAAATGGTCCCTCAAAATAAAGAAGAGAAACAAGGGGATAAAACATATGAAGATTATGGGGTGAGAACACAATCAATTTGAAAAAGTAATTCAAATCATTGAAAATGTAATTTGGATAGTGTACAATGGTTTTCCCAAAGGTGATTATAAGCATTATACCCCAATAGTGGCAACATGGTATGATAACATAATGATTTGACTAAAGATGATTATAATCATTAAGAAGATGGAGCTTCGCTAGTTAGGATAGACAAATAAAATCATAACATGCGTCTATTTGGGCATTAAAAAATGAATTTGGTGAGAACACAATTATTTTCCCAAAGGTGGTTAGAATCATTCATAAATGCAAGTGGGATGATGTACAATGATTTACCCATAGGCAGTTATAGTCATTAGACCTCGATTATGAAAAACATGGTTTATTGGTTGATGATGATGATAAATTAACATAGAGGTTAATGATGGTTTGAAATAACCTGTTAGTAGGGAGATGTTCATCCAAAGTAATAAAAGTTGAAAATTTTTCATGGTTAATTACTTTGTTTGGGATAATGATAGTGTTGAGGAGATGATAATGTTTCCATTTCTAAGTAGACTTCTTGAAGATAATTTTTGTTTTAGCATTATATGGTAGGCATTATGATAGAACACCATGAGGATTGGGCTCAAAAGATGCATAATGATTGAATCTCGAGATCCAACACTCAATAAAAAAAATGCACCAATGATAAAAACCATGATGGTAATGTAGACATATGAATATGGATGGATTCAAGTATAAATGCATAAGTAATAATCTAATGAATGGAATGAGACTGAATCAAGGCAACAATAATGAAATCAAACAAATAGGCACACAAACAACAAACAAATAAACAAGCAAAAAAACATAGAAAAAATTTATTCATAATGTTAATATAAACAACATGACAAACATTTACCCTATAAAATAGACAACAACTTAACAAAAAATAAATAAGAGGTAAAATAGAAGAAAAGGAAGGGGATAACCAAGCTATCTCCATATGCACTAAGTAATTAGATGCTACCTACATAGTTATCTAGATGTAATATCCAACAAAAACTTTAGGCCAAATGAATTTCTCCCAGGAAATGGGAAGGAAATGATAATTGATGAAAAATAAACATGATGGATGTTATCAAAGAATAGGAATGGTCTTGAAAAATGGAAAGTGCATAGGATAAAATGCTAAAAAGGATGGGGAAATGAAGCAACAAGTGAATTGATTATGACGTAGTAAAGATTCCCATAATCCTTAAGGCAAAGAAGTGGCCAATGCTTTTGGTTTTCCTAAATTGATTTTATAAATGTTTTTAGAATTTTTGATAATCTTAAATCAATCGAGATTGATGAGATGTTAAATGGTCTAAGCTCTCAAAATGATGAGATCATTAATTAGGTTACTTGTAAAATGATGAGAGAATGTCTTGGGTTATTCATAAAATGGTAAGAGTGTGGATTAGGTTTATCATAAAATGGCAAGAATGTGGTTTAGGTTTCTTGAAAAATGGTGAGAGTGTGGCTTAGGTTGCTCAAAAAATGGTGAGAGCATGGCTTAAGTTGTTTGTAAAATGATGAGAGTGTGGCTTAGAGTGCTCATAAAATGGTAAGAGCATGGTTTAGGGTGACTGATCTAACCTCAATAAGTATCAAACATTGCTTACATAATCCCAAGATGAGATGTCAAGTCACTATAATTTTACCTTACAACAGAGGAATATGACTAGTGCACCAATTAATTCAAACAAAATAGGCATAGTATGACATAGGAAATGGATAGTTGGTATTGTCAAATCATAATAAACAAGTGTTGTCCCTAGTTTTCTCATATGTGGTTATATCTAGGATACAATGGCATAGGTTAATGATACTATTTTTCCCATAAGTAGTTGTAAGTAGTAACAAGACTGGTGGGACATTAATTTACCCATAGGAAATTATAATCAGGGACACTTGGTTTAGATAATAGAACAAGAAATAAAGGATGCAACTACCAAAATGTTATCTTACTACTCCAAAATACTATCTCTGTCTATAATGTGTGAAACAATTTTTGAAATTAGATATGAATCCTCTTGTTGAAACTGACGATGGAACCAAATGGAATGGAACCAAGGTCTTAGGGCTAGGTAGGGAGGGAGAAATCAACTAGGTTGATGGGTAAGGTATGGTAGAATGGATATGTAATAAGAAAAAGTGATAGGTTGGTAGGATGATAAGATGGTAAAATGGTATAATTCAAATAAGAAGATTGATAAAATGATAAAACTTGAAATGGTCCTTATAGATAATACACCAAGTCATTCAAGCATAGTACCGCTTAAGGTGGATAATGTTCATTGGCTCATCAAGTTAATTTATGTTTGGGGTGGTATGACTATATTATCATGTTCCATAATTTGTCATAATGATGAAATGACCAACTATTAGGAATTATGCCAAAATCACTTATAAAAGATATTAAAGAGTGCATAATTTAATGAAAGTAAGAAATAATATTACTTCTCATGGAGAAAACAAAAAATGAGATAAATTTTAAAGTGGGAAACTAAACGTATCAAATAAAAACCCATGTGATGTTATTATAAGGCTTAATACCAAAATATAAACAAGCACAATATTGAATCAAGAGCACAAGAGAAGAAGAAAGAGAGCTAGATATTTTAGTAAGGAAAATAGGAGAGGAAGGGATCTTTTATAGAGTTAGAGGAGAAAAATGGTAGTTACATACAACCCTATTATAACCTTACAAGCCCCTTAAGTGTGTGTTACTTCTATCTTATTCCCTTAAAAAGAGAGGGAAGTGTGTGTCATGTAGAGAAAGGAGAGTTACATGCAAGTAACTCTAAATCCAACAAGTGGATTCGGGAGGTAAGTGACACCTCAAAAATCTAAGAATAAAATGTATTTATAAATATAATAAATTTACATAAAATTTAGACTTAGGATAAGCTTAATAGACTATAGGAATGACCTAAATTAAGGCTAGTTCTTCAACACTCCCCCTTAAACTTAAATTGGGGTTAAAAAAGTGGAGAGAACATTTTTAAAAACAAATAAGGGAGTTAAAATTACATAGTACTCCCCCTTAATAGAAACTTCCTTCAAGAGGAATTACAAAAACTTTAGAGAGAATAAAGAAGAGAAAGTGCCACCAAAAATCACAAAGAAGAAAGTGTGATCACTAAGAATCTCCAAGAATCCTTTTTGAACTAGGTCTTAAATCCACCATGGAAAAAAGACAAACCAAAAGGAGTAATGATCCACAAACCTGTAAAACAAGAAAACTAACACCAATCTTTCAAGTTGAGTATCCAATATGCCAAAAATGTAATCCACATAAATAAAGTAATAAAATTAGATGTACAATTAGGCAAATTTGAGCAAAGACAACTTCTATCATAAAGTGTGAATACCTATACAAAATGAATTTAGTCACAAAACTTATAAATAAAGAATATATCCTTTGAAATAAAAAGCAAATAGTGCATAAAATATTGATTTTAATCAAAATGGAGACAAATAAAATGTATCACTTGAAAAATATATTCTATGTGAAGCATTAAAATAATTATCACAAGAAGACATATCCAAGTCTTTAGAAGATTCATTTCCTTTAGGAATCCAAATAGTTTTACCCTTAGAAGTAAAAGATTTAGTCATTTTTCAAAAATGTAATGTATCGTGTATAGATTTACCACAATATTTGCATGGATGCAATTTCCAACAGTAAGATAATGATGCTCATATTTTCCACAACATGTACAATGTTTATAATTTTTAACCAAAGAGCATGAATGAGAAGCATTATAATAAAAATAGATTGTATTATAAGTCCTTTAGTGAGGAGGACAATAAGATGTTTTTTAAATTTTCATGAAAAATAATTGAATCATCAAAACCAAGGCCTTTACAAATTGCATTAGAAGTAGGCAAAAGAGGTTCAATAATACCATTTCCACACTTACCAAGTGCACCACATGAATAGCCCATATTTGTCATGATTTTTAAGCCAAGATTTGTAAGAGAAGTGTTCAAATACATTTACTATTTTTTTAAAAGTACAATAATATTCACCATGATTATAACTAGTTTCATGTACAAAAGATGCAAATTTAACATTGAAAGTGTCAAGAGAAGATTGCATATTATCTATTTTGTTTTGAAAATAATTTTGAAGTGCATTAATGGAATGATGAAAAGTAGTAATAATATCATTTTGAATTGTAATTTGTTCTTTAAAAGAAGTTATTTCAACATTTTGAAAATAAATGATTTGCATAGTATTCTTTAAAATTGAAAAATGACCAATTTAAAGGTCATGAGGGCACATGAAACATATTTGAATATCATTGAAAAGAAATCAGTGATAAAAAAATATTAATTGATCTAAAGAACATTGAAAAATATTCATTTTAAAAAAAGAACAATTAATTTGTAAATGTAAATCTACACCAAAACACAAATTAAATAAATTTAGATGCCATGTGGTAAATTAATTTTCATTTAAAAAAATATTTTGATTTAATTTAAAAAGAAAAAAAAATAACAAAATCACTTATGAATGTGATCTTAATAAGTCTTCCCATCCACGTGGGAATGTAAAAAAATTATATGAATTGTTTTGAAAAAAAAGAAAATATTCCTTTTTTAATTCAAAATTTTGAAAGGAATTGTCAAAAGATTCTTAAAATTAAAATACCAAAGGAATTTTCAAAAGTTTAAAAATATTTTAATATTTTGATTTTAAAAAGTTCCCTTTACCATGTTTTATAACAAATAATAAAAAGTAAAGAGAATCATTCCAACATCAATGAAGTTTCCAACATTAATAATAGTGCCATATGGAATGATAATGAAATGTTTTGGTGTTTTTTTTAATGTTTAATGGGTTTATAAACATCAACAAAAAAGAGTTGAGGCAATACGAAAAATAGAGAATGCCTAAAATAGCCTGTAGAATAAAATGGTTGGACAAGGCACAACCATTAAGAACACTTGAGTAAAACACAAGCCAAGAATAAAATAACAGTTCAAAAACTATGTTTTGAATAAAAAGACCCCAAAATATGTGGTAGACAACACTAAACACAAAGCTATGCTTAGATAAAGCATTAGAAGGGAGATTTGCCACTCTAAAAATTAATAATAATGACAAACAAAAAAAACAATCATGATTTAGATAAAATGGCATGGAAAATTGAATTAAATGAGACAACTATGGTCAAAAAACCAATAAAGAGAAACAAAGTGCCAAAAAAGCATAGGCCTAAAAACTCAAACAAGAAAAAAAACTCAAAACCAATAATCAGTAAAGATAAGAAAATAAATTGCTCTTAAGATTAAGGAATATAATAAATAGCAAAAAATAAAACTCAAAAAGAATATGGCTTGCCTCTAGGATTAGAAGAAGATATAGTAAAAATTTAGGAGCCCTATAGCTGAATAGAGGGAAGCATGTAGAAATATAAAAATAACTAGATAGGAAATGAATCGATCTAATAGATTTGAGCATCCCAAGAGAAAAATAAATAGAATGAGAAAAGATAGCCACAAAAATAAAAACTACACAAAATTTTCATTGAAATAGAAGACTAGAATTTTATTTATTAAGCTTAAGTGAGGTTTTGAAAGAACACACAAAAAACTAGAGAGGTTTAAAGTTTGAAGTTAGAGTGCTTAAAATACCAAAAAGATAGATAAAAATCAGAACTCTAAACTAGAATAGAGAAATCTTTATTTGTCCTTAAGCTTAAAAAAATTAAAATACATGAAAAAAATCTATTAGATGCCTACAAAGAAGGGTTATAAGGCAAGAAAAAAATTCATTCCACCTCCAAAAGGAAAGAAAAAAAATTAATTCCACCTACAAATTTGTAAAAAAACACTCAAAGGTCAATGTTAGAAACCATTAAACTCCTATACCATATTAGGAATTATGCCAAGATCATTTATAAAAGACACTAAAGAGTACATAATTGAATGAAATCAATAAATAATATTACCTCTCATGGATCAAACCAAAAATGAGACAAATGTTTTAAAGTGGAAAAATGAACATATTAGATAAAAACCCATGTGATGTTATTAGAATTATTGCTACCAAAATATCCATAAGTACAAGGTCTAATCAATAACAAAAGAGAATAAGCAAGAGAGCTAGAGATTCTAGTAAAGAAAATAGGAGAGGAAGGGCTCTTGTATAGAGATAGAGGAGGAAAATAAGAGTTACATACATCCCCATTATGACCTTATAATCCCCCTAAGTATGTGCCACTTTTGTCATATTCACTTTCAAAGAGAGGGAACTGTGTACCTTGTGTGGAAAGGAGAGTTACATACAAGTAACTTTAAATCTAACAAGTGGGTTAGGGAGGTGAGTGACACATCAAAAAGGTAGGAATAAAATGCATTTAAAAATATAATAAATGCACACACAAATTAGACTTAGGATAATCCTAATGGACTATAGGAAGGACCCAAATTAAGGCTAGTTCTCTAATACCAACCCATTTAGGTTTAAACTTGCCTTTATTCTTCTTTTTGGTCACGGTATAATTATGTTTCTCTTTATAGATAATATCACCAAGTTTAAATTCTCTATGTTTCATGTGTTGATTGTAGTGGACTCAAAGTCAATTCTGATAGGCTTGGAGATTATTCACTACATCAATGCATTTCTCATCAAGTAACTCTAGCTCTTGTAGGTGAGCTACTCGATAATCGTTAACATCTAGGATATGGTTGAAAGAAATACGTATAGAAGGTAACTCTACCTCAATGGGAAGAATGGATTCTATACCATAAAAAAGTGAGTATGGAGTGGATCTTGTTGGTGTGTGATGATTTTTATGTTATGCCTAGAGGGAAAAAAAATCTGAAGGTGACAGTTACAATCAACATCATTGAAAAGCTTTTTGAGAATGTTAATAATTATTTTGTTTGATGCTTCAGCCTAGCCATTACCTTGAGGGTAATATGTCACAGAAAAGTGTTGTGTGATTTGGTACTCAACACATAGCTTTTAGACATCCTTATTCTTAAATGATCTTCCATTATCAGATATAATGTTAGAAAGGATACCATAGTGGAAAATGAGATGGTTGAAAATGAACTTGAAAATTTGCTTTCCAATCATGTAAGTGAGGGGTATAGCTTCAACTCACTTAGTGAAATATTTAGTGGTGGTATGGATATATTTATGGCCATTAGATGAGGTGGGATTGATATTCCCAACAAGGTCAAGGACCCACGTAGCAAATGGCTATGGTGTTAACATTAGTTTTAGAGTTTTGACTAGGGTATGAATCATATTAGCATGTTGTTGACACTTATCACACCTCTTTACAAATATAATTTCATCTTCATCTATTATGGGCTAATAATAACTAGTATGTAATAGTTTTTGGAATAGTACTATCCCACTAGTATGGGATCCACATACTCATTCATGAACTTCCTACGATGCTAGTGTACATTATGCCAAAGTTAAACAGTGAAGTAGAGTTCCATCAAAACTATGGTGGTAAAGGGTTGATCCAAGTAAGGTATAACATGTGGTTTGGTGGATGAAGACTTTGGATTATTTATGGGATAGGGCAGGTGGTATAATTTTTTTTTGGAAGTAGTTTTAAAGTTCTAAGTACCTGATATAGTTAAGACTAATAATATCACAAATCGTCATGACAATTGAAGGTTCATGAGCTAGTACTAGTAGATTCTTGACAAAGAATCGATACTCTTTAGACATGTATATTGGGTTAATAAAAGATATAATAGTATCCATATCATCTATGGTTTTTTTACTTGCCCTTGGTACATGTTCAAATTGGACATCAACAATCTATCATTTGAGAGTGTGGACCATGGTTTTATATGACACTAGCTTATCATCTTTAGTCTAAAAGTGGTCTGACACTTGATTGATGATCAAATAAGAATCACCATAAACCTTGAGATGAGATATGTTCAATTATACCACTTGTCAAAGTCTTATAATAAATGCTTCATATTTAGCCATGTTTTTAGTACAAGGAAAGCTGATCTTAAAAGATTTATGGATTAGATCCCCTTATGGTGTAATAAATTAAAGGCCTACCTTGGATCCATGTGATGTAAATGATCCATTAAAATATATATTCTAGTTCTAATCCTCAATAGGTGTGCCAATGATGGTCATTATGGATTAATTAGTAAATTAGAGTGTGAGTGGCTTTGTATCAGCAAGGGGTGCTTCAATAAGTTGATCTGCTAGAACCTACCCCTTAATGGCTTTTTGTTAATGTAATCGATGTTAAACTCACTAAGAAGCATGATCTATTTGTCCATATAGTGTTGTGAAGTTATTATAGATAGTATATACTTGAGTGGATGTATTTTTGAAATGGCCATAGTCTTACTATTTAACATATAATGGTGCAGTTTTTGAGTTATGAAGACCATGGATAAATAGGATTTTTATATGGGTGTATAATTATGTTGACATGTGAATAGTGTACAAATTAAGTAGTACATGGCATGATATTTTCCATTATCATCATGCTAAGCTAGAAGTGACTTGAGGTCATTATCAATAGTAGATAGATATAACAAGAATGGCTTTCCTGGCATATGAGGCAACAAAATAGGTGGATTTGCTAGATAGCCTTTTAACTATTAAAAAGTTGTCTGGTAGTGATCATACTAGTGAAATGTGACTCCTTTATGCATAATATGTGTAAAATTATAGAATTTGTCATCCAACTATGATATGAATCATCAGATAGACTGAATATTTCCTTGTAAAATATAGAGTTGCTTCCAATTAGTTGGTGGTGGCATCATTGTTATGGCTTGGACTTTAGTTGGATTAACTTTAATGACTCAATGAGACATAATGAAGCTAACAAATTCTCCTAATGTGACACAAAATACACACTTTTTAGGATTAAGTTTGGCTTTTTACTCTTGAAGTCTTTAAAATATTTTGTGTAGCATTGCTAGATGATCAGCCCTAGTCTTTGATTTACCAAGAATGTTTTTGACATAGTCTTCAACAATGTCATGCATTATATTATGAAATATGATGGTCATGGATATTTTATAGGTGGTCCCAAAATTTTTAAGACCAAATGACATAACCTGATAACAAAAATTTCCCCATGGAGTGGTGAACATTGTCTTGTGTTGGTCTTCTAGTGTTATCCCGATCTGGTTATACCCTAAAAAGTTGTACATTAATGAAATCATCTCATAACCCACTATGGAGTTAAATATCATGTCAATGTTTGATAAATAAAAATTTTATTTAGGTCAATCTTTGTTTATATCATAGAAATTAGTATAGATTCTGATTCCTTCTAGATTTTTGCTAACTAGCACAACATTGGAGATCCACTCTGACTAGTTGATCGATTGAATACATATTTCTTCCAAGTTTTTTTACAAACCATTCTTCACTAATATAAAAATTTGAGGATGTATCTTATTCAACTTTTATTTCACTAGTTTTGAATCATACTTTACCAAAAGGTGGTGTAGAACGAAGGCAGGGTCTAAACCTAGCATGTCAAAATATGCCCATGAAAATATGTCAATAAATTCCCTCAAAAGGGTTATAAGGACTTCACACTCATTATCAATAAGGGACATGCCTAAATTGATCTAATTTGGGTCATCTTAAGACTAGATGTTCACCTCTATTGTGTTTTCTACTAGAAGGGTCGAACCGTCTTTAAGGATAGTAGGCAATGATCTAAACTGATTTACAAGATTATAGTCCTCTATTAGGACTAGCTCTTCAAGCTCTCATAGGCATGATTAATTAGAATCCTAAAATGAGAGATGTGTCCATGTAATAAAGGCTATTTAAAACTCTTGAATTATTTGATCAAAGGCTTGTTTTTCTTTAAAACTAAACTTAGACTCATAGACAAGTTCATCATTGGTGGTCTTCTAAGCTATGTTTGAAGAAGGTTGAATACCCCCATTTAATGACACCTCAAATAGGTTTTCATCACTAGACTCAACTTTTTATTTACTTTTTCCTTGGTCATAAAGTGCTTCAAAGAGGTTTTCACTTTAGTACCTTGATGTTTTACGTATTTGATTTTGGATAAGGGTGTTTATCTACTCTCCAAAATAGGCTTCAAGATACAACTTGATTAAGAACCCTGATTTATGGTCTCCTAATAAAACATTGTATCTAAAGATTAGAAAATCATAGAAAACCTTGTTGTCTTAAAACTCATCAATCAACACATTAGATTCCTAGTGGTCCCAGTCTATTAGTTAAAAATAATATAATGGAAGTGGGTTGTGATGAATAACTAGTCTAAGGGTAAAAATGGAATGAGGGTTAAATAGGTTGGTCTTGGCTAGGTCATCAAAAAGGCTATGATCAAACTCTACTTTTATATCAAAATCAACATCACTAGTCAATGGTGATGAAACATGATTAAGGTACATGAGGTCACCCCTAGGCAATTTAAATCCAAGTCCATAGGGCCCTTTATATCTAGTCATAAAAATTAGCTCAAGTGTTCCTTGTTGATTTGGTCTGAGGCCTCCTCCTTCATAGTCTTAATTCTTCATGATCCTATCGGGAATAGGATAATTTACATTCTTGTAATAATTAACCTACCTTTCACTATACAACCATGATTTATCTCCTTTGAGGGGGTCTTATTCTAGGCCAGATGTTGGTATAAACATGATGGGCCTTGGATTATATTTTTTACCTTTGCCATTTTATTTCCATTATAGATGAAGTGGCTTGGATTTAGGTATTCCAAATCACTTTGGGTTCTATGGAAGGTTTGAAATGTGAAATGTATCATGGGTCAAATACTCTCCTAGGCCATTAGGTGAGATGGTGTAATGATTGGATATATCAAGAGGTGGTATGTGGGGAAGGGAATCAAGGGTATTAAGATCAATGTAGTTATCCTTTAACAAATCAATGAGTATTACTTTTACCTTATCCTACTTAGCTACTAGATTCATGTCAAAATGATATTTATAGCTCTTAAACTCAACCTCTAGGTGTTTTTAGTGATCATATGGATGTAACTCTCCTGATATACAAACTTTCATCTCTGAATCAAAGAACTTGATACATTTGTGAAATATCGATGGGACTAAACTAATTTTATGAAACCAAGGTCTTCCCAAAAGAATATCATATGATAAATTGGTATCTGGCATATGGTAAAGTGTATCATGGGTCAAAGCCCCAAGGATAACTAGTAAATAGATGGTGGATTATGATTCTCATTCTTCATTTTCATAGGCTTTGATGGTTATCATTTTTGCTTGAATATCTACCATTTTTTACCCAAAAAGCTTGATGAGCTTTAGAGACACTATGTTTAAACTTGATCCATTGTCTATAAGGACACATTTCACTTTTTTACACTTTATGAAAATTTTAATGTATAATGGGTTGTAGTATAGTGGGCCAAGGGATGACATATCACTTTGGTTGAAAGTGACTTGTTGGGATAGAGCTAGGTGTCCAACCAAAGATTTGAATTTATCAAGGGATATTTCACTTGGAATATTTTCTTAGCTAAGGAACTCCTTTAAAATGTTTTTTTGGATTGTTGACATATGTAATAAATCTAAAATAGAGATTTGTGTTGGCATCTTTTATAATTGTTCCACATTGTTAAACTTTTTTTCTTGGTCAGTGTTAAATGGTTGAGATTGTATGAAAAGTGATGCATAAACTTATCTGAAAGATCATCAAAATTTGATACAAAATTCCTAATCAACTTCAAAAACCACTCCAAGGCTTGTATTACTATAATTATTAGTAAAAATAATAAAAGGTATATGTCGATATATGACACTGGCTAGTATGTAACAAAGAAATCAATCAAATGAGTCGTAGAGTCACCTTTCCCCTTGTATTTGTTGAATTTTGGTGGTTTGTATCTTGGAATAAATGGTATCTACAAGTAATCCATGTTAAATGAATAAGAACACACATCATCCAACTTAAATTTTTTGGTTTAATTCCTAGATTGGATGGAAGCAATCTCATCCTTCATCAATTTTAGTTCTTGGGCTAGGAAACTAGAGGGAATATTGGTTTAAGATGGAATATTGGACTAGATAGATGTTTGAGTGGTCAAAAGTGGAGCATTTTGATAGCGGTATGATTGAGGTATTTTATAAGGTATGTTGGTTTAGTTGGGGAATGGACCAGGGATATGCATGCATATATTAGGGTTTGATTATTGGAATTAAATGTACTGTGGTGTTATATTTTAGTTTGGAGTGGGTATATAGGCTTGATTTTGAGGATTTTGAAGTTGGTATGGAGGAATATGGCCATACTATGTCTATTTAGGTGTAATAGGGACATCTTATTGACTAATCAAACCTTATTATTGATGGGGTACTTGTGAACCAAGACCCTATATTTAAACTAGTGGCATGTTTTGTACAAAAGGCAAAGGTTGCCTGATCAATAATTGAGGAACATTAGAACCTCTTTTCTAAGTAAATCCTAGTTGGTAAGTGGATGCATGTTAGAGATTTGAAATATATTTTTGAACAATATTTGTATACTTTTGATTAGACATTATTTAGCTTTGAATTGGTATATTGGTCTATGAGGAAAGAGGTATGTTCACTACTAATTAATGAGGTGGAACATTGGTTTCCCACTACTGAGGTACTAATATTTTTAGTCTATGATACATTGGTATGTTTTATTTTTCTTTTTATTATGTAACACTACTTGTTATCTATTAGGGATGAATAGGATTCATCACATTTAGTCGTTGAGTCATGACATTGGTTGTTGGCTAAGTACATGACCCTTTTAGTTGAGCACTTGAAGAAGTAGTTGGTTGAGGATTAGTGGTAGTATTTTTTTGAGATTAGGATATAGAAACTCATACTACCTTATTTGGAGAACCACTTATCGTGTTAACTAAAGGTATACATATTTATGGACTAGTTGTTTGAGTACTTATACCACATTGGTTTAGATTGGATATTGCTTGCATATTTTCCACTATGTTTTGCTAAGTACTTTATGTAGAAATAAAAGACATTTCTTTAATGGTTGGTATATGAAAAAAGTTTTTCATCAAAGTTTTTTGTATGAATGGGTCTAGACCCTAATTTTCTTGACATGTTAATTCTATTAAAACCCCTATTGAAGGAACCAAGTCAATAAGAGGATTATTTGACATGGTCATCTGATTAAAATTATGCTCTAGGTTCAAGTAAGTTTGGTATGCTATCTTTATCTATATAAAGTGATCCTCCATGAGGTAATTTTCCTTGACAAGCATAATAGTGTATTGATATACCATTGGGCTAGAGTTAAGGGGTTGATAGAAGAAGCCTATTGATTATATAGTATGTTATGAGACATTCTTACTAGAATTGGCAAATTATCATAGGGGAAGTCTATCAAAAACTTATACCCTACTTCTATATTTCTAACAAAAATCTTGTCTTTGTTTTCTAATAAGGATCATATGTGGATGGTGTATTAACATAATATGGTTGTTAAGGAAATGTTTCTTCAATTGTAGGTACCACAACTAGGTATTGTTATATTATCTCATGATCTTGCTTTGAGTATGGAGGCATGTTAACCAAATAATGAGCCAATGGGTCTTAATTGTGTGCCCCTATTTGAGTTTTATAAGATGGATGAGGGTTTATATCATAAATTATATGCATAGGGGTCTTGAACCATTTTTTCTTATGTGACTACATTTATAAATTTTAAATTGTACATGAGGCCACTAAAAGTGTAGGAAGACATGTTGGTATCTATAGTAAATGTCTCATGACCAAAAGGAATAGAGTTATACAAACTCTAAAAAAGTGATGTCTAAAAAGAGGTTCAAACTTGATCTAACCTAGTTAAAAGGATGGATATGTATAACCAAAAATATTGATGATATGATTTGTGATAAAATAAGATAATGTCAAATGTCCAATGTTACACATCTCACACAAAAAGGTCAAGTAAATGGACCAAAAATTGAAATGCCAGATTCTAAGATCAAAGTGTTTCAAGCAAGTCTAATCTAGGAAAAATAAAAGTTTATGGGTATTTTGGTCAAATGTGACATCAAAAGCTGGGCTCAAACAAAGGTATGTACTAGGACTTTTGGCCAAATGATGTAAAAATATAGAATTGAAATAAAGATGAGATATTTAATCTAATAGATTTGAATAATTTCTAATAAACACTAGGCATTTGACTTTTAGACATAAAATTGATCAATGGCTATGAGGTATGAATCAAAAGGCACATGGAGAGAGTTTATTTTCTCCAAAATAATGGAATGAAACTAGACTCTTTTCAAAAATAAGCTATATAAAATTGAATAGCGTAACTACACTAGATAAATACTCACAAAGAAAAACTTGAATTGGTTAGAATTCTTAAATAAAAACTTAGACTCTATGAAAATAGGCCTATGAAACAAGTTGAACAACATAATGATGCTAAAATTATCTAAATATGTGATAAATGTTTGCTTCAAGACTCTAATTTAAAATGTTTTAACATGATTTATGCATGATAACACTACTCTCCTTAACTAAAATCACACACACACACACACACACACACACACACACACACACACACACACACACACACACACACACACACACACACACACACACACACACACACAAAGTTTGACAAATCTCTAAGGAAAAACTGTGGTATCAAATGGACTCAAGACAAATGGTAAAATAGAATAGGTAGTACAAAGTGTATCCTAGGATTCAAAGCATGGGTGATACATAATATGACTTGAGTCATACCAAATGATGATAATGAGTATGAGTCTAAAAGTGACCCTCAATCTAAGTTGGAAATTGAACCTATGTTTTGCAAAGTTTAGTGTAAATGGTGAACCCACTTAACACATCAACCTTATGATCTTATAAAGGTGCAATTTTGAATTTAAATTATCAATGAAAGAATTAATAAAATTGGGTGAAATGGTTTATACTCAAATGGACAACATAACTACACCAAAATGGAAGATATGACACAATGTTTATGATAAATTTTTTAACAAGGAAAAAGATTATTTTCACTTTGGAAAAATAATGCCTCCTTGTCCAAGAAATGTGGTGAAAAATGTGTTTGGTTATTTAAAATTTAATTAACAAATATTTTTGACTCCAAACAAGACCAAGTAATCTAATACAAAGATAAATCAACTAATTAACCATATTATGCCCTAAATTGATAAGGTGTGGCAAAGTGGGGTTAACTAAAATAATAATTTTTTGAAAGTCTAGGTGGATCAAATGCATATGAATTTTATGTCAACATACAAAATAAGTGCATGTTATTTGATTTTACATCATATGCTTTATTTTAAAAAGGTCTTTCCCTTTTTACAAGAACTACATTTATCGCTCACTCAGTGTAGTATGATGTCTAACATTCTCAAACATCTTGGGCTTAGTCTCTACTAACAAAGATGTTCAACCACTCAAACCATCATCCCAATGAGGAGATCCTAATTTATATACCCCCGATATGAGTAACTTTCATAAAATAAAAAATATGAGTAACTTTCATAAAATAAAAAATTGGAAGTGAGTTCAATTTTATAGCAGTAAAATGAAATATCTGGTGGTGTTATTTGGCCCCTTGGACTTAAGCTACAAAATTTTGAAATAACAACAAAAAAACTATTCAATTAAACACCCTAAAATTTTATTTAAGCACAAAATGAAAGATTCCTAATTCTTTTTAAGCATCCCAAAAGAGGTTTAAAAATATCTAATTAAGCATGTTTGGCACTTTTCAAGTATGCCCTACAAGTAAATGGTTAGATTGTTCTTTATCTTTGAAGCACTTTTTCAAATTAAATAAGTAAATTTCAAAATTGAAATCTCAAGTTCACACAGTGCAATCCTACAACTCCACAGTCTAATACCACAACTCTACAAAACTATGACTGGTTGACACAATATTAAAACTTATGGGTAATTAATATAAATTTAAAATATCACTCTAATAAACAATATCATAACTATCAAAGCAAACTTCCAACTTAGAGAGTTATGGTATTGTCACTTAACCCTAATGGTTTAGGTTAACTACCAACAGTTTAACTACAATACCATGACTCAAATTGATAATATAACAAATTTTGAAACTATGGTATTACAATATCATGAATATTAAGTTTTGGTATTACAATAATTCAAGTTGATAAATCATGGCATTACAATATTATGACTATCAAGTCATGATATTACAATAATGCAAATTAACCTATAAATAGAGAACACATCAATCTAAAAACATAGTTAAAATGCAATATTGTGATTGAATGATAAAATCATGAGTATGTTAGTTATGGGATTGTGGTTTAGAGGACAACATCACAACTCCATAGTGATAAAACCATTACTTCCAAAAAATGTGTTTTTACTCAAAGTTTTCACTCCCTTTGCTCCAACACTCCAAGATTCTACATGAAAATGGTTAGTAGGTTATTTTTAAGAGCTATTTGATATAATTCATGAGGTGTGGTCTCACCAGATGTCGCATTATGTGAACTAGGAATTTAACTCAAGAGAGGGGGTTAGATCAAGTGTTAGTTCAAAATAAATCAAAATGAAAATAACACACTAACAAGCCTGACATCTTTAGGCCTAGACACTAGGGGGAGCTTATTAACAAACATACATATGAGATAAACAACTAAAACATGAAATAAACATTCCTTCACCTTCCTTGGAGCTTCTAAATGGTTCATAGAGTTGCTTGCTTAGATTTTGCATCAGATTCTTCATCAATGGATTTTTTTGGTTCCTTCTCTCCTTAGCACCTTTGGCTTGTGATGGATTTGGATTAATTAAACAATTTTACATAATAAAATTAATTGTATGAGGCTTTTGAATCATTTATGCATGGTAACTTTACACTATCCAAACTTAAAATTATTGTTATGAGGCCTTGTATTTATATATTTTTACAAATCACCAAAATGAACCTAGACTAACCATCTCAAAATGAAGATGTGAGGCTAAGAATTAATTATATTTTAGAGGATAAAGTCAATAAACTCCCTCATAAATATCTGAGATAAAGAGGTATTAAAGAGGCATGGGAGGGTTTAATCAGATATTTGTTGTAATTATAGCTTATGGATGCCACCACATAAAATTATGTTTTTGATGATGTAGTTATTCAATATCAATTTATATTAATGAAATATTCAACAAGTTCCATGAAAAATTAACGGAAGATCTTGATTTAAATTAATTAGCCTTAAACATGGTTTATCAATTTTGGTGCAAATCTTGGCAATTGGTGTACAAATTAATTAAATTGGTCAAAACATCATAATATTGGCTCAAAATTTGACTATATTAGAATTAGGATGTGATGTTAGATGAACTGGAACCATTATACCATTTAAGATGTTTCCAACACAAAACAACAAAGGCACGTATCTTGTGCAAGAAAATTGGTAGAAAAGAGCAATCCAGAGCACTCACGTGGAAAAATGTCATTTTGAATCAAAATGATATGATCAAAGTTACCTATCTAATAAAATTCATTACCCCATTTAGAGATACATTGGCCAAAATCATTTCTTGTATATGATAGATTCAAATCATTTAGTATGTTTCAGACCAAATTGTGATATTTGATAGAAATTAGTTTGAATCTTGATTGGAGGTCATTGGTGGGTACTTTTAGGTATCTACATCTTGTGTTTAAATTTCATATTGTTCATACTCAAGTCAAAAATCACTTTTTCATTTGAAATAAGTCAGAACCACAAAATAAAGTTCAAACACGTAGTCCATTTGACACTTCTAAGATGAGGCATTACTCTGCCTAATTTTTGGCTAATTTTTACCTTATGTTAGTGTTATGTTGACTAATTATACCATTATGTTTTATTCATAGTAATATTGTGTTTTCAAATTAAAAACCATTCAAATAATGTCCATTTGGACCCAAATTTGGTTTAGGATAAATTGCTTATGTCAGGATTCATTTTTAAACTTGCATACCTATTGTGATCCAAGTCATGCCAAATCAAGGTTTTGTTTTTAAACCTACATACTTAGTATAAGCTAAGTAAATCCATGTTATATTCATGTTTAAATTATTCCATACCATTCCATTTCTAATAAGGGTTATTTTTTGAACCCACATACCAATCATGACCTGAATGAAGTCAAACTAGGTTTTGTCTTGGACCCATGTGCCTATTACTAGACCATTTCAATACTGATTTAGGGATTCATTTTGAATCCACATAACACATTACATTTCATTAGAACAATATTATCATTTCTATGGCACCTTTTATAGACCAATTCTTCTCTTTTTGGAGGCATCTTTTCTTGACCAATTTTGCCCTTTATGTGGGGCATCTTTTTTGGACTAATATCAACATCTTTGGGGCTAATTTTAATTACCAAACTAGTCTGTTACCATTATCATATGTTGACCCCATCCTCCTCCTTTGTACTTTACTATCAACCATGCTTCATTTCACTCAAAGGTAATCATTCTATACCTTCCTCTTATAGCTTGAGTTAACAACCATGTTTTATAATGCCTAAAGGTTACCATTCTAGGCCCTCCTACTTTAGATTGCATTAGAAATAAAGCATTTTAGTGCCCAAAGGTTACCATTATAGGTCCTCCTCCTTTGGTCTACATTATCAATCAAGCTATGTAGCACCCAAAGGTTACCATTCTAGGCCCTCCTCCTTTAGCTTACATTAGAAACCAAAATTTATCATGCCCAAGGATTACCATTCTAGGCCCTTCTAAATATGATAGATCATTATCCCAATAAGGTTGAAAAATCATGACTAAGCAGGTTAAAGTTATTATCTTGGGTCCATCACTAATATTTCTTGAACCCATCATAGAGGAACTTCAATTTTATGAGCCAGTATTTGTTGATCCCTTCTTCAACAATCTAATTTTCAATAAGCCTAGTATAGAAACATAAGCCATTATTCATCCATTGCCAACTATCCCCCACTTTAGAAAATCAAATCTGTTCTTCTAGCCACAACAAATCCAAAAATTGCCTCTTAAAGAATAATCTTTTAAGGACAAAAATGTGTTTAAAATTGATATTTTGAAACAAAGTGTAAACCAAGGCCAAGATAATAAACCCATCCATGATGTTTTTATTGAAATACCTATTTTTGATGAGTTAACCTATGATGAATCACCCTTTTATAATTTCCCTATTTTTAAGGATCCTCACTTTGACAAGCCAGTCTTTGTGGAGTTTCCTATTGACTCTTTCACTTTGGTTGAGGAGTCTCACTTTGACAAAACAACCTTTGTTGAATCATCCCCTAATGATTATAACCACCTTTAGGAAAATTATTATCTTGACCATTGTTCTATTTTTAAGGAGCTTTACTTTGATGAGATAGCCTCTATAGAGTATTTATTAGTTGAGCCTATTTTTGAAGAGCCCATTGTGACATCATAAGCCATTAGTTATCCAATACCAAGCATTCAACATGAAATATTTACCGCAACACTAGATGAAGAATCAACACCAAAGACAGGTTACATTCTTGAACCAATATTAGATTTAGAATTATAAGTCAAATCAACATCAGTCTCAACATTGGATTTAGATTCATTTGAGTTTAAATCAACTTTAGAGTCATAATACATTTATGACTATTACAACATTGGTTACACATGCCTCATAGATCAATTTGACTATATTTTTTATCCCTCCATAATTTTTGAGGATTATTAATTTAGCATTGACACAATTTTTCCTAGTATCTTCTACAAATATTGTGTTACCTTTCATCATTCTATTAACACTAACCAACATAATCATTATATTAACATTCCACCTCCCACAAGTGTCGATTGGGACCAATAGAATCACACTTTATGAAACTACATCCATGGTAAAATTCTATCCCCTATGCCTCAAACTAGGGGATAGTAAAATTCTAAACATAGAATCTTTCAGTGAAACCTTGTTTGAGGCAATATAAGACAATTAAATTCAAAAGTCAATATTCTTTAGTGAAACCTTACTGTATGTGCTATGGGATAATCAAGACAACTTTATTGGTGAAAATATCTCTAAGGTGCCAATAGTTGAGCACAATAGTTTTAGATTAAGGTAAAAGCAAGTTTTTGAAGGGACCCTAAAACCCTTTAACAAAGAAAGAAAGATGAAGCGATAATGCCCAACAGGAAGAACATTCCTAAAACTTACTGTAAAACAGTATCAAAATCAGGTTTTACAGGGACCTAAAACCATAGACCAATACCATAAAAAAGATCACATGTTTTACAGAGACCTGGAAACTCAAAATAAGTTTTCAAAACTAAGAGCTAAATTTCAGAACTAGTTATAACATCCAGCAGAAAGGACCAGAACAAAATCAATAGCAACAAAGAATACCTTAGTCTTCTAATTCCAGAATCATCTTCACAGCCTCATTTCCAACCATTGTTTTATCCTATATGGATATTGCAGCCGATGTAACAACTTCTTGTTGGGCTTTCTTCCTCGATCTCTGCCTAGTCCTCTTACTAGGCCCCTCCAAAGACTTTATTTCTTCATTAGCTCATTTTCCAAGGTCAGTCACAGCCGTGTTGAGCACAATAGTTATTAATTACTTGATGAAAACATTATTGAAGATGATTTTGATACAACTAACAATCTACAGCATAATCAAATTGTAGTATCTCTCAAGTTTAAATGAAAAAATAATATTATAATCCTATTGAGAGGATGTGTACAAGTCTTTGGACCCACCAAAACCAAAATTATGTAGAATCTAAAATCAACAACATTGTGTGTGATTGAAATTTTTGATCTTCATTTATTACCCAATCATTATACATTCCATTATGAACCAATATTACTTTTCCAACTCAAACAAACATCTTATGCCTATCATTATTTACCCCTATTGGTCATATTTTCATTTACATAGGATACAAAGACATTTTATCTTTAAGATCGAATGAAATAGAATCAATGACCAGTGAATATCACAAAGTCATTATTAGAATCTAAATTAGCAATTAATTCTTGATAGAGTAACTATTTAGAAGGGGTGTGGGCTAGCAACTTTAATGATTGACTCTCCATGTTGTATCATATGTTGATTAGGATGTGCATCTCCACATTAGTAAGAATAACATAAAATTTTACCTCACCTTTTCCATTTACCATTTGCCTCACTTTACTATCCTTTTTTAACTTACTAACATTTGAACTACATTTATTGAGGTCCTTTAGGACTATGTAGGTAGTGCTCAATTTATATTGAGGTCAACTCGATCACCCCTTTATCATGCTCTTGCAATTTTTAGAGAAACTTGAGCCACACTCTCACCATTTTGTGAGTAACCTAAACCATGCTCTTATCATTTTGTGAGTTACCATTCCCATGCTCTCATATTTTTGTGAGTCACCATTGTGTTCATTTTTCATTTGAAATAGATACATTATTGCACCCTTGACTTTTTCTACTCTCTCATCATTTTGTGAGTGATTCTCATTTAAATGCACCTCATTGTTTTGTGAGCCCATTCCCATATTATTTTGCACCATAATCATGTTTTCTTATCATCAATTTTATTCTATCCCATATCTTGGGAGAACTACATTTGTCTTGAATTTTATTTTGGATCTTACATATATGGAATTATGTAGGTAGCATCCACTTAACTAGTGCATTTAGAGTCAGCTCGACTACCCTTTCCTTTTCTTATATTCCCCCCATTTTTTTATATTTTGTGTCATTGTCTCCTATAGCCTAGGGACAATGTTATCATCTTATTTATGTCATTATTTCCCTATAGCCAAGGGAAAAAATTATGCACCAATTGTCCTTGTGTTATTGCACTAGTGTCATTGCAACCTAGCTTAGAGGTCACCCTATCACCAAGCATAAAACCTCTATTACACATACATAAATAATTTGTTATCTATTTGTACTAACATTGCAATTAACCATTGTTGATAATTTTCCTTTGTCTATTTATAATAGTTTTTGTAAAGCACTTTTTCTTTGCTTTGGATTGTTTAGTTTTTTTTTAAATTTTTCTATTCACTTTGTTTTTATTGTCTTTATTTATTTTTATTGGTGTTTTATTATGTCTCTATTTTAGTATTTACCTTAATAATTTGTGTTTTTTTAATTTTACTTATTAGGTTATTAGCTTGTTTTGAGTGTTATGTTTGAATACATTTTGTAAACATTTTGTCTGGCCTTAACTTGGGCTTTACTTGTTTATGTTTGTATTTGAATTTTTTATAGATTGTTCATGTTTTGGTACATTCTTATTCCTACTTAAGTATTGATGATTCATATCTTCATTTTCAAATGGTTATATTTTGTATTTGAAACCTCTTTGATGAGCTCAGAATATGGCTCATTATTAACATGTTATTTCCCTCAACTCATCTCTCGAAGGGTATTATCTTATGCAAATATTAGATTGTTAGATAACTATTACATGGAAAATAGATATTTGTCTTGTTTATATTGAATCAAATATTAAACCTTTACTTTGTCATTAATGTCTAATACATAGCATGTTTTAGTGATTTTTTGTTGTGAAGAATGCTCAAGAAGAAGACATAGGTGATGTATAGTGAACATTCAATTTTGATCTCCATCCAGTGGAACTACGGACTCTGTAGGCTTGTTTCTATGGACTCTATAGGATTATTTCTATGGAATCTATAGGCTTGTTTCTATGGACTCTGTAGGCTTGTTTTTATGGACTCTATAGGCTTGTTTTTATGGACTCCATAGGCTTATTACTATGGACTCCACAACCTAGTTTCTATGAACTCCATAGGTTTGTTCCTCCTGAATTTACAAGGTCAATTCCATGGATTATGTAAAGATGAAGCTATAAATGGGAATCTAGTGGCCAGATAGGATAAGGGAGAATCATTCTAGCTGGAATCAAATAAGGAAAATAACCACCTGCTATTTTTTAGGATTTGCTTTTGATAAAATTTGTATATATATATTTGGATCTTAGGACTATTATAGGATAGGATATCTATTTCATTGGAATATTTGGATCTCTTAAAAATCCAATCTCGTATCTTTGGATGAATAGATTGACCAAGGAATATTATTTATTTGCATCTTATTTTGAGCTGATTATATTAGTATAAAATGTAAGATTTTCATCATTGAGAAGGATATAATTTATGTTAGATATCAGATGATAGAGAGCAGATAATAGAGGAAAAGATTTGTAAAAATATATTACAAGTTTTAGCTAGATTGTAATCATTTCAATTTTATGAATTATCACTTCAGTTTCTAGTATTGATTAATATTTGTTCCCAAGTCTGAGAGGATCAAGGTCCCACTCTCCTTGGAACTAGGAACTGTGTATAGTATTTATGTTATGTTTTATTAATTTGTTGTTATAACTAATTAGAATCTTGTTAATGTTTACATTTATTCATAAAAGCATCAAAACAAATTAATAGGTTTAAAGGCATTTTATTATTCCAAAATCATTTTCTTTCTGACTAAAATTGTGTTTTCTTTTACAATAGACATGTAAAGCAAAATTCCTTTTGTTAAATACGAGTGTGAATTTACTTTCCATGCAAGCGTAAATAAGAGTGTGATTTTTACTTTCAAGAAAAAGAGTGGATTGATTTGATTTATTTATTTTCAGTAAAAGAGTGAATCAAGTAGTTTAGGACACTTTTCTTTCTTTAGTCAACGTTAGAATAGGACAATAAAACACCCCCATAAGTAGCCTTCTAGATCTACCATCCTATACCTTATTGTAGATAGCTTTGGACACTAACCCTGGTTAATAAGACATCAATTGAATATTGATTAAATGAGGAGTTAAATGACACTCATCATTTTTGGCACCATTGTCGGTGAACATAAGGTGTTAATAAGGTAATAATTATTGGTCTAGAGTGAAAAAATAGAAAACATTGTAAAAACTAATAAAATCTTATAAAAATTCAATAAACTGATGTATTATCTTAGAGATTCTAAAGGATGATTCATCCCAAAGTTCCACCAAGAACACAATTTGACACTCCTTCAATATCTCTAAGTAGTGAACCAAAAGTTACAAGTGAAACCTATCTACAAGAATTTTCTAAAACTTGGATAGAAACCAGGCCATTTCCACAAGCAAGCCCCATAAGATAAATTCCTCAGGATCAATCTCTTGTAGGAAGACACTATTTAGAAGTTGCCAAGGATTTAGAAGAAGCGTTTCAAAAATCCATAACCAAAGAAAATTTTGATAATTTTGAGCAACCCATAACTAATACCACAAATATTCAGTGGGAAGATCATCCCAACTTTGAAACATCATCATTAGAAGAAATGGCTCTCCAACAAAAATAATAACTTGCACAACCAGGAAAGACTTTTTCCTTTCCTATTATTGCATATCCTAATGATCAAACCCCCATGAAAAATGTTTCACCAGCTAATTTGCCAAATTTTTGGGGAAGATCTACAAAAGATCCTTATCAATTCTTGTTTGAGATTAAGGTGCTATGTCAAACCTATGATTACATAATATATATCTAGAAATTAAAACTATTTCCCTCTACACTTAAAGATGAAACTATGAGATGGTTTATGGGTTTACCTAGCAATTCTATTAGAACATGGGATGACATGGAAATATAATTCTTGAACAAATATCAAGATTATTTTTGAGTGCGAGAAAGAAAAGAGGATTTCTTTAAAATCAAACTAAATGAAGATGAATCTTTAGAGGACTATTTGGATAGACTCATGTTCACTCATAAAATAAAAAATTATCCACTCACTGAAGAAATTCAGAAATTAGTTTTCTTGAAAGGGTTGGATGAAGATACTAGAGATGCCTTAAATCTGATGGGAGGTGGAGATATAAATAAGTTGGCTTTCGATCAGATTTTTGAGGTTTATACCAACTACTCTCGAATGAAACCTAGAATTAGAAAAGGAAGGTTTAGAAAATCTAATGAAGTGGGTAAGTTAATGGAAGAATTTTCTAATCTAAAGATAGATATCTTGGTTACACTAAACAATACTTTGGATGGCCTTTAAGCTAAGGAAAATTCAATAGAACCCTTAGCAATATACTATCCTAAGTGTAGATAAAAATATGACCTTAGAGACTACTCCTAGATAGAACCAATGTTTCATCATGTGGGATATGTGATGCAACAGATCATGATACCAAACATTGCACCCTTCTACCTATTTTAAAGAATCAAATGAAAACACAAGTCCAGTCCACTGAAGAAGTAAATAATATCCAGAGACAAAACTTTGCCCCATAAAACTAGGCTCAAGGAAAGTTGAATGTAAGAAATCTAGTTAATCCATGGATGGCACCATGGAATGTTTCAGTTCCTTCACCATTTTAGAATCAATCCCAAATTCCATCAATCCAAAATCCATGGGTAGGACAAAATTGGATGCTAACACCCCCATGGATGATACCACAGTAGCAATGGATACTAAAACCATATCAACAATGGAATCAGCCATGAAACCCATACCCATAATTCACCCAACCAAGAAGACCACTTCAATAGAAAACTATTATGCCACTCCCAGTTATTCAGCAACAAGGACAAATCAATCAACCCTAAATGCATACACAACCAATAGCAAATCCAAAAAATAAATAACCAACACCTATTTAAGTTAATGAACAAGAAGAGACAATTAATGTTAGAGCTATTGAGTGTTTACAAATACACTTAAGATCAGGAAAAACCATACAAAAACTTCTAATTCTCATTTCTGAGATACCTGATGAAAAAGAAAAAATAAACTCATATCAATTAAATATTATAAAATCCAAAATAAAAATGATCCCTGAAGCAAAAAAAGAAAAAACTACTACCCCAGTAGTTCCTTTTCCCAAAAGATTAAAATAAATTGGTATTAAACTAGAATCAAACTTGGTCCATGAGTTGAAAAAGATTAATATTGAGGTACCCCTTCTACAAACTATTAGGGATATACCCAAATTAAACAAGATCATCCAAAAACTTTGTATCAAGACACCTGGGAGGAAAGCAAAATATTCAGGAACCATTCATGTTGATGGAAAAGTTGCTCATTTATTAGCAATAAAACTATCAGTTCCAAACTATGTAGATCTAGGAAGCCCAGTCATCATAGTCACAATTGGAGGAAAAGAAATTCCTAACATCTTGGTAGATTTAGGATTAGTAATTAATATTATGACAACTGATACTCTCCATGCATTGTCTCTAATGAAAATACAACCCATAACTACCAATCTTCAAATGGCAGACCAATCTATAACTAAACTTGAAGGGATTATAGAAAATGTTGAAGTACTAATAAAGTCTTGGGAGTATCCAGTAGATTTCATGGTCTTACAACCTAAAATAAAGAATCTAGGATATCCCATAGTTTTAGGTGGACCATGGTTGGCTACTATAGTAGCATTAATTGATTACAGATTAGGAGACATGACCATTTCTAATGGGTTAAAATCCAAATGCATCTCTTTATATCCTCCTGCAAAATAATCAACAAATTGCATACAAAAACTTTGGGTGGATGAATTAGACAAAACATTAAACAACATTTTATCATTAGCTATGATGATAATTAAAAACACTTAGAAGAATTGAATGGAGACATATACCCATAATCTACAGACTCTGTCAGTCTAAAATCTATGAACTCTGCTAGTCTGAAAGCTACAGACTCAGCTAGTCTAGAGACTATGGACTGCCTCAGTTTAGGATTCTTAGGTTAGATAGAATATTCTAAAACCTCCACTTCTACTTATTTTATTTTTTCCTCATCATATGATCATGGATTGATTTAGGAAAGTGTGTGGAAATTGGTAAAACAATAGAAAACTCATTTCTTAGATGCATTTCATTATTCTTTAGCAAGATTGATTCCTCCTAGAAAAGATTTTATTGATAATATAACCATGTTTCATAAGCTACTTCCTCATCCATGTCCTTTGAACTCATTGATTAGTGAATTTAAGCAAATAGAATCCAACTACCTAGGTACAAAACCAATCATGGTATTACTAGGAAAGATTTTGAACATCAATAGTTGGTTAACAAATGAAGAGGAAGATCAACTCTTTAAAGTACTGGAAAGACATACCAAGGCTATTTCTTGGGATTATATCAACATGAAGGGAATTCACCCCAACATATGCACTCATCACATTTACATAGAAACTGTCAAACTGGTCAAACAACCAAAAAGAAGAATAAACCCATCATTAAAGGAGATAGTCAAAACAGAGATCCAAAAGTTGTTGGAAGTTGGGTTTATTTACCTATTCTCAAACAGCTAGTGGGTTTCACCTCTGGTAATTATGCCCAAGAAAAATAGTAAATTAAGGGTATGTGTAGATTATAGAGAACTAAACAAATCAACACTAAGAGATTAGTTTCCTTTACCTTTCATTGATCAAGTTCTTGACAACTTGGCAGAAAAAAGATATTTTTCTTTCCTAGATGGGTTTAGTGGGTATAACTAGATAATGGTAGCAGCTAAAGATCAAGATAAAGCCAATTTTAACCCTTGTGGAACTTTTGCTTATCAAGTACATCTTTTTAGACTCTATAATGCTCCAACAACCTTCCAAAGAGTAGTTCTAGAAATATTCTCTAACCTTACAAATGATTGTGTTGAAGTATATATGGATGATTTCAACATTTATGGTGGAACTTATGAAGAGGCTCTTACCAACTTGGAAAGAGTATTGATCAGATGTTAGGAATATCTATTATCTTTGAGCCATGAGAAATGTTTGTTGATAATGGATGAAGGAATAGTGTTGGGACGCCATATTTCTGCAAAAGGCATTCAAGTAGATCTAAAGAAAGTTGAAATAATCTCCAACTTACCCATCCCATAAACACAAACTAAAATTAAGAGTTTTTTTGGACATGCTGGTTACTACAAATGCTTCATAGATAATTTTATCCAAATAACTACCCCTATGTTTGCTTTGATTATAAAATATATTACATTCAAATGGAGTGATAGTTGCAAACAGGGCTTTGAAACCATCAAAGTTAAACTTGTTATTGCTCTAGTATTGAGAGGACCAAATTGGACTAAATCATTATATATATACACAAATGCTTCCAATACAACACTAGGAGTTGTCCTTGGACAAAAAGATGAAGACAATAACATGTATGCTATATATTATAATAGCAAAAACATGACACTTGTTGAAAGAAATTACACCACAACTGAGAGGGAATTCCTAGCTGTAGTCTATGCAATTAATAAATTTAGACACTACATAATAGCCTACAAGGTATTTGTCTATACAAACCATTCAGTTTTTAGATATATTATCAACAAACTAATTATGGGAGTTAGGATTATTAGATGGTTGTTGTTCTTATAAAAATTTGATGTTACTATTATAGATCAACTAGGGAAGTTTAATGTAGTTGCTATTTTTTTGTCAAGAATGAACACTACAGGTGAAGAAGAACTAGTGGAAGATAACTTTCCAGACAAACAACTATTTTCTATTTCATCAAAATCTCCATGGTTTGCTGATATAGCCAATTACCTCATGACAGGGAAGATTACTCTATAATTTTCACAAAAAAAGAAACATTTAATCAAAGAAAGTTCTATTAAATGGATTAATGGAATGTTATTTAAACTAGGACCTGACCATGTGTTTTGTAGGTGTGTGACAAATGGTGATGCTTATGATATCATTAGAGCTTGTCATGATGAACTAGAAGGAGGTCATTACTTAGCTCAAAGAACCATACATAAAATCCTAAGAGTAGGATACTATTGGACTCACCTTCATCAGCAAGTAGAAAGATATGTCAGACACTATGATACTTGTCAAAGAATTAGATAACCTACTCTTTTAATAGATATGTCTCTACACCCTCATCCTCAATTGGTTTTAGAACCATTTGAGAAATGGGGAATTGTTTTATAGGTCCTATAGATCCTCCTTCCAGTGAAAAAGAATATCTCCTAGTATGTACAGACTATATGACCAAGTGGGCAGAAGTGGAAGTATTAACTCATGGAAGAGAAGAGATGGTAACTAATTTCTTATATTTCAAAATTATGTAAAGATTTGGTGCTCCAAGGGAGATAGTCTCAGATCAAGGACCTTAGTTCATGTCAAACATAATAGATCACTTTATGCAAGTATATCAAACTCAACATAGAAAAACATCTCCATACCACCCACAAGCTAATGGGCAAGTTGAAGTCGCCAACAGAGAACTGGAAAGCATTTTAACCAAGGTTGTTAATTCTAGTAGAAAGGATTGGGTAGATAAGGTCCCAGAAGCTATTTGGGCCTATAGTACTACTTGGAAAACAATAACTAAATTTTCACTTTATGAATTGGTTTATGGTAAGAAGCCTTTATTCTTTATTGAATTTGAATTACAAACTTTGAAAATAGTTGTAGAAGTAGGAATTAAATTAGTATAAACATAGAAAGAAATAATCTTACAGCTTAATCAACTTGATGAAATGAGGATGGAAGCACTACAAAGAAATGAATTGGTACAACATCAAAGAAAAGTTTGGCATGATTCACAAATCAATCAATGGAAGTTTTAGAAAGGAGATTGGGCACTGTTATTTGATTCCAAATTTCAATAGTTTAAAGGAAAACTACAAATAAGGTGGTTGGGACCTTATCAGATTAAGGAGATCTATGAAAATGATTCTATTAAGCTAATACTTATTGATGATAGTAGAAGAGCTCTATTAGTCAATAGATATAGATTGAAGATTTATCAGAAACCTCTTAATAAAGAAGAATTTATTCAAAAGGTAAAAGATCAAGTAGTTATTCTAGAGAGCTCTGCTTCTTCCAGAGAACATGCTCCTTGATAATCCTATAGTAAAAATAGAAAATAAAAAATAAAAAATAACAAATAACAAATAAAAAATAAAAAATAAAAAATAAAAAATAAACAAAAATAAAATATCAATAGTGAAAATCCTTCTAGGGACACTATTGACAATGCATGCCCAGAAAAACTAGCTTGCTAGCTAGCTATGCATTACAAAAAGGGCTTTAGATAGAAAACCAATAGTGGCTGACCAAAAGGCAAAAAAACCAAAATTTATAAGAAAAATAGAGAATCTCATCATGTCACTATGATTGGTCATGTTGACTAATCCATGCAATCTTATTTATGTAGGACAAATGGCAAGCAAAGGATAAATCTAAGTCCAAAGTAAGTAAGACATCTATTTTATTTATCTATGTTTTAGATTGAGGTAAAAACAGGTTTTGAAGGGGCCCCGAAACCCTATATCAGAAAGCAAAATAAATAACATCTAAGCCCATAGGCAATGCCTAAAAAACACTACTAAGAAGTAGCCAAAATAGGTTTTAAATGGACCTGAAACCATTAGAGACACATCCGGTAAAAACCCAGAAATAAAAATCTGGTAGCACAACACACATCTATTTTATTTATCTATGTTTAACTAACTAATTATCTTTGATTTAATTAAGACTTATTCTATGGAGATGACCCAAATTTGAATCTTTCAAAATAGAATGACATGACACCTTCCATAATGAAAAAGCATGTTAACGAGCCACCAAAGGTGTATAGATAAGTGCACAACTTTGATACAATCAATTGAGTCATCAATCATAATAATGATAAGATGTCATAAAAGGGGTTTAAAATGAATTAATGAATCACTATCATCATCAAAGTGACATGTCATCATTTCACCCAATTTATAATAATGGATAAAATGGTTGGCACACTCTATATAAATGTGTGGTGCTTAACTGTATCCAGTCATCATATCAAACTACAGACTCATGCAACTATAGTGTTTCATATGAACCATTTAATTTTTATAGACTTTAATAGAAGCTATTCTACAAATCCTCAGTGACTATTGCTTACCAATTTCAAAAAAAGAATGGTCTAAACCCTAATTAGAGTTAAAGGAATAGAGTTGTTTATAAATCTACATAAAAATGAGATAGAAGATGAGATCAGAGCCAAAGAATGCAACAAAGTTTCATAAAGACAAAGCTTATGTGGTAGTGTTTAGATCCAATGGTTGGTTATCTTTCATTGAAAATTTTTAGGGTTTCAATGAAATAATGGTAAGTGAATTCATCACTAATCTTACCCCTAAATTTTCAATTGTGAAAGGCATTTTTATTCCTATTACAACTCAAATTATAAGCCAAATTATATAAGTTCTAGAAGAGGGAATGAGAGCTACAGCCAAAATTTTATTTAATGATTTAATTAGTTAGTTTAATGGTAATGAGTATATAGGGACTTCATGTCTAGTAGATTCTAATGGAAAATCAAAAGGGATTAGTATAAATTCACTTCCTGAACCCTACAAATCTATAGCCAAGTGGGTACTCAAGTATATCATTTGTGAAGGGAAACATAATCTTTTAGGGGGAGATGCCATGAAAATGTTAATACACCTTAAGCATGGGAGACAAACCCTTAGTACAAAATTAACCTCCCATCCTTCTTATATGGTGCTCTGAAAGTTATGTCTACAACCCCTAATACTTCTCTTAGGCATCATGGCCTTATGCATCTCATTATCCAACATCACTTCCTTTAGCAAGGACAAGAGGTCTAGGAGGAATTTTAGAGTAGTATAGCACAACAAATTCCAAATTTTCATACACAAGAAACCTCAAATTCACCATAGGAACATTCATCTCCACCTACTACATCAGCTAAGAAAATAATGCCAAGGAAGAAATCACAGACTGTAATCCCAACATAAATCCCTTCTTCTTCTTCAATAAGAATCATAAGGTATCAAAACCCTAATGTTTCAAGGTCCCCAAAAAAACCTCATGAATCTATAGTGCAACCAATTCCCTTATCAAGAAGAAGAAAATTGAGATGAAAGGTTACTACAGAACCTGCAAAGACTGAGGGTTTGATGATTGTGAAGGAAAACCAACCAAGTGTAGCTCAAAAAGTGACTAAAAGAAGGAAAAGGCTCATTTTAACAGTGAAGATGAATAATAAGTTGTAGATATTTTAGATAGTATTCAAATAGTATCTCATTCCCCCATACATCAAAATATCCCTATACTTATAGATGCTGAATAAATTTCTTTTGAAAGGAACTCTCGAATCATAATGGAGAAACCAATTCCAGAGGAAGAGCCATACATGACAGAGGAATCAAGTATGGTTGAACAACCACCTATTCTAATTGAAACTACAATGGATAAGGGAAAGCTATATGTACCAATGATAAATTTAAATAATCTAATGTAAATGATCTTGCTATATAGTTAACTTTGCAACTTTTTCAAGCTCAAGCTCTTAAACAACAATAAATACCTAACATTGCTAACTTGATCAGTCAACTGTAGAAAAAGGATCATCTCAACTTATTGTTGGTGAAAAAATTAGATACAACATCTACTGATCATGCAATATAAGTTCATAGATTAGTGGAAAAAATAAAGGAACATGAAAGTGAACAAATATATCTTTGGATATATTTAGAAATTCTAAAGAAGAAAAATAGGACATTACAGAGTTTGGTAAACTCTTTCAAAGCACTTGATGTTGCACCTTCTCCTCCTAAGGTATTTGTTGACCATAGTTTTCAAACAAGTTGTCCAGGTATTCTTCCCTTGCAAATACATCAAATTAAAGAAGAATATTCCATACTTAAACAAAAAAATAAATATTCAACTTCTTCAAACAAACTCTTGGAAAATGAAAAGAAAGAATTAGAAGCTAAAGTCCAAGATTTAGAAGAAAATTTGCAAGACGCATGCAAATTAGGGGAACCTATTTTGTCATGTAGAGATCCTTCTCCTACATATAATTTTTTTATTTAAAAAATTTTATAGATGGAAGCTTCTGAGGATATCTTGTCATCTTGCTTACAATATTTTAAGGCTAACAAAAATTTTGAAAATTTTCTAGTGTTTAACTTGATCAGTAGAATTTGCTTTGTGAGTTTTATTTACATGATTTGATTCTAGGAGACCATGAGCACAATAAATTTTTAATATAAATTCATGTAGGAGAAGTTCAACTTAGGGCATTACATTCTACATTCAAAAATCAAATAGCATGGAAAAGTAGATTTGAGGACTATACAAATCATGCTAAGACTATAGGACTATGTGTCAGACCTACCTTTCCTATTCCCATATTGATCAAATAGAATTTTAACTATACTTTATTAAGTGATGAGGTTAAAACACATTATTTATAAGATTTATATGATTGTGTTATTTATTTTGACTTGTTTTCAAGATAGAGTCTTGATTCAATGGTGATTGCCAGTGTAAATAGATGAGACCAACTTTTAGTGCCTCTTAAAAGATGAGAGGTCATGTCCCCAAATAGCTTAAGATGGAGTATAAGGAGAGTGTCCTAAATTTTGGAAATTTTAATAGAGGTAATGAACTCTGGGGGAGAGCAGAAATGGATTGGCATGAGATATAGACCCCCTTTGCTGATCATACCTATTCCAGGATGGCAGAGTTGGGTTCCACAATTAGAAGAGCAATTCAATATATGAAAACAAATGATTCAAGCACATCAGGGATTTACAAACAATTCAGACAAGCATATAATAGATGAGTTTGATGAATATGATTTGAGTCAGAGTGTGGGAAGTAGATGCTAAAGCTACGAATGCCAATAAATGTTTACAATGGGACTTGCAAAAAGTAAAGCTTAGGGGAGATGACGAGCTCAAAATATGGCTTATTATTGATATGTTATTTCCCTCAATTCATGTCTTGAAGGATATTATGTTATAAAAATATTAGATTTTTAGATAGATATTACATGGAAAATAGATATTTGTCATGTTTATATTAAACCAAAGATGAAACCTTTACTTTGTCATTAATGTCTAATACATATCATGTTTTAGTGATTTTTTATTGTGAAGAATGCTTAGGAAGAAGACATAGGTGATGTATAGTGAATGTTCAATTTTGATCTCCATCCAGCAGAGCTATGGACTCCGTAGGCTTGCTTATATGGACTTTGCATGCTTGTTTCTACGGAATCTATAGGATTGTTTCTATGGACTCTACAGGCTTGTTTCTATGGACTCCACAAGCTTGCTTCTATGGAATCCATAGACTTGTTTCTATGGACTTTGTAGCCTCGTTCCTCCCAAATCTAAAGGGTCAATTCTATGGATTTTGTAAGGATAAAGCTACAAATGGGAAGCTAGCAACTAGATAGGATAAGAGAGAATCATTCCAGCTGGAATCAAATAAGGAAAATAACTGCCTACTATTTCGTAGGATTTTCTTTTGATAAATTTGTATATATATTTAGATCTTAGGACTATTATAGGATAGGATATCTATTTCATTAGAATAATTAGATCTCTTGGAAATCTAATCTCCTATATTTGGATGAATGGATCGACTAAGGAATCCTATTTCTTTGTATCCTATTTTGAGTTGATTATATTAGTATAAAATGTAACATTTTCATCATTGAAAAGGATATAATATATATTAGATATCAGATGATAGAGAGAAAATAATAGAGGAAAAGATTTGTACAAGCATATTACAGGTTTTAGCCAAATTGTAATCATTTAAATTTTATGAATTATCACTTTAGTTTCCAATATTGATTAATCTTTGTTCCTGAGTCCAAGAGGAGAAAGGGCCCAATCTCCTTGGAACCAAGAACTATGTATGGTATTTATGTTATGTTTTATTAATTCATAGTTATAACTAATTAGAATCTTGTTAATGTTTACATTTATTCATAAAATCATCAAAACAAATTCATAGTTTTAAAGGCATTTTCTTACTCCAAAATCATTTCCTTTCTAAGCAAAAGTGTGTTTTATTTTACAACAGATGTGTGAATCAAATTTCCTTTTGTTAAATAAGAGTGTGAATTTACTATCCACACAAGCATAAATACGAGTGTGATTTTTACTTTCAAGCAAAAGAGTGGATTGATTTGATTTCCTTTTTTTTAGTAAGAGAATGAATCAAGTAGTTTAGGACACATTTATTTCTTTAGTCAAAGTTAGAATAGGACAATCAAACACCCCCATAAGTAGCCTTATAGATCTACCATCCTATACCTTACTGTAGACAGCTTTAGACACAACCCTGGTTGATAAGACATCAATTGAATATTGATTAAATGAGGAGTTAAATGACACTCATCACTCTTTTCATTTTTCTTTGCTTTATTTTTCATTTAAACATAAATGTTTGAAAATTTTGGTTTTGGTATTTTTTTATCACTATATCTATCTATAAATATTCACCTTTGAATTGGTCCATTCATAATTGAAATAAAATGTTATTATAGGTTATTCATAATTATGATACATAATTACATTTGCTATAATAAATACCAAGTGTTCCAAATCCAAAAATCAATGTGGTATCAAACAACATCTTTGAAATCACTATCCTACATATCCACTAATTAAATAAGATATCATAAATAAAATTTAACATTTTTCCATATTTCTTCTATTTTTCATTCCTCATTCCATTTTCTCCTACTTATGGGAGAACTACATTAGCCTAAGATCCATTTAGACTATGTAGGAAGTGATTCGATACATGACATATCTCAAGTCAACTCGATCATCCTTGTTTCATTATTATTCACCTCCATATTTTTCAAATCTAATCTCACCTTATTATTCCAATCATCTCTTTCATAAATTTTTACATACTCATGTGCCTAGTTATTTGTGGCTTCTTCAGTCATTAGACCATCACACCTAAATTTTTACCCACTCATTTTAATTTTATGAATTAGGTTATATCCTTGAGTTATGCTTGCTAATTTACCTTACTGGGGTATGATATTTAGACCAATCATCAATCTAATCAACCCTACTAGGGCAAAATCAATTTATCAACCAATCAAATATACTCTGTTGGGGCACATTATTAATTTATTGACCTTATTTCTCTACAAAAATGTTCTCATTCTATTTTTCTTCTAATTTTAAGCTCTATATATTTTGTCCTCATTTTGGCAAATCAAAGTATTTATGTTGTTTTAGGATCATTCATTCCCTAAGCTCATAGCTTTCTCCCTCTTTTGGGTATGTCAAAGTGTGTCACTTCTATTTTTATTATGCATTCTTCACACTTTCCCCCACCTTCGGTTCCACTATATTATACTTTATTTGATCATTAGGAATCAACGTGTGTAAGCATTAGCATGGATTTAATCTCATCCATGGGATAATTTCACTCTTTCTCTCTTTTCAAGAGTCCATCCCTCTCTTTTATCCCCATATTCCCTATTGAGGGGGCATCATGGGATACTAATGATTTATTCAATAATTACCTTCCAACTTCTTCTTGATGACTTTTTCATTCTTTGAAAAGTCATTGCAATATCTAGTGTCTCATAACACCATCTCAAATAGAGGCAAAATGTAGACACCCCATTTTTAGCTCTTTTGTGTCTAAATGGTTGTCAGAATGATTTATTGAAAACAATACATATTAAGCCTAAAAACCATTGAAATAATTTGATTTTATTGCACACATCATGAGCAATTCCTTTTTGCATCAATATGTTCCTAAATAGGGTATTATCTTGTATGAAATCATCACCTTCTTTGGATTATTCTCTAGTCAAGTTGTGACCTAAAAACTAAGATTTTTTGACCATTTGTATAAGACAACCTTAACTAAATTCTGAAATGGTAATTAATTTGATTAGAGGTGCTTAATTGGTTAAACCTATTTAAATGCATAGTAAAAATGTCCATGTCTAATTAGTGAATTTATTTTTTATAATTCATAAAATATATATTGATGTCATCATCATGACATCACAACAAATATCTGAAATGGTGATATTGCCTGTGACATCACCCTAAAAATTTTCAATCACTCAAATTACAAATATAACACAAATATCTGGATATGTAATCTTTACTTATTAAATGTAGCATTTAATTCCATAAGCCTCAAAAATTGAAAGGATTTGTGGAAACACATCTTGATCTCAATATGTATGATAAAAAATTAATTCCCTCATTTCTAAAAATATATAAATATAAGGGTCCTCATTTATTTAAGCTTTAGTTATGTAATGTTATTATGTAAAAATCTTTCTAGAGAAGCTTCACTCATCCCCCCCAATTGAAAAATCAAGGAACTAAATCTGTTGGTGAACTAATAACTGATAGAGTCATATGCTACACTACATTAACAAAGACTTGGAGCACCAAATCAGGGAATAAGCATGTTTAATGTCCCTTTTTTAAAGATAGCCACTACTTGGAAGGTATTGAAATGTATTACTTTGTTGATTTAATTAACACCACCCTTTAAGGGAGTATGCTCAAAACATTATGTTCTTTATGATTATTATGGGTTCTCTCTACTAACACATGAATTTACTTGTTTTGTGATCCTAATATACAAAGGTTTGAGTGTGAAGTCAATGTTAATCTTGAACCATGATCAAATAAGAAGAATGGTGACTCAACAATGAGAAATGTGTTCCAAGACAAGCAAATAGACCAAGGACCAGGACTAGTAAGTTGATTTCATTACATTTTCAAATATTTTAGAGAAATTAAGGTAGTTTTGGAAAGATTAAGGTATTTCATTTGACTTAGTCTTGTGATATATTCCAATGTAATGTGAGACTTACTAGGAAAGATCAAATGTGAAGTTTTATATCATTAGATAGGGGTATTTTAAGTAATTTAACATTATTTCAATGTCTTGATATATGTACTTGATCATACATTTTCTCCAAAATGTATTGATACTACTCTTCAAATAATAAAACCTCTTTGTAACTTCCAAAACATCATTTTATAATATTTAAATAAGAGATAATGAAAAATTTATAGGATAAGAGGAGGTGAAAATGCTTTGTCACTTTTTTATACATTTGTATAGGTTAGGTAAGGCTTCATAATGACCTAGTTCATCACCTCTAATAATCCAAGAACGTAGAATAGGTAGATTATTTAAGAAAACAAGCTCATGGAGGTCATTTTATAAAAATTTTCCATTGAAGGGAAATTTACAAGACTTTTTTAGGATCACCCTAGTCTCTTTAGACCCAAATCCATGAAAAGGAATGAGTTATAGAGCCAAATGAGGCAATAAACCTTTACCATTTCTCCATTAGGTTTGTTAGGTCTTCTTGGTAGCCTCAGAATAGTCAACATTTTTGCATCAATATTTTAGACAAGAGAGAGATATTTGGATTCAAAAATATTATAAAAAGTATGGGTCCCTAATTCCTTTCCAATTTATGTCATTATTTTTTTGGTTAATCTCTTTAGCTTTATGAACAATCGTTAAGAAGTTTACATGTAAAAAGATGGCTTTAAACCTAATAATCTTAGTTTTTAATGGTTTCAAGGAATTATTAATATTTTTGGTGAAAATAGATGATTTAATGATACCATTTAAGACTCTAATATCCATCTCACACCATTTTATAACATTTGGTTGGCATGTGCAAGTCTAGATAGGGACAAGTCTCCATTTTCAAGAGATACATATCCATTTGAGAAGCTACAGGCAGAGTTTGGGCTATTTTTATATGTTTTCATCCTTTATTGATTCTAAAAATATATTTACAACTTATTACACCTTACAATCTCAAATATAGTGGATATTAAAAATGGAAAACCTTGAAAACCATTGGTTATATGGTTTTACAGCAAAATCCTAGATGTTAAGGGAGATTTATAGGCTTGTGACTCAAGAATGAATTTTAAAATGCATATTTTAATTATAATTAGATTAAAACATACCTTAAAATTTTATTATAAATGATAAATCTCAACCAAAAGATCAATATTATTCTAGGCATATACATAATTGGGATACCAAAGGCTAATGCATCCATGTCTGGCTGTAGGAGGTAAGTTTGCAAGTGGGATGAACTGGGCAAAGTCTATGATTAATAAATGAGTTTTGAGAAACATAAAAATACATGAGATACACCATATAAATAATGATAAATTTTGAGAGGCTATGTGGAGCACTATAATGGCTTGGATAGTCTTAAGAAGCATACACAAGGTTGTGGTATGAAGGTAGACAAAGAATGGTAAGTTTTTAATGAAAGATATGTTGTGAGATCTCAATTTGAGTATAGAGTAATAATGAAAAATATTTAAGAATTTATAAAACATTATTTGAATGTAAGAGTACAAAACATCAATTTTCTTGAGTTGAAAAGTGTTTTAAGCCTATTAAAGGCCTTAGAGAATGATAGATAATCTTAGGCTCATCATGGAGAAACTAATATGAGATTATTTTCTCATATTTAAATATGGTTGAAACATGAAACTTAGATCATACTTAACTCAAACACTCATTATTATTATTTTTTTAATAAGGGGATAAATAAAGTTACATGAAATCAATCATGTGAGAAATATACAACTTGCCAAATGAATTATGTAACTTCAAGAAGCATGAATGTATTATGTTCAAGTGATCATTCAAAGTAGATTGATATATTAGATGAATGGATAAATTAATCAATAAAGAGAATAAATTTTACATAATTTCACCATTGAGGTCAAAAATATGATAAACCACAAGCAAGAGAGAGCTTTTTTCCTAATGAACACTAACAAGCCTATCATAGGCCTAAATGATGAAAAGACTAATTTTATGGTGTTAGATAGAGGAAAAAAGGGTTTAAAAGGAAATAAAAGTATTATTAAGGTTTATATACTTAATATAAAAATAAATAATATTATACCAACTAAAATAGATAAATTTAGTGAGCCTAACTCTCAAGAAACCCAAATGTGCACCTATAGGCCTATCTCATGTACAATTGGCAAAGATACACTTATGGTGTAAATTTAGGGGAGAGGAATGTTTAATTAAGTTAAATTATATTATTAATTATCATTAAAATATTTTAAAAGACCACCAAAATTATAAAAAACCAATTGGGGAAGACCTATTCTCAAGGTGTGAGGTGAAGAAGCCTAAATAGTCATTTACAAGCATGTTCAATCAACATGAAGAATTTGAGCAAATTTTTTATAAGTTTGAATAATTAAGAATTATGAGTTGAATAATACCTTTTTAAAATATCATATTAAGTTTAAATCTTTTAAAAATGGAGGAAAAGTGCTAAATAGAGGTGGTTAGGGTCAGTCACATAGGAGTGTCCATAGACCCTCACAAAGGCCTAATACAAGTCCTAATGAATTAAAAAGGTTAATTCCTTCAAGAAACTATTATATCAGATAAATATAAGTTTAATATACCTCATTTAGGTTATTTAAAATAAAAAAATCCTTTTCATAACCTATGTTTCTAAATGACCACTCTTGAGTACACATTCAGGCTTGTATTGCCAAAAGAGGAGACTTTTAGTACATGTGAACTTATACAAGGAGGTGCATGGGATACTTATCAAAATTTTAGAGGAATGTATTTTTGTATAAATTATATTCATGGTATTATTTTAGTAATTAAATCCCACATCTTAATGAACTATCATTAATACCTCAAGTGCCTCTAAAACCCTTACTAAACCCTGAGAAAGACCTAATGGAGGAGATCAACTCAAAAAATTAATAAAATGGTTTACAACCCATTTGGATTTTATTTATTCATCCCATATAAATCTGAAATACTATAATTTTATCATGTGTGATCTAAGGATGTACAAAAAATGGCCTAAAAATCCCCCTTTTGAGCCTATTTTCAAGGTTTTGAGGTCAACAAGTCCTCCTAACTATTTGTAGGGTTTTCCTGGGACAAGGAATAGGTTTTTTTATTTATAAAATTAATTTTATAGTCTTAAATAATGATAACATAAGTTTCAAGTGGTCAGGTAGGACTAAATGATGAAAGGTGACCAATATGGTCGTAGAAAGGTGGCTCTTAATGCTTGAACAAAGGCTCTATAAACTACTATATTACCTTGTTTGAATAAATAAACCATGGTGGAGGTATTTAAATCACAAAATACAAATTTAATTAAAAGGTTAAATATTGAATCAAATATAAGGCATGAAAGGAAGCCATTAAGTTCGAGTTCAAATTTAACTCTCAAAGGGTGAAGAAGCATTGCAAAGAGCAAGGTGGGTGTAGAAGGTTCTCAACTATGTCAAGTGTCAAGTAAATAAATTTTAACTACCATAAAAGAGTTAGATATGTAACTTATTTTTAGGTAAGTTAGATTTAAATGCATCAAAATTGCCAAGATGTCCTTTTATAACATTCTTCATGAAGAACTCCACTACCACATGACCTATAAGGTTAAGGATCAAGATGAAAACACATTCCAAGTATGATTTGTGTTAATTTCTTTTTGTTTTGTAACTAATTTGATGATGAATAATATTTTATGAGTCATATTATTGTGTTATCCTTCTCTCTTCCTTATATTATTCTATAAATGAGGCCTTGAAAGGCATTTGATGTAACCTCTAAATGTGTATGGAGAATCCTTACCCAATTTTATACTTGTTAATACCTTTGAAATATAATTCAAGCTTATTTAAATTTTCTTGGTATTATATTTAGTGACTTTTAGATGAATTGTTGATGAATATTAGAGATAGTTTTATTACTTCCTTGATTTTGTCCTTTCCATTCATGCCACTATGTGAGTTAGTCATCTTTCCATAGGTCAAATTAAGTGTATCACATGGTTTTTTTATTTCAAGTGTTGAAATATCATTAGTGTCTAATCTTAGGCATATTTAATGATCACCTAAGCTATTTTAATAGACATAACCTTCATATATAAAAACTTGTGTGGTAGGATATATATTGAAGCTGTAAAAATAAGATTGTAAATTTGTCATTTCATAGTGCAAGCATTGACAAGTAGAGGAAACTATATTTGGTGCATCACCTTCATATTTTCTTACTATTTTTAGATTTTTTTTAATCCCTTTTCCTTGACATTTCAATAGGTTAATATTTTATTTGGGTCACCCATAACCTAGAAGTGATTACATGCTATAGTCTAGTTAGGAAGGATTGAAAAACTTTCATATCAGTGTAAATTAGATTTATAATAGTTATGTAATGCCCAATGGGACTTAATTTTAATAAAATTTTCTAATATTTATGTTTGTTTTGATAAAATTATAGTTGTGATAGCCTCCTTCATGTAGCATTTGGTGACTCCAATAAGAGTTTATCTCTTATTTGTAGACTAGTAAGCCAATTTGCATGCCAAAGGTGACTAAAAATTTAAGGGCCAAAGGTATTACTTTTTAGTTAGTTGAATTACCTTATTTTATAGTCAATATAAATATATTCCTTTATTATTCCTCTTACACCAATACTCTTAAAAGGAAGCTCCATTTTTATTACAGTCCAAGCTCTCCTAAAGCTAGAAAAATGGATATAAACCTAAATTTTATTAATTTAAATGGTGTATACCATATATACCTTGAAATATATTATTATATCCCTATGGTAGATCTCAAGAGTGTCCCATACTTTAGTGGAGAAAACACCATTAGTCCCATTGAACACATTAGAGATATATCTAATTTCTATAGTATTCACAATATCAATCAAGAGAGTGTGGAAATTAGGGTATTGTAAATATTATTTAATGTAAAATATTTGTATTGGTATAGAAAATTGGATCATAATTCTAGTGATTCATGGGACCAATTGGGAGAAAAATTGAGTAAAAGGTTTGAAGACAAGAGTGATCATTTATCTCTAGATGAATAATTAACTACCATCAAGAGAAATCCATAATAATTCATTTAAGAAATCAATTATAAGTTTTATAAAACATTTTATATGATCCAAATTCTTATGATACCTACTCAAAATTATGTTTTCCTCTACTATCGCAAGGCATTTAATAGTGAAATAGTGGTTATGATACAATCCATGAGAGGAGAGACCTTACTTGAGGCCTATGATATTGCCATAAAAGATAAACATAACCTAATATAATATAAAAATATATCCCTAATACCTCTAATTCCATTTTTTCCTCATATAAAACCCCTACTTCAAATTTTACTCCCATTCCCACATAAACTAGTTATGAGTTGGTTGTTCCCAGTCAACTAATAAAAGTAATTGATAAAGATAGAGAATTACTTAAAACTCTTGAAAATTGTTGGAATTAGATACTAATATGGGGATTTAATCTATTTATAAACAATATATACTCAAGTGAATTCATCATTCCATGAAACATTCAATCACATAAAAGATCAATGCATAAACAAACAACTACACAAGCATATCATGAGAGAAAATAAAAGATATGTGAGAAACACGATTGGGGAATAAAATACACTAAAACATGAACATGGAATATATTCATATAATTTAAATATCCAATTTTTATTTAATCACCAACTTCACAATAATCTCCAACCCCTATCTAGATAAGCACCCACTTAACTAATCTTCTACAAGCTCTATCTTGTAAGGAGGATCCAAAACCCCAAGTAACTTAGCACCAAATAAGTCATATATGATCTATAATCACCTTATAACCATTTTTATAACTCAAATATATATTAAAACCTTATTTTCCACTCATTTCCCTTTAATCTCACTTCAAATAGCCTCTTAGGCCTTCTCGCTCAATTAGCTCTCTCTTTGGTAGAATTAGGTAAAATGACCTTACTCAACACCTATATAAAAATATTTAGATAATAATATAATTTTTTAAATTATATTCTTTATTTTTTTCAATATATTAACCTATTATCCAAAAACACTATATCTGTCGCTCAATTGCTCACTTTGCTAACTAGTTAAAATAGGCTTATTAGGCCTTGACTTTATACTTGATTCTTTCTCATGCATATCTTGGTCATATAAGGGCCTCATAATACTTGGATTATTATTTAAATATATAAATACACACGTTTCATAATTTAAACAAATAATACATAAGTCATTCATATCCCATAAGGACCAAATCCACCATGGGGCCTAATGAAGACCTAATGTAATTAGGTCTATCCTATCCACACATTACCACTATGACCCTTAGGAACACTTATTTTATTGAAAAATAAATTAAAAACTTCATAAATTCCTAAAATATACCTATTAAAATTTCACCTTGGGTCCCCAACTCCATTTGGCCCATTTCACTACTTGGACTTACCAATTAGGTCTCGTCACCAATAGGCCTTCTCTCTACCTGTAAGTTTGTCTTATAAATTTAAACCATATAAACATTTTTTTCACATAAAAAATACATAAATTAATATTAATTTTATCAAAATTACTTTAAAAACTTCCCAAAATTCTTTGGTATTCACCACATAGACCATAAGGCCTTAGAAATACTTTTGTAAAAGGCTTACTCAAAACATAAACACTATCAACACATAATTAAAATCATTGGACTCGTCAAGATTTAAAATGGACTTAAAATGTATAAAAACACCTTAAAATTATCCTATGATACATTTATAACACGTTTAATAACTTTTCATCCTTAAACTTAGTGGAAAAAGATTCAAGAGCATCTTTTTCATAAATACATAGAAAGTTGCATGTAGGAACAAAAACACAGTCAAGAAAACCAACTCTTTGAACACCTATGGGAATTTTTTTTATATTAAAATTTATTTATGTGAACATTTAAAATTATTATATAATATTTATAAATATATATTTCATGGTAACATATCAGTATTGGTCTTACAAACAATTCTCACTATGTCACTCTACATAGACTTCACTGTGTTAAACAAAATAGTTTGATGACAAATTTTTACATAGGTGTAGGAATCATAAATAATAATATAATAAGGGTATATTAGGGATAGGTATTTAATAATTACCCCATGCCTCAGGATCCATCCCTAGTCCTCTACCACTAATCCTTAATCTTATTCTCATTCTTGCCTAGTTTTCTAACTATTCTGATCATTAGGATAGTTTAGCAATATGCTAACTTCCATGATCAATTTAGAAAAAATTTGGTTATAAACCTGATCATAAACGTTAATGGGGATAAAATATAAGTATTTCACATCATAATCCATCCATTTTCATGCTTTGACCTGGTTAATCCTACCTGTAGCATTAAAAAACCTTTAAAACAAGGGTTTTCTTGTAGCTTCTACTCACTATCAAGATAAAAAAAACCCTAAGGAAACCTTGAAGATTAATTTACATGTTAAAAACAACAAAAAGGGATAAATATAATATTATAATCTATAATCAATTAGATCTTTCCTATTAGGTCTTTGTTAGGTTTTAGAAGGGTTTTGACTACCTTTCCTTCTTAGCAATCATTCATAAAATATTTCCCCTAAAATAAAAAATAAATTCTAGGAAATTAAATATGGGGATATTACCCAACTAAAATTAAGTGATAAAGATCTCATTCAAAGGTTTCACATGCCAATTATCATGAGAAACTTCTTCTCAATTTTGTAACACCCCATTTTATGCACACAATCAACCTAACCACCAAATTTATTGCTTTATCCTATATTATATGACTTAAAACTTGGTTAACATAATTATAAAAATTAATCATACCAATTTTAATACTCTTAAGAGATATTTAATCCTTGGAAAATATATTAACCCCTCATTAGGCCACTATAAGTCACTTTATGTACTAGGCCTTGTACTACTAGTCATACTTGGACTATGATCATTCCTTAAAACCACTTGAAATGTATTAAAAACTTTAAAATCATGAAATATGTACCCATATACTACTCATACATTTCCAAACTTTCTCACATAGGTCTCATATAGATTATCTCACTAACGCACCAAGATTGTGTCTTCTCACTAGGTCTCTTTATGTAGGATCTAAGCTTCAAACTTGACCTTTTAAGCTCATGTACCTATCAACCATGTTAATGAAACTTATAACACTTAATAATGTCTTTAATGAACCACAACACAAATATTTACCATGATTCATGCATACATATTCTTCACAGAGCTAGACTAGGCTACTCAAGATACCTTGTGTGCTCTTCAGTACTTAGGGATTAATCAAGATGCTTACCTTGTATCTTTAATATGATCTTGACATGTAATCAAACCATATAAATAATACTAGGTTGCCTTAAAATTTTCTCTCATCAGAGAGACAAAACTTATTTTTTACACACCACTTCACCAATCATGACTCCAATTCTAACTTTTGACATGAATTACATTCAACTTAGCTTTAACATCAATTACTTGACACCAATAAGAGGAACATACCTCAACAAAAATGATATAATGGATATGAATAGGCTATTAAATTAGTCTTATATACCCTACAAAGTTCCATATCATCCAAATAGACCACCTTTCCAAGATAATTCCTAAGGGAAAGGGAAAATTACTAATGTTAGACTATATAATATCTACAATCCAAATGTTGCATCCACTTCTAGAGATCTAGTACTTACTAAAAACAACTTTTTAAAAGAGAATGATTGGTCTTCTTAAAGGTATAAACCTCATAATCACTCTTCTAATTCGAATTAGGTGTTTAATCGATCTTATATGACACAAAATGTAACCATCCCTTTTATGAAACAATTTAAGGTTCCTCATCTTAAAAGGAATAATGGAGAAAAAGTTCAATGTTATGCTATATTATTAAATTGGAAATAGGAAGAATAATGTGTAGTCAATCATTTAGGAGGCACATGTAAGGCTAGTAATATTTGTATAGTAATATAGAGTAATTAATGATGCTCAAGAGATAGGTAAGGGTGTAGCCACAATGCCTTATATATCTCAAGGAAAAATAGAGACTAATGCATCTCCTAATTCCTAAGAAATTAGAAAAAATAGAATGTAAAGGTTATGAAAGATCAAAATAGTATGATGGCTCCTAGAGTATAGCCAAGGGTTAGTAGCTATTGCATCAACATTTTAGACCAAATGAATACGTTTAAAATGAATATTCCTATGTGGGACACATTGGATCTCCTTTTCAAACTAATTCCTAAGGGAAAGGGAAAATTACTAATGTTAGACTATATAATATCTACAATCCAAATGTTGCATCCACTTCTAGAGATATAGTACTTACTAAAAACAACTTTTTATAAGAGAATGATTGGTCTTCTTAAAGGTATAAAGCTCATAATCACTCTTCTAATTAGAATTAGGTGTTTAATCAATATTATATGACACAAAATGTAATCATCCCTTTTATGAAACAATTTGAGGTTCCTCATCTTAAAAGGAATAATGGAGAATAAGCTCAATTTTATGCTACATTGTTAAATTGGCAATAAGAAGAATCATGTGTAGTCAATCATTTAGGAGGCACATGTAAGGCTAGTAATACTTGTATATTAACCAATACAAGGTCCAAAAATAGAGTAATTAATGATTCTCAAGAGATAGGTAAGGGTGTAGCCACAATGCCTTATATATCTCAAGGAAAAAGAGAGACTAATACATCTCCTAATTCCCAAGAACTTAGAAAAAATTGAATGTAAAGGTTATGAAAGATCAAAATAGTATGATGGCTCCTAGAGTATAGCCAAGGGTTAATATCTATTGCATCAACATTTTAGACCAAATGAATAGGTTTAAAATAAATATTCCTATGTGGGATACATTGGATCTCCCCAACTAAATTGAGATACTTCTAAAGGATTTATTAAAACTTGGTATTTCAAAAACATCAACAAGAAAAGAGAGTTAAGTTTTCACAAAAACACCTACATCTACTATTGGGAAACCAAGAAAATATGGTAAACCACCTCATTTTTTTGTTTAAATGATTATTGGATATTTTCTAGTACATAATTTCATGATAAATAGTGGGGAAAGTATCTCGATGATGCCTAAACAAATAGATCATAAATTAGGTCTAAAGTATGAAGCTGATACCAAAGGTGTCTTGTAATTGGATCATTTAACTACCAAGACTATGGGTGTGATCAAAGGTCTGAGCCTTACTCTTCATGATTTTCCAAAAAAAATATTTCTCAATATGTTGTTGTAGTGGATTTACCCCCCACTTTTCCATATGCTTATCAAGAGACTTTACCACCAAGATTGGCAGATATTTTCATCTATGGCTTTTAAAACTAGATATTATACTAAAGTTACAATTATATTTGAGCTTGTATCTAAATTTAATATTGATCCATATAAAATAAACATATTAGACTAGAATTTCACCATAATTGATGAAGAAGATAGTCCTAATGATCAAGAATAGTTTGTACCTCTTGAAAACATATCAGATCTTTTCCTTGATGAGTGGGGAGTATAAAACCATGAGTATGATCTATATATAGGTGTTAAAGAAGTTGGTCTAGGTGTATATTATTTTCATGAAGAAATTAAATCCATACCATCTCTCTCTAATTTAAGTGAATATAGTGATGGTCTATGTAAGTTATTATTTTATGGTTTAAGAAGTAAGAATGGAGTAGGGGCAGGTGTAATGCCAATTTCTCCTTTAAATGAGAAGTACTATTATGTAATTATATTTTAGTCTAGTTTCACTTGTAATGAAGTTGAGTATGAGGCTATTATATGTGGGCTTCAATGGGAAATAAATGAGTGAAGTAATTACAATTTTTTAGAGATAGTGAACTAGTATTCCATCAAGTGAAAGGTAAAAGTATTGCAAAGAATCCATTGGTAAAGTCATACAAGCATAGGGTATGGGACCTTATTGAAGATTTTGAGGCCTTCAACATCTAATCAATTGTAAGAAAGGAGAATCAACACGCTAATAGGTTAGATTTAGTAGGAGCTTAATTTGGCATTCGTATATTAGCATAATGTTTTCATTGATGTCAATATAATGTCATTAATGCCAAAGTGTGTTGTCATTGATGTCTAGATACATCTAGTGAAGATGCATGGTGAGTGGTCTTTGATGTATGATATTGTGAGCCTAATGTGACACATTAATTTTTTATCCATGATGAGTTATTATAACAATATAATAAGTATTGTTTCCATGGGAGATAAAGGTACAAGTAAAAGTGTCTTATATCTACTTGATTGATGGTGTGTTAAGGTCATTACATGGAAAGAATAAGTCAAGGCATGAAGGTGTCTTATAAAGCCTTATCTAAACCTTGTGAGAAGGTTTTTTCATGTAGCATGGTGAAGTGAGTGATCTTAGGACTATGAGAGGTTTTTTGGGTATTGTATGGGCTTGATATTTAGGTGTAGAAGCCTTCATAAGTGTTGTAAGTCAGATCTTTGAGGACAAGTATTTAAGTAGCCTAAGCATAATCATGTCATGAAGAGACCTTGTGTAAAGGCATGGGCTTGGTTTATTGGTGAGATAAGTGGTCTTAGGCATGTGATAATATGTATGATAGTGATTTAACATGGTAAGATGTTTATAATGATAGTTAGGTCTTTAGAACATGAAAAGAGGCATGAAGGTTAAGTACTTGAGTAACCTAAAACTAGTCATGGTATGAAAAGTCCTAGTGAGAAGTTTTGAGCATGATGGCTTGGTGAAATATATTTTTGGAGGTATAATGAGATATATGATGTTACTTAATTAGGTATATGAGGTGCTGGAGCACTCATGAGAATCTCAAGGTGAGCCTACAGGGGTAGGATGTATGGATTTAGTCTACAACTAGACCATTTCTAAACCCTACCTTGCCCAATGAGGCATCATGATATATTTCAAAGGCCTATGAAGGATGTAAATATGTGTTTTATAATGATAAATTTTTATTTAGTATGTGAGTGAGGTGTAAAGGACATATAAACTAGTTATAAGTTCATCTTAAAGGACTAATGTGGTTTGCAAGTTAAGACCAAAGAATAAAAGGAGAGATTGTGAGCCTAATAGGGTATAAGGTTTTGTTTCCAAGGAAATTATGGTAGAGGTATAATATTTTTATCAATCATGTTCACAAAGTTTGAGGTCTTTTTTTCAATAAAAATCATAAAATGTGGTTTTGAGGTCTCTTAAGTACACATAATGAAGGCACGTAAACCCGAGAAGTACTTTTAGGTGTTCAATAGCATGTGTAACCTCTACATGGGAAGTTTATCTATTTATGAGAGATGGTTAAGGGTCCTAGCTAAAATATTTATGCATTATTACTGGAAATGAGGGGCAACCCTTTATGAATAATTGTTAACAAAAACAATGTTAACCCACTCTAAAACCCTAACAATTACTCAAAGTAAAATATATTGTTATAAAGTGATCATACTAAATTGAAATAGATAGATAATTTATTTTAGGTTTTATAAAAATATATTAAGAACCTCTAGGTGTGATTGCTTTTTTAGGTGAGTGAGTGGACCCTACAAGAAAGGCCTTGTTTCTTAGAGATTTGATGTAGTAGTAAGAGTTAACAAAGTCAAAGTTGATAAATGGATGAAGGAAAAGTATTTAAATTTTTATTTTATGTCCATGTTATTTTTTTAGTTTGTTATATCCATCAATTTTTCTAAACTTATCATCCAAGACAATCTATCACTAACAAGCCTAATGGTGCAAATAGTGAGAAACCTAGGAAACAATGAGAAGATGTTTAGAGATGTTTTATCATGAAATATGGATGAATGTAAGTGCATGGATATATGTTTTTAATAATTTTATGACATTTTAAATTTGTATATATATCTTGTAATTCAAGTATAATTATGAAAACATTAAATCCAAAATGGATTATCTGGTTCTAATGTGTTTATGAGGAAAGAGGTTTAGAGATTGGTGTATATGTCTAATATTTGCCATTAGACATTATTTTTTTATGTTTTAAGATATTATAAAATTATTTAAGGATAATATTCACACATCATCAGCCTTTTAATGTGTCTACATAGGAGTTGGAATTCAAAATCATCATGACTATTTTTTAAGGGAAACTGACAGTTCTGGGTAACAAGCTATAGTAATGAGTTGGAGGCTCTTTGATATAATTTTAAGTATGTAATGAACATGGTTTTATTTTATGGGACTTATATTTAATATACATGATTTTTATAAGCTTGTAATTTATTATAAGAGGTTGAAACATTGGAGCCAAAATGGCTTATCTCATTGAGTGAGGCTTGAGAGAAAGAAATTTTTATAAGCATATAATGAAGTTTGTGATGATCCTAATTCCTTAAGGTTTATAAATATGTGTTTTTTACCATGTTTTTTAATCAAAATTATGTTAATGATTTAGTTTTTCACGACAAATTTTCTCTATATGTAAAAGCCTATTGTGAACAGTGTTTTTAAAAGGGGTTCAAATGGTGGTTGGACCTAAAAGGTATTGTGTAATTAAATTGAAGTTGTATAAAGTATATTTAAGTGATATATAAAGTTATATTTCCATGTATTAATTTTGGAAGAATTTAAACAAATATAAATTGTAACATGCTCTAATGAAGGCCTAATTGAATTAGGTCTCCTTAAGGCCTAAAAGAGAATTTGGTATATTAAGTTGTGGATGACCTAATATATTGTTTTATTCATGTTTTTAATGTTTTATAATACCAATTATAAAGGTAATACAAATTTTAAATTGTGTACATCCAACCAAGGTGTGTGATATCAAGAAGACTAGTATAAGAACAAGGCATTTTTAGTCATATATAAGTATTCTTAGAGGAAGTGAATGAAAAATAAGATTGAAGAAAAGATAGAGGTATTATAGACCATTAAATGGGTGTAGAGGATCAATATTGGATATATAATAGGATGTTTTTTGTATGAGGATCAAGTTCAAATGACCTAATCAAGTTAAGACGATGGCTTGTTGAGTGAAGAGGCCTAGAAATCAGGTTGAGAGGGCTAAGAGAGAGAAGATATGGAGAAGGATATAATCATATATTGTATGAGAATAAAGTGTTATAAAGTTGATCAAGGGTTTTAGGTGGCTGAGTTGGTGTTAAATCATCTAGGGGGTTGGTGCCTCCTTACAAGTTGGTGCTTGTTACAAACTATCTAAGTTGGTACTAAGCTAGTTGGGGTTGGATTTCCATGTGAAGTTGGTGATTCAATAAATTTGGTGATTTTATTATAGAAATATGGTCCATTTTAAGGTATCATTGGGTTTTATTCCCTTTAAGGGTATCCCACATATAATTTGTGTTATCTTGTGCTCTTATGTTGCATGCATATGTTGATGGTTACTTAGTCAATGTTTGATCTACATGTTTCAATGAATGTTAATGAATGATTAAGTGGAATTTTAGTAAAGTTTTTAAATATTGATTCACCCCCCATATCATTAATTATTCTTACAACATCCTAATGATTTCAATAACTTAAAAACTTAGCCACATATCAAGGTGTTAGTAAGGCCATTAATACCAGATAATGATGTCAATTGAGAAGTTTTTGAGTGTGACAAGAAAATAAGTTGAGTTTTATTGTAAACATTAGGCTAAATTTCACCATCAGTATGGATATCATATTGTGAAATTGAGATACAATAAGCTTCCCAAAGGACTGGTAACTCTTAAGAACTTATTCAATGAGAGTGATAAAATGTAGAAGGAAAAAATGAGTATTTATACCAAGGAATAACATCATAAAAGGGTGTCCATATTAAAATAAAATATTCTTAATATTGGAAAGGTATTTAATTCATCTGAGAGAGCTACATTTGTTGAGTTGTGTAGATAAGTTTTTAACATCTTTTCATAGGATTATAATGATATTAAGAGGTTTGATCATAGATTAGCCCAACATACCATAGATATTGATCCAAATACCAAGCCTGTAAGACAAACTAAAATACCTATTAATAATAAATTTGATCTTATAATGAGGAAAGAGTTAAGTTGATAGAGTCAAATATCATATTCCCTATTAAGCACTCTTCATGGGTTGCAATTATAGTCCCTATGAGAAAGAAGAGTGGAGAGATCAAATTATGTGTATACTTCATATATTTTAATAGGGTATCATTTAAATATCCTTATTCTTTACCATACATGGATAAAATTGTTCAATTGGATTTAATTTCTCAATGCCTCTCTCTCTCTCTCTCTCTCTCTCTCTCTCTCTGATGGCTACTTAGGTTATAATCAAGCCTTGGTGAAAGAAGAAGATCAATATGATATATTTTTTACTACTAAATGGGTAACATATGCCTATAAAATAATGTCATTTTAGATTTATAATTTATGGGATACATTATAAAGAGCCATGGATATGTATTTTCAAGGTTGGATCAAATAAATAGTGATATCTATCTTGATGACATAACATTTTTCTCAAAGAATTCTAGTGATCATCTAGCTCATATTAGATTGATTTTTGAAAGATGTAGACAATATAGGATCTCTCTAAACCCCAATAAGTGTGTTTTTTTTAGGTCATGAGGGTAAATTATTAATTGGCATTATCTCCAAGTATGGGCTTGTTATAGATCCTAAAAGGGTGAGTGTTATATTGGCTTTGTCTTTACCCAAGCATAATAAAGGTTTGCAAAGTTTTATCAGAAAAAATAACTTTGTCAGAAGGTTAATACCTAGTTTTTATAACCTTGAAAAGCCTATTACAACCATTTTTAAGAATAACCAAGTCTTTAATTGGACCAAATATGGAAAAAATAGTTTTGAGGCTATTACACAAGCACTTACATTGGTCAATCTCAATTTTTCAAAGTATTCCTTCTTGTATGATTTTGTTAACATTGATACCATATCATTTATGTTGGTATAGTATAATAGTGAAGGTCTTGAGAAACTTATTGTCTTCATTAGTCAAGGGCTATAATACTATGAAGAGAGATACACCATTGAGAAGAAAGTGTTGGTAATCATAAGGAGCCTTAATGAGTTTAGGCACATGGTTTACAATAATAAAATTCATGTCATGGTGACACATAAAAGCATAAGAGACTTCTTTTTGAACAAGGATTTGAATGAGAAAATGGATGGATGGATAAACAAGGTCATCAAGTATGATGTGGAGATCAAGGATACTAAGTTGGTAAGAGGAAGAGGACTATGTTAACACTTGGAATCAGACCTTCAATAATAAAAAGAGGATATTTTGGAATTTCAAGATGATCATTATATAGTTTTACCTTCATCATATCCAATTTGGATAAAAGATATGGTAAGATTTATTAAAACAGGTGAGTTTATTATAGGCTTAGATCAAATAAAAATAAATAACTTCATATTATATTTCATACCTTATGTTATTGTGGATGGATTTATTTTTAGAAAATATCATAATGGGATGCTATTGAGATGTGTTTAAACTGGTCTTATTTATAAGCTTTTGGAACAATTTCATGATAGACCAATAGGAGGTCACTTTGTACCTAAGATGACAAAAACAAAATTAATGTGAGTTAGGTAATATTGACTTAGCTTATTTAAGGAATCTTATTCATGGGTAAGGAGGTGTCAAAAGTTCTCATTTTTCATAGGTGAATAAATGTTTGAATCCATTCCTCTCAATCCTATTCAAGTGGAGTAGTCATTCATGCAATGGGGACTTGATTTCACTGGCATGATAAATCCCCATTCAAGTGTTGGCCATAAATGGATGCTTATATCCACTAATTATTTCACAATGTGGGTAGAAGCAATATCTCTCAAGGAGGCTAATGAAAATTCAGTTCCTAACTTCTATGAAGGCCTAGTGATCATATTTAGAATTATTTTAATAATAATTTATAATAATGCAATGACATTTAGTAGTGAAATAATATTTGAGTGGGATCTCAAGCATGGAATCTATCTAATTTACTCTTCTAACTACTATCCTCAAGGAAATGGGCTAGTTGAGACCACCAACAACAATTTGATTAGAACCATTAAGAGGATAGTGAAATACAATCAAAGAGCTTTACATACTAAGTTGAGGACAACCCTATGGGATAATAAAATCACTTCTAAGAGGGTTATTGGTAGCTAAACCTAAATGATTTCTTATGGGAGAGAGGACAAGCTACCTATTTATCTTGAACTACTAGCCCTAGAGGATGATGGAGAGTGACCCCATGGAAATAAGGTTGATAGAATTTATGGCTTTGGAGGAGATAAGAAATCATGTTATGCATACCATTTAATGTCATAAATCTTAGGTGAATAAGACCTTTTATAGGATGGCTATTTCAAGATCATGTCAAGAAGGATACCTTATTTCGAAATGGTATGAGGATAGGGCCAAACATGGTAGGTATACCAATTTAAATACATTATGGAGTGAGCCTTATGTTATCATTGGTTTCAAAGAAAATAATGCCTTTTAGCTTGAAAATATTGATGGAGAGGAGTTAAGTATCCTAGTCAATGGGATACATATAAAACCATGCTACTAAGGTCATTTTTCAACTTTGTACATAGTAGATAGGTTTTTTTTTCCCTACGTTATTGGACCATAGGTTGCTTGTTTGATTTTTGTTTTTGTCCTTCCTCAAAGTGTCTTATGACATATGTGTGTGTGGTGTGTGTCTTGATTTATTTTATTTTTTAGTTTGTTTCAAGGCTAATATCTATTTCAATTTTATAGTCTCCCTTCAAGTCAAGTAGCATTCATGACCCCATATCCCAATGGATTTCTATGGCCACTAGTCTAGATGTATAACAAACATGCAATCCAAGAGGTCACCAAAGATGTTATCTAAAATTTCCCACCATTGATGAGTATCATTAAAAACTTTGGTCATCATGATCTTAACTTTGTTTTAATATCCAACATAAAGGTATTGTATTGGTCATGGCTAGTGTCAGTATGATAGGCATTGTGTCATTCTTGGTAGCTTGCAAAGCCTTTTAGGATGGTCTAATTGAAAATAGGGTCAAGTCACTTATTCTTAACATCAAATTCATTCAATATAGTCTTCTTCATGTGTTTAGCATAGATTAAGGAAGTTAGATAAGGTTAAATATTGAGTGTGAAGTCAATGTAAATATGAACCATGATCAAAGAAGAATAATGGTGACTCCCCAAGGAGAAATGTGTTACAAGCCAAGAAAATAGACCAAGGAGTAGAACTATAAGTTGATGTCACTAAATTTTCAAGTAGTTTAGAGAAATTAAGGTAGGTTTGGAAAGATTAAGGTATTTCATTTATCTTAGTTTCATGATATACTCCAATGTGATATGACACTTACTAGGAGAGATCAAATGTGAAGGTTTATATAATTGAATAGGGGTATTTCAAGTCATTTAACATTTTTGTAATGTCTTGATATATGTAATTGATCATTTATATTCTCTAAAATGTCTTGATACTACTTTTTCATTATAATAACCTCTTTGTAACAACCAGAACATCATTTTATAACATTTAAATAAGACATAACAAGAAAGTTATAGGAGAAGAGGAGGTGAAAATTATTTGGCATGTTTCTATACATCTATACAGGTTAGGGAAGGCTTCATAATCACCTCTAGTAGTCTAAGAAGGAAAAATAGGTAGATACTTTAAGAAAACAAGCTCATGGAGGCTTTTTTATAGAGGTTTTACATTGAATGGAAATGTCCAAACCTCTCCAAGGCTCCTCCTAGTCTCTTCAAACCCAAATTCATGAAAGTGAGGGATTTACATAGCCAAACAAGGCAAAATTGCCTTTGTCATTTCTCCATCGAGTTTTATAGGTCTTATTGGCAACCTCAAAATGGTCAATTTTTTTGGATAAGTACTCATAAGAGAGATAAATTTATATTTAAATATATTATAAAAATTAGTGGAACCTAATTCCCTTCCAATTTATGTCATTAGATTTCTAGGTAATCTCCTTAGCTTTATGAAAAATCGTTAAGAATTTAAGGTGAAAAAGATGGATTTAAACCTAGTAGACTCATTTTTCAATAGTTTCAAGGCATTTTTTAGATTCTTGGTGAAAATTAATTTATTTAATGATACCATTAAATACGATATTATCCCTCTCACACCATTATCTAGCATCTAGTTAGCATGTGAAAGTTTGAATAGGGTAAAATATCCATTTTGAAGAGCTATAGACCCATTTGAGAAGTTACAAGTAGGGTTTGGGTTATTTTTGTATGTTTTCATCATTTGTTGATTTTATATATATATATATATATATATATATATATATATATATATATATATATATATATATATATATATATATATATATATATATATATATATATAACCTTATGACACATTTAAATCTCAAATATATCATATATTATAGATGAAAAACCTTGAAAACCAGTGGTCTTATGGTTTTACAACAAAATCCTAGATTTAAAGGGAGAGTTATAGGTCTAGAACTCAAGAATGAATTGTCAAATACATATTTTAGTGATAATTTAAGAAAAAAATACCTATAAATTTTATTATTAATGATCAATCTCAACCAAAATATCAATATTCTTCTAGGTTTGTATAGAACTAGGATACCATAGGCTAATGTAGCCATGTATGCAGTAGGCTATAAGTCTGTAAGTGGAATGAGTTGTGCGAGGTCTATGATGAAGACATGAGTTTTGAGAATCATAAAAATATATTGTATAACTCATATAATTAATTATAAATGTTTATATTTTGTGTGGATCACTAGAATGACCATGAAGTCTTAAGAAGCATACACTTGCTTGTGTTAAGAAGGTAGACAAAGAGTGGTAATTTTTTCATGAAAGCTAGTTTATGAGAGCTTAAGTTAAGTGGAGAGGAATAATGAACAACAATTAATAATTTATATAACATTAATTTTAACTTAAGAGTAAAAAATATCAATTTTATTGAATTTAAAAGTGTCCTAAGCCAATCAAAGGCCTTAGTTGGGCTAATCTTGGAGAAACCAATATGAGATTATTTTCTCATATATAAAGATGGATAAAAAATGAAAATTAAATAAAATTTAACTCACAAACTCATTTTTTTTTTGGTTTAAAAAGGATATATATGAAATTAAATTCAATTAGTCATGTGATAAATAGATACCTTGCCAAATGGACCATGTAACTTTAAGAAGCATGACTATATTTGTTCAAGTGAGCATTCAAGGTAAATTGAGCCATTGGAGACATGGAACAAGGAATAAATAAGGAAAATAAATTATCCACAATGTCACCATTTACCAATTGGACTCAAAGATGATAAACCACATGCAAGAGAGACTTTTAGTCCCAATGAACACCTATAGTCTTTTCATAGCCCTAAATGAAGAAAAGACCAATTATATGGTGTTAGATGGAGAAAAAATATGTTTGAAAGGTTATAAAAATGATTATTAAGGTGTATACCCTTAATATCATCATAAATAATAATATATTAACTAAAATATCTAAATTTAGTGAGCCTAACACTAAATAAACCCAAATGTGCACCTGTAAGCCTTTCATAAGTAGAATTGGAGAAAATACACTTATGGTTTCAAGTGAGGGGAGAGAAAGTTTTGTTTAAGGTTAGGGATATTATGAATTGGAATTAAAATAATTTATAATACCACCAAAATTCCAAAAATCCAATTGAGGAGGATCCATTATCAAGGTGTGCAATCAAGAATCCTAAACAATCATCTACAAGTCTGTTCAATCAACATTAAGAATTTGAGCAAAATTTGGACAATTTTGAAGAATTAAGAATTTTAGGAGTTTGGAAAACCTTTATGAAATATCCTATTAATTATAAATCATTTTAAAATGGAGTAAAAGTTCTAAATAGAGGTGGTTATAATTAGTCATATAGGAATGTGTACAAACCCTCACAAAAGGCCTAATATAAGTTTTAATGAATTAAAAAGGTTAATTCATTTAAGAATTTTTTTTTTCACATAAATATAAGTATAATATACCTCATTAAGGTGCTTATAACTCAAAAAAATCCTTTTCATAACCTTATTTTCCAAATGACCTCTCTTGAGTACACATTTAGGCTTGCATTACCAAATGAGATTTTTAGTACATGTGAGCTTGTACGAGGAGGTGCATGGGATCCTGATCATATTTTGGAAGGAATTTAGGGTTTTATACATGAGATTAATGATATTATTTAAATAATTAAATTCCATGTCTTAATGAACTCTCATTAAGACCTTTGGTACCTCTAAAATGCTTGTTAAACCTTGAACAAGATCCAATAGAGGATACCAACTCATGAAGTGCCTAAAACAGATTGAAATGGTTTAAAAACAAATTTTATGATATATATTACTCCATAAATGATATTATATAATATAATTTTGGGACATGTGATCCAAGGATGAACAACAAATGGCCTTAAAAGCCCCCTTTTGAGCTTGTTTTCAAAGTTCTAAGGTCAATAAGTCCTAACTATTTTTGATAAAATAAATAGAATATAAAATATATATGAAATATATATTAGATACATATGAATAAATTATGGAAAATAGTGCATGTAATTGACACAATACACAATAATTTAAAGTGGTAAAACCTCCAAGAGGTAAAAACCCCATGAAAATGATATTCAATAAATGAGAAACTCTATACCCCAACACAAAGCCTTACCTTCTCACTTCTTCACATAAGACTTCATAGAAAATTTGTAAATATTTTCCACACATAAATATTAAATTTTTTGAGTGTATTTACATGAATAATAAAATATGGGTAAGACCCTATTTATAATAAAATGTGAGGGGAGGTGATTGTTGTAACCAATGGGTCTATCTTTCTCGAGAATCATTTAAATTAATTGGTTAATAATAAATAATAATATTTTATTATTTATTTACATGAGGTTTTCACCTCATTTTTAATAAATAATAAATTATTATCATTAAATAACAAACCAAAATATGCTAAGAGTCTAAATTATCCCACTTAGACATTAAATGTTTTGACACTCCCCCTTAATGTTAAGTGGGGGTAAATGTCATAGTTACCTTAATAAAAGAATTATAATATGTACACAATTGAAATATTTAAAAAAATTAATCATGATAAACATCATATTTTTAAATAAAAATAATTATAATCTATAAACTACTATAAAGTAAGTATAGGATAACATGCTCGTGAGAATACTTCTCACAGATTCTCATGAATAATCATCTAAGCATATTTAAAGCCTTTTATAACATAAGGACATTCATTAAAAAGTATGGGTATAAAATTAAAACTTCCATATGAAATTTAATTAAATCACATAAATTTCAAAAAAAATTTACAATTCTTTCCAATGAGAATAAGTATAGAGAAGAAAAATAAACACATGGCCATTAGGAAGTAGTATTATCATGCACACTCCCCCTTAATGACAACTCTGAGAGGCCTAGGATTGCATAAAAATGATAAAAATTGGTAGAAACAAGTGGTTTTATGATTATATCTACCAATTTTTTATCTATAATATAGAGCTGTAGATCAATATCACCATTGAGGACTTTATCTCAGATAAAATTCACATGAACTTTAATATGTTTAGTTATTTGGTGATGCACTAATTTTTTTGCGAGAGCTATACAACTTTGGTTATCATAATGAAATATAGTACTATGATAAAC
>JARHVA010002941.1:1120000-1157500 GCA_037957365.1 Torreya grandis | reverse complement strand
TGCATGTGTGCACGTGCGTGCGTGCGTGTGTGTGCATGTAAATACCATAATTAAAAAATAATAAAAAATAAACTTTTTAGTAATTCTTTCTTTTTTCATGGTGGGACCTAGGGTTTGTAAAAATATTAATAAATAGTTTATTTTTTAAATAATTTTAAAAAATTATATGAATTTAAAAACATATCTATAGATTCAAAATGGTGCTTCTTTAGGTGAATAAATTATCATATAAAATTGACTAGGACTTTAGAGACCTCCAAAATTTGCCAAACCTCCTGATTTTTCTTACTGAAGATGAAGGAAAATTAAAACCTAAATTTTGGCTAAGAAATGATTTTTTTCCAAGCTCCCAGGATGTATAATGGTGCCCCACTCAGAAAAAATTCTATATTTTTGATAAGAGATTCTTAGGTTGTGAAACAAATCTTAACCTCCTTAAATATGCATAATATTGCTATTTAACAACAATCGGGCCTGAAAATGATTGAAAAAAACAAATTTTGAATTTATTCACTAGGCTAATGGCATCCCAAAATTTGAGTAAAAGTATTTAAATGAATTAATATACCAAATATTTATATTTAATTCAATATAATTTACTTTCCAAGATTTTACACTCCATACGCTTTGATTCCATGATAAAATCAATATAATATGAAATATATATGCAATATAGATTGGATCTAGATGAATAAATGATAACAAATAGTACATAATATTGTCATAGTACACAAGAATTTTAAGTGGGAAAATCTCTAAGAGGTAAAAAAACCCATGAAGATGATATTCAATAATTGAGAAACTTTGCACCCCAATACAAGGCCTTCCCTTCTCACTTCACATAAACCTTCATATAAACTTTGTAAATATTTTTCACATACAAATATTAAATTCATCGAGTGTATTTACATAAATAATATAATAGGGGTAAGACCCTATTTATAATAAAATGTGAGGGGAGGTGACTATTACAACCAATGGGTCCATCCTTCTAAAGAATCATTTAAATTACTTGGCTATTAATAAATCATAATATTTTATTATTTATTTACATATGGGTTTCACCTCATGTTTAATAAATAATAAATAATTATTATTTAACAATAAATAAAAGTATACTAAAGGCCTAAATAATTCCACTTATACATTAAATGTTCTGACAAATTTAAGGGGTTTCTTGAGCCAAGGTAGAAGTGTTTTTATTCTCTACAAATAATTTGAGAATCTTACATAGTGATAACACAAGCTGTAAGCTATCAAGTAGGCCTAAATGATGAAAGGTGATTAATCTGACCTCAAGAAGATGGCTCATAATGATTTAATAGAGGATCTATGAACTATTATAGTACCTTCCTTTAAGTAACAAAACATGGTAGATTTATCTAAAATAGAAATCCAAAATTTACGTGAAAATTTAGGTCTTGATAGCAAAGATAAGGCATGAAAGGAAGCCATTAAGTTCAAACACAAATGTAATTATCAAAGGGTGAAGAAGTATTGTAAATGTAAAAATGGGTGTAGAAATTTCTAACCTATGCCAAGTGTCAAGTGAATTACTTGAAACTTCCCTCAAAGAATCATAGATGTAACTCCTCAGGATGGAAGTTAGATTGGAGAACATCAAAACTACCAAGATGGCCTCTTACACTATTCCTCATGAAAAAATTCACTAATTCATTTCATAAAGGATTGAGGAACAAGATGATAACACATTATAAGGAGTCTTTGTTTCAATTCATTTCTGTTTTTCAACTCATTTGATAATGAATAATAGTTCATGAGTTCTCTTCTTATCCTATCCTTCTCTCTTCCTTCTATTCTTCTATAAATGAGGACTTGGAAAGGCATTTGATGTAACCTCTAAATGTGTATGGCAAAGCCCTACTAAATTTTATACTTGTTATTAACTTTGAAATATAATTTAATATGAATTACACTTTCTTGGTCTTGCATTCAATGAGTTTGAGATGAATTGTTGATTAATGTTAGATATAGTTATATTACTTCCTTGTATTTTTCCTTTCCATTCATGCCTCTATGTGATTTAGTCATCATTCCACATGTCATATGAAGTGTATCACATGGTTTTTTGAGTTTAAGTGTTGAAATTTCATTAGTGTCTACTCTTAGGCCATTTGAATGATCGCATTAGCTATTATAATATTCATATACTTCATATATAAACACTATACAGTAGGAGATTTCTTGAAGCTATAAAAATTATATTTTAAACTTGTCATTTCATAGTGAAAACATTGGAAAGTAGAGGAAACTATATTTGGTGCATCACCTCCATGTTTTCTTACTAATTTTATCTCTTTTCTATCCCTTTTCCTTGTAATTTTAGTAGTTTAATAGTAGTTTTGAGTGAAACATCAAAGTAACTAGCCTAATCTAGAGATTCACTTCACTAATTAGGCCACTCAACCTAATATTTATTCCATTCTATCATCTAGTTAGGAAGGCTTGAACAACCTTCCTATGGGTGTAAATTATATTGATAGAAGAAAACATGTGAGTCCCTGTTTGAGGGTGGGAAGGGTCAAATTGACATATAAGGAATCTTGACATTTATTTTGGTCAAGAGCCTCTTCCAAGGATTTTGTGGAAAGATTCCTAATGTGGTAATATAATTTAGGATGAATATCATTGGTTAATAAGTAGAAGAGGTTCTAATCCACCATATTATTCGTGACTTTATCAGATGAGGCTTTCCATAATTTAAAAAACACTTGAGTCATTTCATATTTTGACTATTTATAGTTGATAAAATGGGCTAAATTATTTTCAAGAAGTTCATTAGTTTGGAATTATTAAACCAATGCATTTACCAATTCATCTAAACTAGTGATAGAGTGGGTTTTAATTTGATTATACCAATCTAGATCATCTCCAGAGAGAGTTTTAGCTAAGAGTTTGGTCACAATGAAAGTATAAAGTTTAATGCAATCTTTGTATAGGTTTTCAAAAGTTTTTAAGTACAAATTAGGATTTGTATATCCATTATAAGTGATACTGGTAATTATACCCCTATGTTTATGATTTTAATTTGAGGTAAAATAGGTTAATTTTGTAAGTTTTTAATATTTTTATTTTTAAGTGGGGGATGAGGTATAAGGTTATTGTGTGCATCCCTAAGAGGAGGTGGGGGAATTAAGATTTGGTGTTCCCCATTGATTATGTTGAATTTGATTTTAAAGATGCAATTAATGGTTTTACATGTGCATCATTTGGTTTGTATTATTAGTTTGAAAAGTAGGAATTTGGTTGATATTTTGTAATATTAGTTTATTAGTTTGAGATCTATTTTGAATAGTATATGTAGTTTTGGTTGCATTACTATGTTGTGAGGTATTAATAATTTAGACTACACTAGTAGCATTAGATGTATTAGTGGCATGAGAAGCACTAGTATCATGAGAATTAATAGTTTTAGTAGATCAATTGTGTGTTGAATGAAAATGGGTATTAGTGTGAATGTATGGGGTAGGCCCACTAAAAGATACACAAGCCATGTTAGTATAAATATTGGGCATGGAGGTGAAATAAGATATGGAGGATGATGTCATAATGTTATAAAGAGATATTATTGAGGGTAAAGCTATAGAGTAATCATTAGTTGACTTGACCCAAATCATATGGACAAACTAGGTGAAAGTGAATGGGGTTGTCCCAAATGAGGTCCCATCATGATGCTATAAATGACTAAAGGATCCTTACCTCGATGTTGATGATTTTCATTAATGAAAATAATCATCTCAAACATGTCTTTAAGATCATTTTCATCTTATGTGATTTGTGTAAATAAAGGATTAATTTATGTAAAATAGGGATGAGTTTCATAGTTGGTAGTTTTAGTTGTAAAATGGATGTTACTTTGATCTAGGTTAGTTACGATAAAATGTGGCTTAGTATGTTTGTTAGGGTTTGTAAAATTCATCATATTGGATTGATTTTGATCTATGGCATTATCATACAAATTTTACATGATGAAATGGGGAAGTTAAACACTTATTAAAAAAAGAGAAATAATTATTATACTAGGTTAAATGGGTTGACTATGTTATGTAAGAAGGTAAATAGAATAACTGGAAAGAAAATAAGTTGAATAGGTTGATTGTGTTATGTGGGAGTATGAAAAAAAAACTCTATTAGAAATTGAGTTCAATAGAATAATTGTGCTCTATAGGAAAAAATAGAATAGCATGTAAGGGACTCAGTTGATTATGTTATGTAGGAAAACAAATAGAATAGATTGTAAGGGACTAAGTCAATTTTTTTATGTAGGAAAACAAATAGAATAACCTATAAGAGGTTGAGTCAAACCAATTAATTGTGTTCTATAGGTAGGAAAAAATTTGGATGTTATAAATTTGGATGACTGAGTAATAATTTTAGAGAAATAAGTTAAACACAAGAAACTAGATCAATTTGGTCAATTTTGTTATAATACACAACACAAACCTTGTACCAACATTGGCTAATACAAGTTTTACAATATAAAATGCAATTGAAAAATAGTAAGTAATAATACTAAAATGTAAATTATAATCTAATGAGACAACATTATCATATGTTTTTAAATTATTATTTAAAATGTGATAAGATTTTTGGTTTTGAAAAGGAACTAAAAATAGGTAAGCTAAACCTAGTTTTATGAATGTTAAGGATGAAAGGGATCTATATTGGTAATGGTACTAAATTAGTATTGGGTCTTACCCCCTCATTTCATAATCCCACAATGATAAGGGTGTTGGGTGCTTTGCTAATATATACCACCAACCACATATTTATACTCAACTAGAAAACTAAGTCAACTTCCCCTTGGCAATGAAATCCAAATAGGTAGACTTGGGTATAATTGTTTAAATGATTATTTGATATTTTGTGATTTGGTAGTGTGTGAAGGAAAATGTGACTAATTTGGTAAATTAACCTTCCTAGATATACTATGTGTACTACTCTAAGAAGGCAAGAATATAAATTAAAATTGAATTAATTACTAATAATTTGAGTTAATTTACTTTGTTTGAAAAAGACACAATACTAGGTTTATTGGGTTGATCTAGTATGCAAACAGTACATAATAGAGTCAATTTATTTTATTATATCTATTGAAAAATAGCCCAAATAAACATAGTCGAGTAAGTTGACTAATTTTCTTGGGAAAAAATTAGTTACATAACTAATGTTATCTAGTTGACTTATTTTAATGTAAGGTTACACTTTTATAAAACTAAAAAAACTAGGAGAAACAAAGCTAAAATTTAACTGAAAATGAAATAACTAGGCTAGTTATAATGAACCTGATAACTAAGACAAAGTTGATTTGACTGATTTAGTAATGTACTAAAGATGTTGAATTTATTCTAACTATGTTTTCTAAATGAAGGCTTGAATGTGTAATATATAATATTAAAATAGAGTCTAACCAGTTTATTCAGTTTACATAAAATTAAATAATTAAAATAACTAGAAGAACTATGTACATAAAATTGATTTACTAGTCTAAATAGAAATTATTATAAAATATGAAAGACATGATGAAAAACTAATTGACAAGATCGATCTAGTGTGCTGATAGGTAAATTATGATCATATAGAGCCAAACAAGACCAATAGGTTCACCTCAGTTTAAAATCCTATAAGATGATACCCTAACAATGTAGATCATATTAATGAATATAATATGACCTTTAAAGATTATGAAACTAAGTTTATATAATTGATCTAGTTATCTATAGAAGAAAATGACCTATAGAGAGAGGCAAACTAAGTCAATTAGATTGACTGAGTTTAATACATGTGCACAAATTATAATAATGGGTTGATAGAATTGATCCAGTAGTCTAAAAAATGAAAAATAAAAATCTACAAGGGTTAGTTCATGTCATGTTCACCAGAATGTATGCAAGAGAAATTGAAGCTGATCTACAAATTAATCCTAACTCAAAAAAGATAAATTAACTAACTATATTACTAATAATACTTATATAATTAGTGGCATGATCAATATAGATCTGTTAAACCTACCTAAGGGATATCTTATCATATAATATGAATTGAGAGGGTTCTAAAGCCTTTAATCAAACAACACCACACAATAACCATATCTAGGTCTTATAATGCAATAATAAATTAAATCTAATATAGTTCTCACTAAATATTGTGGCACAAGTGAGGGATAAACATAAACAATGAGCATGAAAAATAAAACTCTACTCAAGTCATTGTAGAGGTAACCTAAGCAAGGAGAGATAATACATTCATTATCTATTATTCATGAAAATGTATCTACTAAAATATAAGATTAAGTGTGATGCATACTTATCTTGAAGATGAACCCATCAAGCCTCAACCTCTCCCTTGACCAATAGTACTTTCTAAGAGATTTTTGTGTATTTTTGAAGATAAAGATGGACAATATACTATAGTCTGGCCAAGGGCCTCTAAGTGAATCTCAAGATTTCATAAGATAAATATTCTCCTCTAAGAAGCATAAAACCCTTAGTAATGACTCCTCAAGTTGAATGGTATAAATATAGATAAAGAAGTGAAAATGAATGATTCTCTCTTTTGGAAATGGGGTGAAATATGTGTATATATAGCTTGATTTGACCCTAATCCCTTCCATAATCTTAGCTAACATAGTCAGCCCAATTAACCTTGTTAGTTGGAAAATATAGTTGTTAGGTCTCAAACAAAGTTAGCCTAGGCTGACTTAGTCCCATAACATGCACTATTCTATGAACTAAGTTAACCCATTTGGCTGTGTTCATGAATTGGTAAAAAAAGGTTTTACTTAGTCAAGGGCTATTTGAGGTGGTGAATTGTTTAGAGAAGCATGTGAGGGAGGTCTCAAATCCTAGGTGATTATATAAAAGGTTTTTATATTGGTTTTAGGTGGAGGTATAGGGAACAACAATATTGATAATCAAAAAATGTCTACCCACCCCTTTCCCAGTGCACCCTTTAAGGCATGCACTCAGAGTGATTGAGATTTCATGGGTTCTTTCAAGAGAGAAAGAATCAATAATTGATCAATTTTAGAAATATTATGTGTATACAGTTTCACTTTATAAGGTTCATTTAAGATTATTTCAAATAGGTAGGTTATAACCATGATATTCATTTAATAATTTAATAATGAAGGTTAAATTACAAGAGCAATTTAAGCCTTTAAAAACGTTTCCAACTGAGTCAATAAGCATAAATATGGTTCTTAGGTCCACTATAATGTAAGACACTAGTATCCATCCTGTAATTTCCCTTCCTCATTTACTAAAGCACCACATATGAATCTATTTAAACTCATAGGTTATATGACATGATTATTTTATTTGTTAAACACCCATATCAAATTTACAAAAATACTAGTTGAAATCATTCAAGAGAAGTTACTTAAAACACGACAATTTATTCCTAGTGCATTAATTCCAATAATAGTCATTTATACATGTCATATCTTTCCACACTATTTATTCCCATAAAAAATGTAATATGAATAACTTTTATTGACAATTAGAAATGAGTGTAAGGAACTAATCAACACCTCTTTATATATATATATATATATATATATATATATATATATATGTATGTATGTATGTATGTATATGTATGTATATGTATGTATGTATGTATATATATATATATATACACACACACACACACACACATCTATATATATATATATATACATATATATATATATATATATATATACATATATATATATATATACATATATATATATATACATATATATATATATATACATACATATATATATATATATATATACACACACACACACACACACATATATATATATACACATATATATATATACATATATATATATATATATATATACATATATATATATATATATATACATATATATATATATATATATATACATACATACATATATATATATATATATAAAATAGAATGCTTTTACCATAATGAAATCGGCATAAGTATTAAATAAATCTCATTAAATTAATTAAATAAAAATAACTAATTAATAAACATAAAAATTAACTAATTCAAATTCCATACTAATTCAAAACTCATCTTTTGTTAATAGAATTTGCATGCTACAGTTTCTACCATATCAATTTTTTTAACACATAACAATTATTGTTTACTTATACATCATATACCATCTACACTTTAAAATTATTAACATAGCATTAATGTTAACTTGAAAGTCATCATAAATCAAAAACCTACACTAATATGAACTTAATTTCCAAAGTACAAGTACATTTTGAAACACTATAACAATATTGGATTGCCATTTTTCCATTACATTTCTATCACTAAATTTTATCCACTATAAGAAGTTACATAGTCAACAATTAAAAATACATTACATTCCCAATGGCTATTAAGTAAAACAAATCATAATGATCCAATAACAATTTTAAGCTTCTGAAAAACATGTCCATTAAAACTTGAAATATGTTTAACTTTAAAATCATAATAAAACATATTTGACAATTTGAGTCCTCAAATGGACTTGTACATTAAGAAATAGTAAGATAATAATTAGTATCTAAATGAATGTAATATCAAAATTTTCATAATATAACAAAACACTGAAAAGTTCATCCACTAATAAGTCATCTTAGAATTATCAACTCCTAAATAGATTTAATGAAAACTCCAACATATCATGGAATGCAATAAGATGTAACTGAAATAGGTCAAGTGACTCAATATCATTGACACTCCCAATTAACTTTCCCACACCAAGCAACCATGTCCATATACATCCAATAATATCATTTTTAATGAAAAACATGTAATGATTAATATGAGTCCATCCATTGGTGGTACCGTAACCATGACAACCATTATTTTAGGTCTATATAAAACACCACACAGAGGCTCCAATCCATAAACGTAAATGAACTAGAGTGATATAAAATAATTATATAAAGACTCTAAAGACCAATACCAAAATAAATAGTATCAAAAACACAAACAATAAGGTATATCTCACTAAAAAAATGAACAAAACATACTACACCAAAAATATTCAAACACACATATACAAGAACATACAATACTTTTATCAAAATGAAAGGTTTTCTATAGTTGCATTCTTATAAAAGGATCATCTTTATGCCATCAAATGGGTGAGATAAACTCATATAGACAAACCCACCAATGGTTTACTAAATAACCAATTAGTTTTTTATATTCACCACTAAAAAAGAAATAAACATAGTCATGCATGAAATAACTAGCATTATGAATGGAAAAGGAATTCTAAGAAGGAACTTTTCCCTCCCATAACACATTTACTCTCAAGGTTACTAAAAACCCAAAGTTCATAGCTATACTACCTTATACATTTAAATGTATATACTTACTTATTTTATGGTGAATATCAATGATTGAGTCTCTTCTTCTCTTTCATTATTCCCTCTTCATATTTCCCTTTGAAATTATTCTCCAACCCACAATGTTATCCACCAACACAACAACCACCAACAACTAACCCACATAACTTTTCGAAAAGGGTTTTTAAACTTGATTTCCCCATGTTTCTATTTGTTCCAACTGAATGATGCATTCAACACCATGATTTGAGGTATACGTGGTTAAAATCATAGTCCTCCCTTATTTTCTCCATGTTACATTCATCTCAAAACCATTAAAACTAAACTATGCATGAGTTCTTAACCATCACAATCGAATGTTCGAGTTCCATTTACCACAATTTTATATTTTTATCAATATGACATCATGAAATCCTAACCAAAATGATTAGGTTATTTGATGTAAGTCTAATATTATTCATCATATTGTGCCAATAAAATTCCAAGAAATTATTTCATTCATATTTTGCATGCAAACCATCCATCTAAAAAAATAATTATTATGTTTCAAAGGTCCTCAATGACCTCATCAAAATACAACATATTGAAAATTCAAACCTTCAAAAATGTTCATCATTATATATGATATTGCTTAATTCTAATGTTTCCATGGTGTAATCATTATGCAGTACTGCAAACTAATATTTTTATGTCATTAGACTTGTTGAGTCACAAACATGAACAATAAGAAAGTCTAATGCATACAAACACAAAAAAGACCAATTTTTTTTAGAAATAAAAGACGACATTAAAAATTTAAATCAATTAATATCAAAAAGAATAATTGGCCAATTTTCAATGAAGGCCTCAGATGACGTAGAAAACATTAAGCATAACTTTTATTTATCTCAACACAAAGTAGAAATAAAAATTAAAAAATAGACTAGATCTCATTTTTTAATTTTTCCTTTAACCTCAATTACACACACACACATATATATATATATATATATATATATATATATATATATATATATTAAAGCATTCATCTAATAAAAATGTTCCAGGCTTGAACCTATCCCATATTTGATTGTCACTTATAATCATAAACATGACATCAACAGAGTTGGTTTGATATAATCTAACCAAATAAAATACAGATACTAAAATACATTAATTAAGAACCTATTTATAAAAACATAATAAATACTCATAATGTAACTAAATTAGATTCCAATGTCTCAAAGTCTCAATGCAATGTCAAAATTAAAAATCAAATAGCAAAACAATATGTGAAAGTAATAATATTTTTGAACATGATATAACATCCGCCCTCCTAAAGGAGACACCATCCTAGATCCTAATTAAAAAAGTGAGGCTAGTGTTGTTAGAAAATATTTTCATCTTCTAACTAGCACTTCCCTCACTTAGTTGGTCCCATTGGGCTAGCACTTGTAAATCTTAGTTTCATTGATTAATGTTATAATTGGATAAGATTTTGATGCATTCCAATTAAATCATATCCTTTTCTACCACCTATATATTATTCCAATCCAAATATATGTGAAGGATTATAAATAAACTTTCTCAATAGTTCCACATGGAAAACATCATGAATTCTAGACATAAAAGGAGGAAGAACTAGATGATAAGCAACAGGGCTAATATTTTCCATAATGTTTGTTAAAACCCCACTAGGTTATTCAAAAATTACATTTTTCAAAAATTCCAAATGGTTTACTTATAAAATCATTCATAATTATCTCCAAAATTATTTTTTGACTAATAATTATATCAAATGTATTAAATATAGAAATATATCAACCCACTACTTAATAGAATGATCTATTTAGTTTTCAAATAACTTATAATAGGTTACAAGATAAATATTTATCATAAATGACAATTAAAAGAGTCAAGTAATTCAAATCATTGATATAATCCAAAATATAGCTATAAATAAGAATACAACCACTATTGTTATACTATTTAGAAGTAATTACAAATATCATAACCACTATTGTGTTGAATAGTCATCAAATAATAATGTAATACATAGTAAATTTTAATAAAAAGTCAAATATATAATATAACATGTATATTAGTACAGATGAACCTCTAAAACATCTTAGTGACCCATATATATAGCCATGAGTATGATCCCAAATGGTTGAATAGATGAATAGAGGGAGAGCATCATCCGAGTGCTTTACCTCCAACCATAAACCATCGATATCCTACACACCTCCCCACTGGGAATGGACCTTCCCTCATGGAAATGTAGATAATAATAGTATAAATATTGAAAAATCAACCAAAACTCATGTGTTTATAATCACTAATACATGCAGTAGTTACATAAACCATGAAAAGTAATCGTCTATCTAATATGACATCATCAAACACATGTAAACTAGAAAGTACATTAGAATGATAATGCCTCATCTATAACATTACTTTGGCCAATTTTTTAATTATAGAAATCAGATTTGACAAGAATCTAACTCAATTTCACTCAAAAACTCTCTACTAATGAATAATAAACTATCAAATGATATCAGTGGATAGATATATTAGTTGCAAGAAAGCACGCTAATAAATATATATCACTAGTTATCATATGAAGCATGCTAAGGATTTCTCAAAAATTAATATGGTAAAATGCTATATATTGTAGCGTACAACAATTTAATAATTTATGCAATGAAAGGTACACACAATCATCATTCAATAATTTATTTATTTCAACTCCTAAAATTCACGTATAGGTTCTTCTACATTCAAAATAGAAAAAAAATATATAATAATGCTATATACATAAAACATATCTCTCTTTAAATGTGATTCATATATATCTAATGGTCTAAAACTCACTTAACTATATAAACCAATAAGTCTCAAAATAACTCATAAAACTAAGTTTATTATATACTTTAATGACCACTTATCCATTTTGAACTTGTTCAATCATTTCATTAATACAATAAATTCTCATATTTTAATTAATACATAGGTACAACATACATAAGGTTTATTTACCAAAACTATTGTGTTAATCATAAATATATCAAGGGATCATTCCAAATAATATAGCTCAGGTAGCCTCAAAATAAATTATAAACACAAAACAATTACTGAAGCTCTTTTATATACCTTACACAATTCCATCATGTTATATTACGTGAATAAATATCATATTTTTGATAATATATATGGGTACATCTTGATTGCTATGTTAAATACTCATTTAATTCAACTAGTTTATAGTTTATCATGTTTATAATAGTTGAAAGTATATATATTAGGCATATACAAACTCCTTGTTTGATATATCATTTTAACTAAAGTATATATAATGAATTCATCATCCCATTAAAATATATTTGATGACTTGAATAAATCAGTCCAAATTTTCCAATAAAATATATAGTTATTGAAAATAATAAAAAAAGGAAACAAATATATGCTCAGGTTTAATATCTCAGTAATGGTTTGAATATGCTCTTGCATATAGTAATAAATTTAATCATATTTATATGTAATAATAAATATATATGGGAATAAACATTAATTTTTGCATACTAATAATGTAGTTTACATAACTATATTAACAATTATATATATGTTCATATTTCTACATTCCAATTGTTAACATACAGGTCTACTAAATCCTCATGTGTGTGTGTACCTAGTTTTTAAATTTCATTATGCATTGAGGCTCAACTCAATTGAATTGAGTTGTTATATGCATATGGAAGAAAAACACTGAACAAAAATTATATTTACATATTCTAAACAAACAATTTTATTTTATTGTCCTTCAATAACTCACCAATCAACACAAATGTCAAGATGTAACAAAAATAGAGTTGGTTTTACAAATTGTTTATATATCCTTAGCCTGTGTGATAATTTTTTTAAATTTTGGTTCATAATTGAAAACATAAAATGGTATAGCCAATCCCTCTATGGTATATAACAAATTTTTCTATGCTAGGTGAACCCTATAATTTATTTGGACCCATACACAATCTTAGGATGAAATACAAATATAGAGCTCCTTAAGTACTAGGATAAAATAAACACCATATATAATACACCAGTGAATGACCTCTCAAGTTTTTAATAAATCAAATGTGTTCATCAAAGGATTCTCATAGAGGGTATTTTAGTAGTTAATAAATTTTAATTTTTAAAAAAAATAAAAGGCTCAATATCATTTTTATAGTCTTGGGGATGGAATCAAATTATATCCCCACATATATAAATATGATGACCTAAAATTAATGAATAGATTTACCAAAATATACAATATATTAGGATATAACATAGGTCAACCATTCATTATTTTTCTCCCAAATAGGTCTAAAATTATAAAGAAAAAACTTATTCATTTTATATAAAAAAAATTAAAAGTTTTACTTGTATGGTTATAGAAATATCTGTCATTACAGATATAGGTGTTTGTATTCTCTCTATCTTTTTGCCAAAATCTCCTTTCTCCTACCTTTATGTTCCCATTCCTTTCTCTTTTTTCTAATTATTCTATTTCTTATTTTCTTCCACATTTTTCATGACTTGGTAACTCTCCTACAACTCTGTGAATTCACAATAATGGAAATCAAATTCATCAATGTATGAACTAGTCTATTGCTTATTAACCTCAATCATTCACTCTATTTTTGGACATGAAAACTACATGAAACCCTCTATCTTTCCAAATGGTGAAGTCAACTCTATCATCATATAAATAAAACAAACCTAATTCCTTCTCATGTTTTTTATAATAACCTAATTTATTTTCATTTCAACTTCATGACATTTACTAATAAAAAAGAACCAAATAAAATACAAAGTCATGAAATCCTTTTGATTAAATTTATTTGGGGTGTTTCCATCCTAACTTGCCTCCTCACTATTTCATCAAAAAGGATCATAGATCAAACAATTAAACAAGGTAAATAAGCACAAAATACTTATACCAAATGTTAAAACACACAAATGTTTCACCTTGTATAATTCAACATGATCTAATTCATGATGAGTTTTAATGGAAACATGACAACCAACACAAAATCTACATAATATGCTAATCAAAACATCCAATCAAGTAACCATTAAAAATGAATGTAAAAATGCCTTACTATCTATAAATATAAACAATGTAACCAATATTTATAATTTTAGCAGAATACTACTGAACATTTATTTCACCTAAGAAAATAAGAATGTTGTGTGTAGGTTTAGTTCAATTCTCTTAATCCACAATGTTGATATATGCACCCAATATCTAATGATACTATCCATTTGTATCACTTGTGAGGGTGTAAAATTACTTCAACCACCTTTATTAAAATACATATAGTTAGTTTAAGATATAACATGTAATCAAATACTCAAAATATATAAGTATCAATAAAATATTGTAATGTAAATCATCTAAAAATGCAATCATAGTCAACATGATCATATAACATAGTATAAACATATGAAAATTTTATCCAATATAAATATGAAAAAAAATAAGCATTATGACTACTAATCATATCAAAAAAATATCCAGATCAAACATAAAAATTATAATTATAATCATTAGTTCCATAATCCGTACTAATATTTGAGTAGATTTTTTTAAAGTGGGATAGGATGTGACATCCTTCCCCATATAATAGGTCATTATATTGATGACTTTTATTTCAAAAAACAGTTCAAGAAATGAAAATAATGTTTAGGAAAAAAATAATTTAAATAAATGAGGAGACAACCTCGATAATTCCTCATAATCTTCAAGTGTAGCATTATCCTCAAAATATTGATCCCACTAGACCTTTCATTGTGATACTTATATGTTACACAAACTAATCTTATGAGTACAAATTATTCTAATTGATTATATTTTTTAACACCTATGAATCTATAAATTTTAATGCATTTTATTCCAATACATGAGAAGGATCAGCGATTTACCTCTTAATATAAGATACATGAAAGACATTATGAATTTGAGCTAATACTGATGGAAATGCAAGTATATATGACATATGATTTATCATTTATATAAAATTAAAGGGTCCCACATATATTGATGACAATTTTTATAATTTCCCAAACTTAATAGCACTCTTATAAGGTTTGAATTGTAGAAAATATTTACCTCGAACTGATAATTATCTTGTTGTTTTTTTCATATCAACATAATTTTTTTTCCTATCATTGGCTTAAACCAATATTTGTCTTATTAAATTTTATTTTTATTCCATTTACACAAGCATATTAGGTATAAAAGTTATTTTATCTTCTAATTTAACCTAGTTGATTGATGTCCTACATCACTTATCATACAATGCCTCAAATGGAGCAATTTTCAAAGCTGATTAGAATGAGTTTATATAAGATAAATCAGCCAATTATAGGTATTCCTCTTATTTTTATTGTTTTTTCATGTTATATGTACTTAAAATATCCTCAAAAACTTGATATACTCTCTATTGACCCATGCATTTCTAGATGGTAAGTTGTACTAAATTTAAACTATGTACCCAAAGCTGAATCGAGAGTTTTCTAAAACTTTGAAGTCATCCTAGGGACTCTATTTGAAATGATCTTTTATGGAAACCCATTCAATATATACACCTATTTCACAAACCTTTTGGTGAGCATTGGTGCATCATCCATTAGATTACCTAGAGTGAAGTGAGCTACCTTGGTAAGTTTATCCATAACTATCAAAATCATGTCAAGATGGTTTATGGACATAGGAAATCCTTGGATAAAATCCATACTAATAAATTTCCACTTGTATTTTGGTATTGAATATGGATAAGACAACTAAACATGATGCACATGTTTAACCTTAACTCACTGACACTCTAAGCATCTAGACATAAAGTTTTTTGCATGCTTATTTATTCCTTTCTATAAATAAAGTGGTCTTAATTATGATAATATATTAGCCACTCCAAGATGTCTTGAATATGGATCATTATGCAATTCCTTTAGCATAATACATCTATTATATCATTATACCTTAAAATTCCATCATTCTCAAATTGAAATTGATGTTATCTATGATCCTAAGAATTATTACCTAATGATTTCTTTACTTATTCATATAATTCATCTCTAGGTGAGAATTGTATTACCTAATCTCCAAAAGTATTCCTTATCATGGCTAAATACATGATTTACCTTATACAACTAAGGACATCTATGACTATGCTTTTTTTTACCTTAATTTATTTAATGTCTAAATCATAGTATAACAAAAATTCTAACCATATTCTTAGATAAGAATTAAGGGTAGGTTGGGTAAATATATACTTGAGTCTCAAATTATCAGTTTTAAGCTAAAAAGGCTTTCCAAGCAAATAATACCTCCAAACATACAAAGAATGAAATATGACAACTAATTATAGGTTATGAGGATCATAATTAACATCATATCAATTAAATTTACTTGATTCACATGCTACAAATTAACCATCCTAAACCATCTCCTGATGCATTTGTTATAACTACAAAATAGCCATTTGGATGTAAAATCTGCAACACCAGTTCTAAAGTAAGCCTCCTTTTTAGAAATTGAAAGGTTTCTTCACACTTATCATACCAAAAAAATGCTTCTCTTTCTATTAAAGAGAGGTGATCATATTATCTATCTTAGATAAAATTGGTATAAGCTTCCTTAGTACCCTATTAAACCCATGAAACTATACACCTCATGTACATTTTTGGGTGATAGCCACTCCATAATGAATCTAATAATGGCTATATCCTTAAAAATTCCTTATTATAGAGATAATATGTCCCAAGTATTATAATCTTCTTTTAAATAAAACACAATTATACAACTTCCCATAGATTTCATTCTTTTATAACCATTACAAGACCAAATGTAAATGCTCAACATGTTCTTCTTCACTTTTGGAATAGATGAGAATATCATCAAGAAAGACTAACATAATTTCATCAAGGTAATATTTGAATATAGTTTTCATGAGGTTAATGAATGTTACATGTGCATTCATTAGTCTAAAAGGAAGCATTATGAACTCATAATGTCCATAAGGATTATTAAAATATGTTTTTGGAATATCTTTCTCTCTAATTCTCAATTGAAGGTACCTGACATAAATATCAATCTTATAAATTACTATTACACCATGAATTTGATCAAAATAATCATCAATATGAGGTAAAGTATACATGTTCTTGATTTTTTCCTTGTTAAGAATTTGATAGTCAATAAACAAACAAAGAGCTCCATTCTTGTTTTTAACAAAGACTATCAATGCACCCCATGGTGAAACATTTGGTTGAATCAACCCTTTATCTAACATCCCCTGAAGTTGGTCCTTTAACTCAATTAACTTAGTTAATGTTATTATATATGAGACCTTAGACTATGGTTCCAAACTTTGGATGATATCAATGGTGAAATCAAATTCCCTTTTAGGAGGTAGACCTAATAATTTATCTATAAAAACATCCTAAAATTCTTGCAGAAAAGTATAGTCTCTTAAATAGGGTTCCTTAGCTTCACCACATTTTGACTATTAATGCTTTATATCCCTTTCATTTAGCCTTTGTCAACTCAATGGATGAAATTTACCTTATCTTCAACTCTCTCTAATCTCCTTGGGTTTGGGTTTGATTTCTCAAATCATCTTAACACTCAACCTTTTAAAAAAAATAATCAACTTTGTCTTTATGTTTAGAGAGCCAATCCACTCCTAAGATCACATCATATTACCCTAGTGGTACCAAAAAAACATCAATGACTGTAGTGAATTCTTAAAAATTTATTTTGGCCTAAAAAAGACATCTATCAACCTTAACCTTGGATTCATTCTCATACCAAATTGACCAAGCATTTTCCATAAAACTAGTTTTCTTAGATAATTTATTTAACATTATAAGAGAGATAAAACATTTAATGGATCATGTATCTATCAAAATATAAATAGGTTACCCAAATAAAGTACCTAATAAAAAAATGAGAGAGGTTTAAAATTTCACTTGATAATTATCAACTACTACATGAATATGCTACTAAAACATTCCTTGTTGTGATGTAGAGGTGGATGAATTTTTATTTCTACCATCTATTTTCTACCGAGGATAATCCTTTACATAATGGTATCCTCCAAGTGTAAATCATCCTTCAACTGGTCCCTTCTTAGTCTGATTAACTCCCTTGAATCCTTCTTTAAAACTACCTCTAAGTTTCCTTTTCCCTAAAGCATTATTGAATCTTAAATTCTGGTTATTAAATTGGTTGCTGAAATTCCCATTCTATTTCTCGTTCTTTTTTTTGAAGGGTGTCTTAAAAATTCCAAACTTCTTTTTGAAATTTTATGTAGACTTAGTAAGTGATTTCAACTTTTTTCTTACATAACTTCATTTTAAAAGACCTAGTACATGGTGGGTGGTCCATGCACATCCACTTCACATCCTATTTAGGGTTTTAAGCCCATAATGAACTACTTAATCTATAAATGTTCATCTTTATGATATTATAGAACATACTTTAATATATTTATAAATTGGTCAAATAATTTGTTTACTAACAAATCTACTTGTTTTAGATTCTATAAATCTATTATTTTATATGAAAATAAAACTAGGGTAGCCATTATGCCATAAATAAAGTCATAAAATACTCCAAAATAGTGGTAGTGGAATTAATATTCATCTCAACCTTCTTATTATCCCACCAAGTTGTTGCTTCACTAGTCAATAGGTAAGTTCCTAACATAGCCTTAGTCACGTCAGAATAATTTTGAATACCAAAATATTTTTCCATCACAATGAGGTAATATTAAAATCCATCACCTAATATCATACCATCAAACTTAGGTGAGTTCACTTTCTTTATATCATGTGCAAGTTGTGCATCTATTTATGCTCTTAATACTTGTTTACCTTCATCATACCCCTAATCGTTAGTCTCTTCCTGATCAATAATTTGTTCCTTTGGAACCTCTTATTCATTCTCATCCTTAGGTCCATGAATTTGTTTCTCTAGAGATACTATCATATCTATAATATTATTAATGTCATTAATTATATGATCAATTTTTTAGCTTGTTCAACTACTAACTAATTAGGATCATCTTGAGGGTTCACATTTAAAGTCCCCTCACCACTCGATTTACCCTGTGAAATTATTCTCACTAAAATTATGAGAATCTATTTATGTTAATGGACTCATTAGTTCCAAACATTAAACCTTCACTATGATACCACAATGTTAAAACCCTGCTAAGTTACTCAAAAGTTACAATTTTTTAAAGTCCAAATGGTTTACTTATAAAATCATTCATAATTATTTACAAAATAAATGTTTGATTAATAATAATATCAAATGTATTAAATACAAAATTGAATCATCCCATTAGTTAATACAATGATCCATTTAGTTTTAAAATTAATTATAATAGATTACAAGATGAATATTTCTCATAATGAATAGTGGAAAGGGCCAAGTACTTCAAATAACTAATATAATCCACAATACAACTTTAAATTAGCACTCAACTACTATTATTACAATATTCATAATTAATTAAAAATATCAAAACCATTATTATGTTGAATAGACATCAAATAATAATGTACTACAAATTACATTTCATTACAAAGTCCAATATACAATATAGCATGTACAATAGTACAAATTAGCCTCTCAAACAACTCAATGATCCACATTTATATCCATGAGTATGATCTCAAATGGTTGAATATCTAAATAAAGGACATAATTCAAGTGATTTATATCTAACAATAGACCATTAGTCTCCTACACACCTCCCCATTGAGAGTGTCCCTTCCATTCATGGAGGGGAAGATAGTAACATTATGAATATTGAAAAATCAACCAAAACATGCGAGTGTAAAATCACTAATACATGTAGTAGTCATGTAGACCATATAAACCAACCCTCTATCTAATATTACATTAGTAAACACATGTAACCTAAAAATTATAATGGAATGAAAATGTCTCAGCTATAACATTACTTTGGCCAAAATTTTCATTAGAGAAATTGGATCTTATAGAGATCTGAGTCAATTCCACCCACACAAATTCTCTGCTAATGAATCATAAACTATCAGATTATATTATGGGATAAATATGTGAGTTTTAAGATAACATCCTCATATATCTATCACAATTTATAATATGAAACATTCTAATGATTTATCATAAATAAATCAAGGTATAATAATATAGATTGTAAAATACATCCTTACAAGTAATTATGTTATGAAAGGTAAAAACAATCATCATTAAATAATTTATTTGTTTCAACTCATTAAATTCATAAATAGGTTCTACTTACAAACCATAAATACATAAAGGGATAAAACAATAAATCAATAACACTATATCCATACAACATATATCTCTGTAAATGTAATTCATATATATTTGATGGTCTAAAACTCACTCATCAATATAAACCAATGAGTCTCAATCATAGAACTAAGTTTATTTTATACTTCAATGACAACTTATCCATTTAAACTTGTTCCATCATTTCCTTAATACATGAATTTCTCATATTTTAATTAATACACATGTTTAGCCTATATAAGTTTTATTTACCATAATTTTCATGTTGATTATAAATATATCAAGGTACCATTCTAAATAATATAGCTCAGATAACCTCAAAATATCTTATGAACACAAAAATTACCTGAGATCTTTTATATACCTTACACAATTCCATCATGCTATATTACATGAGGAAATATCATATTTTAGCTAATATATATGGGTATATCTTAATAGTTATGTTAAATATTCATTGAATCCAACTAGTTTATAGTTTCCAAGAAAATATTACTACTTGTTTATAATAGATAAAATTACATATATTAAACATATACAAACTCCTTGTTTGTTATGTTTATTGGAGTCCATTTAACTAAAGTATATCTAATGAATTCAATGACCCATTCAAATTTATTTAATGACCTAAATAATTCAGTCCAAAATTCTTATTATAATATATAGTTGTTCAAAGTCATCAAAAAGGATACAAATATATGATCGGGTTTAATATATCAATAATGGTTTGACTATGAACTTTCATATATTGACAAATGTAATCTTATATATATAATATATATATATATATATATATATATATTATAAACATTCATTTTTATATACTAATAAATTAGTTTCCAGAACTATATTAACAATTATATATATACTTAGATTTATTCATTCTAATTTTTAACATATAATTATGCTAAATTCTCATGTGTATGTGTGTGTGTGTGTACATACATACATACATACAAATATTAATCCATATATATATATATATATATATATATATATATATATATATACCTAGTTTATAAATTTAATTATACATAAAGATTCAACTCAATTGACCTGAGTTCCTTTACACATATGGAATCAAATCTTCCAAACATAAATTCTATTTTCATATTATAAAAAAATATATTTTTTTTATTATCCTTCAATAACTCTCTAGTTAATACAAGTCCTAGGATGCAAACAAACTAGAATTGGTTTTACAGCTCATTTATATATGTTTGGCATGTGTGTGAATTTTATTCAATTTTGTTTCATAATTGAAAACACAAAATGGTGTAGCCAATCCCTCTAAGGTGTACAAAAAATAGTTATACACAAGGTAAACACTATAGTTTATTTAGACCAATACATAGTCTAGGATGAAGTATAGATACAAAGTTCCTTAACTACTAGGAGAAAATAGATACCAATTATAATACACCAACCAATATCCATTCAAGTCATGCACAAATAAAATGTGTTCAATGAAGGATTCTCAAAGAGGGGATTTTATCAATTAATAAATGTTCATTTTGTTAAAAAAGAAAAGGCTCAGTATCATTTTTATAGGCCAGGGGATGGAATTGATTTCTATCCCTAGGTTTATAAATATGATGCCCTAAATTTTATAAATATATATACCAACATATAAAATTTAATAGATTATAAAATAGGACAACCATTCATTATTTTTCTCCCAAATGGCTCTAAAATTATAAATTCAAAATCTATTCATTTTCTATACACAAATTCAATGTTTTACTTACCTAGTTATAACAATATACACTATTCCATTTGGAGGTTCTGGTAGCCTCTCTATATTTTTTACAAAATCTCATTTATTCTACCTTTATGTCCCCATTAATTTCTCTTTCTTCTACTTGTTCTATTTCCTCTTTGCCTCCACATTTTTCATGATCTATTAACTCTCCTATAACTTTGTGAGCTCGCCATAATGGAACTTGAATTCATCAATGCACAAACTAATCGATTGTCCATTAACATAAATCATTCACCCTATTTTTAGTTAGTGTAGCTATATAAACCCATTTATCTTTAAAAATGGTAAAGTCAACTCCATTATCATAACAATAAAACAAACTTAATTCCTTTTTGTGATTCCCACAATAACCTATTTTATTTTCCATTCAACTTCATGCCATTTGCCAATAAACAATAAACAAATAAAATACAAATTCATGAAATCATTTTAATTAAATTCTTTTGTGGTGTTTTCATCCTAACATTCCTCCTCACTTTGTCACCAAAAAAGGGCATAGGGTAAACAATTAAACAAGGTCAATAAACACAATACTTTTACCAAATGTTAAAACACATAAATGGTTCCCCTTGCATAATTCAACATGATCTAATTCATGACAAGTTTTAATAGAAACATGAAAACCAACACAAAAATCAACATAATATGATAATTAAAGCATCTAGTAAAGTAACCATTCAAAATGAATGTAAATATGCCTTACTATCTGTAAAGACAAATAACATAAGAAACATTTATCATTTTAGTAGAATACTAACTAAAAGTCATTTCACCTAATAAAATAAGAATGTGGTGTGTTTGAGTTTAGTTTAGTTCTCTAAATCCCTAATGCTGATATCTACACCCCCCTTTGATGATAATCTCCCTCTATACCACTTTTAAGGGTAGAATAGTCCTACAACCACCTCGATCAAATAAAGGGTAGTTAGTCCAAGATAATAAAAAGTAATAAAATACAAAGAATATATAAGTTTCAATAAGCTAATTTAATTTAAATCATCTATAAATGAAATTTGAGTCAAAATGATCATATATTATAAGCATATGTAAATGTCCTCTAATGTAAACTAATTATGAAAATAAACAATATGACTACCAGTGATACAAAAAATATATCTATATCAAACATAATAATTAGAATTTCAATCATTAGTTTCATAACCCATAATAATACTTAATTAGTTCTTTTTAGAGTGGGATAGGATGTGATAATTTCAATTAAATTAACATAGTGTGGATCTAGTTTGGATGCTTTACCAAGATAAATGGAGCTTTTATAAGGTCTTACTCTCAAGAAAACATTATTTGTCACCTCAAATTATCTTGGTGAAATTTTTATATCATCATAATTATACCTATAAAATGCAATTTTAAACTTATAAAAATTATATCCATTTATTCATCACACACTTACAAAGTGTCAGGTCTTGAAAAACAATAGTTTTTCAAATTATACCAACCAAGGGGAGTCTTACACTTTCACTGATAAAAGGCTTTAAAAGGTTCCATATGAATAAAATAATGATAGGTATTGTTATATTCATATTAGAATAAGTGAAGGTCATAATCCCATTTGGATAGTTGGTCCTTGACATACATTCACAACATATCTTCAAATATAAGGTTTAGTCATTGAGTTTAGACATCCATTTTTGAATGATATATTGAATTTAAATTTATTTTTTTTCTAAACACAACCATAAAGTTCTACCAACATATTGAAGTGAATATTTTATTTATTTTAGATATAATCTCTTATATAACACCATGAATGTGGACTATTTACTTCATAAAAATTTTATTAGGTATGAGGGCATCATCAATCACATAACCCATACTAAAATGGGAAACTATTGTTAGTATATCAATCACAAAAAGGATTGTATCATGCCTACTTGTATACTTAGGCAGTTCCATAATGAAATCTATTGAGATAAAAACCAACTTAATTTTAGGAATTACATGTCAATAAAATAAACCATTAGGGTGATAAATTTCATCCTTGACATGTTAACATTCCAAACATGTTTCTATGAAGGTAGCTACATCCTTATTCAACCCAAACTAGAAATAAAGCTTTTTCAATTCACAAATCATATTTATAACACCTTGATGAGAAAAAAGGTATAATATCCACTTCATTAATCACTTTTTCCCTTATATTACCATGATTAAGAATAAATATTCTACCTTGGTACCTTAGCAATCCATCTACATCTAAATAAAAATTTGAAACAATTTTTTTCTATTTTTATGTTTGGTAAATCATCACAATTTTTTTGAATTAGGATCAATTTATTGTTGAGATAAAATATATTTTTTAAAACTTGACCTTAAAATATAAAGGATATAAATATATGTTCTTCTACTAAATAGAATCAAAAATTATATTTTCCTTACCTTTACATAGTCAATATCAGTGTCAAAATTACTTATAAATTCTAACCATCATTTGTGTCTCACATTTAGCTCATATTGAGTGAATAAATTCATGATATTGTAGTGATTATACTTTATTTTTAAAATTTTCCCAAGAAGAAAAGGTTTCCATTGCTTGAGTGCATGAACCATGTATATAAGTTTAAAGTCATGGGTTGGGTAGTTATGTTCATGTGTTTTGAGCTTTTAAGAATCATACACAACCACATTTCCATATTTAGTCAAAATAGATATGATGCCTACTTTACAATCATCATCCTAGATTTTAAAATTTCCAGTAGGATTTGAAATGATAAGGATAAACACTAAAATTTATAGTTATTTCATCTTTTATATGGTTGATTCACATCATGGAGTTTGTTCCAATTTATTCCCCTTCCTTTTAAAGTAAGTTATAAGGCTAAAAACCCTTGATAAGTGTTCTAAAAACCTATAATAATAACCAACCATCCTCATAAAGCTATGCATGTCATGTATATTTTTAAGAGTTGAACACTCATTAATGGTTGAATCTTTGAAGGATAAATTATATTTCATCACTCATAAATAACATGTCCTAAGTAGTGAACTTTGATTTTATAAAAAAAGCACTTTAAAAAATAATCATATAGCTTAAGTTTCCTTAGTATTTTCAAAACTAAGAATAAATTTTTATTATGTTCTACCTCATTCTTAGAATATATCAGAATATCATCAAGGAAAACCAATAAAAATTTATCCAAGAAATCCCAAAACACACTATTAATAAGATTCATGAAAGCAACATGTGTATTTTTTAGACCAAAAACACCACAATAAATTCATAATACCCATACCTTGTTTTAAAATCAGTCTTATGCACATCTTCATCTTTGATGTAGAGTTGGTGATACCTCAAATGATGATTTATCTTAGAAAATATATTTGATCCATTCATTTTATCAACCAAATCATCAATTTTTTAATGGAATTTTTTTTAATGGTGACTTTATTCAACATGTGATAATTAATACAAATTCTCAATGTTCCATCCTTCTTGAAAAAGACAATTGGGGCTCCCCATGGTGATACATGTGGCCTTTATCCATTAACTCTTTCAGCTAAACTTTGAGTTCTCTTAGATATTCCACATTCATCTAATATGGGGATTTGGATCTAGGTGTATATCTAAATATTATGTCAATAGATAAATCAAATTCCCTCTTAGGAGGTAAACCAATTAGTTCTTATATAAACATTTAAAATTTAACTAAGACATGGTAGTATATAAGAGTAGGTTTTTCCTCCTCAAGGTATTTATTCAATTGTAAAATATACAATTTACACCTTTTTCTCACTTCTATTTTTAGCTACAAGGATAAAAGAGTCTTATTTGTTAAAGTATTTATAACACCTTGAATTTTCATAGGTTTATTGAGACCATTAAGGCATTGTACTATTTTCCTAAAATAGTTAAGCTTCATTTAATGTTTTTATATCCAATCCATACCAATAATCAAGTCATAAGACCATAGATATGCCATAAAAAATATCAATCTAAGTCTTTAAGACCCCAAGATCAAACTCAATTAGTGCTAAGAATTAAAAAATAACCACTCTTTTCCATATGCCAAACTCTACCTCCCATATTTAGAGGGTTTATTTTTGCACTCATAATCAATTTTAGAGGAAATAAAATGATCTATTACACAAGAATATATTAAAATAATCAAATATAAAGATAAATTTTATGTCTTGTCTTGATTGGGCTAGACTTCATGTCAACATTTATGTTATTTATAATAGCAAACACCTTGTGATTAACTAATTGATTGCCTCACAACTAAGGACAATCTTTTTATTCATGATTCTCACCACACTTCCAACATATTATAGAGTTTTTGAGGTATAATTATAGAATTATATTTTGTGGCTAGGCCTCAAAAGTTTTCTTGTTGTTATTTATGGTTTTTAGTGTTTTGTTTTGAATAATTATAAGGTATGAAATCTTTGTTTGAATTTTGAAATTTATCATAATTGTTGTTATTTTTCACAAACCCCTCTTTCTGATAAAAATTATTTAAATGTTTACTTAAATATAATTTTTTTTAATTTAGACTATAGCTTGTTATTTTGGTGATATTGTCTTTCTTTTTGGTGAGAATTTTCTTTTTTTTCTCCACAATGTGTAAATTCTATAGCAACAACTGATCTGCATGGATTATTCATGTTCACATAATGAATTCATACTTACTATAGGCCTATTTTGAACTTGGTAACTTCATTTTATTCATCATGCATGTAGTTTACATAATGCAGGAGGTTGATAAAATTGTTCTCATGTTTGTTTATTTGAATGTGTTAATTTATTCGAGTCATGACATCTTGTGAGACATACAAATAATTTTAGCCCAAAGTTTACCCAAAGTTTCTTAGAGTATAAATAGGCTATGATACCACTATCACATCCCTCAAAATTCAACTCACATTTTTTTGGACTTCTAAGGTTGTGTTATTCATTTTCCAACATCAATTTTTTTACGTGTTTATCTAGTTCCAACATATTACATGATGTTTATAGAGAATTAATACATCCATGTATGTTATTTATGAATGGTCTTAGTAAATAAACTAAGCTAAGTGTCATTCACAAATTCTAATAATTAACCCCATGAATACCAATTCATCATTGGAATATTATTTTATTTATGAAATTATGGTAGACAACATATAATATCTATAACCACTACCAAAATTAGGCACCTAACATTTCTAAATTTGTATATCAACTTAGGGTTTTAGTTTTAGAAGAGTATCACAACATTTGATAAGTAATAAGTCAATAAAATGATTTTAAACTCCATGTTAGTGTAACATATACATGAGGAAAATATATTTAATTATGGAAGCCTTTAAGCATATGTGGATATAGTATGTTTCATGTTCAATAGGACCAAAGGGTAAAATCAGTTGTAAAAATAAACACAACCTTACATGGAGTTAAACTAGTTATAAACATTCCTTAATATCTCCCAATAAAACATATTCCAAGTTATGTATGTATGTATGTATGTATGTATAAACACACACACACACACACACACACACACACACACACACACACACACACACACACACACACACACACACACACACACACACACACACACACACACACACACACACACACACACACACACACACACACACACACACACACATACATGTGTGTTTGTGTGTGTGTAGTAATCTTAACATAACATTAACTTATGAGTTGATTAATGCAATTAAATATTTTTTTACTGAATAATAAAAAATTTCTTAATTTCACAAATTTATATAACCGAGTTTAAATTTCCTATATAAGTTATGAAAGCTTCATAGATTGATCATCAATAATATACCAAATGCCATGTATATCATTTTAATTAACCACATAAATTTACTACAATAAGTTAATATATCAATAATTTGCTTAAATATTTCATGTTAGAATAGATCCTTATCACCACATAGTGGGACAACTTTTCTCTACTCTATGGTATCCCACTATTGCCATTTTATGATGTTTATTTAATATTATTTCCAATAGGTAGGTTATAATCATGATTTTCCTTTAATAATCTAGTAAACAAGGTTATATTGTAAGGGATATTTAAGCCTTTAAAAAGTTACAATTGAGTCATTAGACATAAAGATGGTGCTTAGGTCCACTTTCATATAAGACACTAGTATCAATCCTATAATTTTACTTCCTCATTTACTAATGTACCACATATGCATACATTATACTCATAGGTCAAATGACCCATTTATTTTATTTTTTAAACATCTATATAAAATTTATATAAATACTAGTTTAAATCATTCAAGACAAGTTCATATAAAATAACAATCCCTTCCTAGTACATAATTCTAATAATAGTCATTTATACATGTCATAGTTTTCCACACTATTTATTCCTTACAACATTTAATAGAAGTAAACATTGGTGACAATTAGAAATTAGTGTAAGGAACTAATAAAGACCTATATATATATATATATATATATATATATATATATATATATATATATATATATATATATATATATATATAACATGCATAATATAATGTTTTTACAATAATATAATGCATCTAAGTATTAACCAAATCTCATTAAATCAATTAAATAAAAATATGCAATCAATCAACATAAAAGTGTTATTTTTTCCACCTAGGCACTAAGGTTATAAAATGAGTCACATAGATAAACATACCAATTGCTAGAGACTTATAAAACTATACAAACTCCTTACTACTTAAAAAACAACCTTTATTAATAAAATTTTCATACTATAGTCTATACCATATCAATTTGACTAACCCATAACAATTATTGTTTACTATCCTTCATAGACCATCTCCACTTAAAATTGCTTAACATAACAATAATGTAAACCTTAATACAATCATCATAAACTAGAAAATTGTACTTATATGAGTTAAATATATAAATTACAAGTAGATTTTGAAACATATAACATTTTAATATTTCCATTTTTTTGTTACATTCCTATCACTAAATTTTATCCATTGTAGGAAGTTACCTAGTGAACAAGTAATAGTCCATCACATTCCTATGACTATTAAGTAAATCAAACCATAATGATCCAACAACAATAATAATAATGAAATAACCATGTCAATTGAAATATAAAATCTATTTAACTTTGAAATGACACTAAAACATATTTGAAAATTCTATTCCTCAACTGAACTTCTACATTAAGCAATAGTAAGATAATAATTAGTATTTAAATGAATGTAATATTATAAATTTCATAACATAATACAACATTGAAAAAGTGCATTTACTAATAAGTCACATTAAAATAATAAAGTCCCAAATAGATAAAATGAAAACTCCAATGGAACATGGAATAAAACAAAACATAAATAAAATAGGTCAAGTGCCTCAATATCATTACCACTCCCAAGTAACTTTATCACACCAAGAAACCATGTCCATAAATATTATTTTTCATGAAAGATAAGTATTGATTAATATGATTCCATCCATTGGTGGTATGATAACCACCCAAACCATTAATTTAGGGATGTGATAAAACACCACATGGAGGCTCCAAATCATAAACATAAATGAAATAGAGGAATTTGAAAAAATGAGATCTATAATCAGAATACCAAGACAAATACATAGAAAACACATAAAAGTAATTTTCATTTCACTAAAAAAATGAGAAAAACATAATACACCAAAAATGTTCAAAAACACAGATAAAATAAAATCCAACACTTTTATCTAAATAGTGGGTTTTATACAATTGTATTCTCATAAAGGATCATTTTCATGCCATCAAATGGGTGAGATTAACTCATATATCCAAACCTACCAAGGGTTTCCTCAATAACTGGTTGATTTTTCATAGTCACCATCAAATAATTAATAAACATAGTCATGCATGAAATAACTATAATTTTGAATGACAAAAGAGTTTTGAGAGGGAGCTTTCCTATCCTAAAACACATTTTCCTCTCAAGATTGTTAAAACCCTAAATTTCATAAATATAACATTGTATAATTTTAAATATACAAACTTAATTTTTTATACCTAATATAAATGGTTGAGTCCCTTATTATCTTTCTTTGTGGTTTCCCTGTTATTATTTTCCTTTATACTTATTCTTCAACCCAAAATGTTGTCTACCAACATAACCACCACCAAAAACCAACCCCCATGCCTTTTATAGCATGGGTTTCAACCCTATTTTCCCCATGTTTTTGCTTGTTCCAATTGAACAATGCATTCAATATCATGATTTTAGGGATGCATAGTTAAAATCATAGTCATCCTTTATTTTCTCTACATTACACTTATCCCACAACTAGTATAACTAAATTTTACATGATTTCCCAACCATCACAATATAATTCTCATGTTCTATTTACCACAACTACATATTTTCCTCATCATGACAAAACATGAAACCCTAATCAAAATTATTAGGTTATTTCATGTATGTCAAATAATATCCATCACAATGTCCTAATAATAGTGCACAACAATAATTCATTAATATTTTACATGCAAATCATGCATCAAAAAATAATATTATTATGTTTTAAAGGTCCTTAATGATTTTATCAAAATCCAACATATTTGTAATTCAAACCTTAAACAAGGTTCATTATTACATATTATATTATCTAATGCCAATTTTTCCAAGTTGTAATCATTACATAGTGATTTAAAATAACAATTCCATGTCTAAATGCATACCAAGTCACTAAAATTAATGATAAGCAAGTCCAATGCATACAAACACAACAATGATGCAAATTAATTTAAAAATAAGAGAGGGCATCCAAAATTTAAATCAATGAAGATCAAGAAGATAAATTATTTATGTACCAATGACAACTTTATATGCCACAAAACATAAAGCACAGTACTAATATAACTCAACATAAATCAGAAATAAAAATAATAAACATATTAGATCTCATTCTTCTATTTTCCTTGTAACCTCATTTAATTGTATGAATTGAAGTATTTGTCTAATCGAAATGTCCAAGCCCAAACCTATCCCATACTAAGTTATCACATTAAATCATAAACATGACATCACCATAAATAATTTGATATAATGTAATAAAATCAAATATAGATAATAAATTATAACAATTAAGAACTTGTCTATCATAACATAATAAATACTAATAATGAAATAGAATAATATATCAACGTCTCAAAATCTCAATATAATGTCAAACTAAAAAATAGTATATGAAAGTAGAAATAAGTTTGAATGGATATTACAAGATCTAGAGTTGTCAACACATTTTATGGTCATACATATGATACTCTTGGGCATATAATACTGCCTTTATAAGTGGTACCTCTCATAGTGTCCACCCCATTCCTAGTTATACCAAGTGTAGGATTATTTGTGCTACTAATATGCCCTTGGATATAAAATATTAAATAATTAATTTTTAAAATTAAAATACCAATTTAATAAGTATGCATGAATTTGTGAAAAAATACATGGGAGGCAATGAAAGGGTGAACTTGAGATTGATAGACATTGTCTGAATGGAAGACACACATGAAAAAACTCTCCATAACTTTAAAAAACATCAGGACATTGTCAAGAGATGGTTCAAAAAGGAATCAAAATTGAATTATTTTAGAATATTTGAGTTTCCCATGTTGTACAATAAGGATCATGAGAAGAAATGAGAATATTCCAAGTGATACCCTCTTTGTATTAGTCCTTATCAAAATTTTGAGATTTTGGGATGCAACACCTTCAAGAAGAAGGATTTATAATGAAAAATTACCTCTCTACCTATCAATGGATAGTTATTGAAGCATTAATTATTGATTATGCCATCCAAATCCATCTCCAAATGACTATGATTTTTAAGGTCAGTGTAGAATAGAGTTAGTATTGTTTATTTTTATTTATGTGTTTCCATGTTTTACTTGTCATGTTTTTGTTGTTATTATTTCATTTTCTTTTATTCCCTTTTCCCCAATATTTTTTCATTCCCCTATGTTTTGGTGAATATACCCATGAGACAAATAATACAAATATAAAAATTCCCTTGTCTCTCTTTGTAACATTTGGATTAGTCAGGTTATCATCACACTGATATATTGAACACTCTAAAATTGGTTGAAGAAGCAATGGAAATGCTAAAAAATAATATAAAAATTGGAATATTTTATTTTATTTTAAACAACTAATACCAAGAAAAAATGTTTCATATTTTTAGGTATACTTATTTTCAAAATCAACCATTATATTAAGAACAATTCCTTTATGGAAGAGGGGTCAACCTTACACCTAGAAAATATTAAAAATTGCCTTGAGGTATATAGAATAGAAAAGAAGAAGTCTTTTATTGATAATAAACTTATTAAATTAATCCTTAGACCTTGGCTATAGTAATTCTCAACCCTCTTCGATAAAATAAATTAAAAACTAGAGACAAAGGAGAATTATCTTAGGAAAATTAATATTTTTATCCTAATAAAGGATGATTCAAGTAACATCCATCATAGGATTTCCTATCTAGATAGAATTGGATAAAGGCCTAGAGTGGATCTCAAGGTATATATTTTAGAGTTAAGGATGCTTGGATGGAACTTCATTAATTCTAAAGCATCCTAACCCACCCCACCCTCACCCCTTAGGTAATGGATGAATAAAATAAAAAAATCTTTTAGAGGTTCAAATGATGAAGGTTATTCTTATGTTGTAAAAAAACCTAATTGGAAATGGTATATGAACCACTTCACACACATTGACTCATGAAATTAAAGGAACATAGTATGTTATATGTTAAAACTAACTCAAATGTCTCATTTTCTATTTATAAGTATGAAATCATATTTCTTGGTTCATTTAGTGTGTTTAAAATAGAAGTAGAAATTATATATTATAAACACTTATTAGTGTTCCCCCATAGAATATAATTTTTTTATGACCAACATGCCTTATTCATTTTTAGAATTGAGATATCCCCTTTTTTCATGACCTAGAGAATGTTAATTTATTTATTAAAGTATATGGGTGTCAATATGGTCCCTTATAAACTATTGAAAATGTGGTAATTTATAACAACTATCAAATGAATTTTGAGTCAAGTGTGTAATAAAATTTAAAAATTATTGAAATCTTCCAAAATTATTAATAGTAAATTCCAACCTACCTTTTTCATGATTCTCTATATTTTGGGGTTAGATATTTCACATCCAATCTAGAATAAATATTATAAAATGACTTTATTATGTATATTTATATTATGTAGTGTATTATAAAAAGAGACTTATGGATTCATTATGTTGGAAATATTTCCAAATGACATATTGGACACCATATGTGTGTCCATATTTAGGGTCTAAAATATAGATAATGAAGAAATGCTTTGAGATTAAACAATAAAGATTACATCCACAAATAATAGTGATAATTACTTAAATGTTATAAATAGAGGTATTTGGCCTTATAAACCACTCAATGGAATAAAATATTAATCACCTCAAATTATTAACGAAAAAAACACCTAAATTACCCATTGTGTGTTTCTTTGATTCTTAAAATAATTTATAATAGGGTGCCATGACTCACCAATACCTAAACCATTGTCCCTATTTAGGTTTTCCATTATTTTTTATATCTCAATGGTTTATCATATATTTATTTTATAGTAATCCTCATATATAAATAAAATTTTAGCTTAATCTAAATATATATGGTGATTTGTGATATGTCAGTGCTCTACAAGGGTGGAATTTTTAAGTCTTGTATAATGAATTTCTCCAGCATGTTCTCTGAGTCTTATTTGTAGTGACTTTATTATTTGCCCAATATAGTTAACTCCAAAATAATATGGAACAATGTAGATACATTTTTGTGTTATAGGATCCACATAATATTTCAAAAATATAAATATGCTCTAAGCATGTTTTGAGGTTTAAAAGTCATTTGTATACCCAACTTCCTCAAAATTATAGAATTTTTTTATGATGTGAATTTAACATAAGGGATGGTAACCCTAGGAGAATATGAAATCATAAAATTATATATTTATTTTTGAATGATAATCTTATTAAACAATTTATCAATCTCTCATTTATTATAACCATTTCCATTAACATTTTTTTAGGTAATCTTCTTCGTTTTTAATGTTCTCCAAATCTGATATCTTTAAGGCCCTTGAAACCAAATATTAAATGAAAATATATTTATGGCATGGATGATGGTGTGTTTATTCTTGTATATATAAGTATATGTAGGCATTTTTCCTATAGAATTTATGAGATAAAGTTACATCCTCTATTTTTGATATAGGTACATCAAGGAAGGCTAATTTTTTATTCTTTTGGTTTTCCATAGTAAACTATATTTATCATCATTACCATGGGACCACATAACATTGGTATCATAAAAAAATCTAAGTTGTCCCATGGTAATGATGAACTTGATAAATTATTGTTTCATTTAAATAGGAGGTTTAACCAAATACAATTTACTATGGAAAAAGATGGTAATAACAATTTACCATTCCTTAATATATTTATCTCAAAAAGAGAGGATATAACTTTATCTCATAAATTATATAGGAAAAATATTCACACATACATGTATCTACAAGTATATTCACACCATCATCCATGCCAAAAAAAATTTATCCTTTACTCTATGGCATTAAGGGCGTTAACTATATTGAATTTAGAGAATATTCAAAAATTAAAAGGTTCCTTCAAAAAAGCCTTAATGGAAAATGGTTATAAGAAATGGGAAATTGATAAAGGATTTCATAAGATGATATTTCAAATACATTAGATAATGGTGTGATTTTATATGTTCCTAGGATCACCATCCCCTATGTAAAGTGCATATCATACAAGAAATATATATATATATATATATATATATATTTTGAGGAAGGTGGGTATGCAAATGGCTTTCAAACCTAATAAAATGATTATAACATACTTAGATTTAAAAAAATGTTATGTTAATCATATAACAAAAAAAGGTGTCTACATCATTCCCTATTCTTATGGAGTCCTTTACATTGGGAAATAGGTAGATCTCTACAAAAAAATAAAAGAACATGTTAGAGACATTCATTACACAAGACTAGAAAACTTTGACCTTATAGAAAACTCATATCAAAAAACACCATATCTTTTTAGATGAAGAAAAAAATCATCTAAAGAGGAGTACCAAAAAACAAAGATATTAGAAACCATTGAGATAAAAAAAATACCATGAAACAAAAATAGAGATAATGGGATAGGCATTGGTGAGTCATGGTTCACTAAATAAATTATTTAAAGAATCAAAGAAACTCACTTAGTGGGTAATTTAGGTTTTTTTTCATTAATATTTTGAGGTGTTCAATCTTTTAGTATATTGAGGGGTTGAGAAGGGTAAATACCTCTATTTTTCACAATCAAGTCTTATCATTTTTATTAATCAATGGAGTCTTTAATATTTATTCACAAAGAACTTCTTCATTATCTATATTTTAGACCCTGAAGATGGACACACATATGGTTTTTGAAATGTCAATTCAAACTATTTCGAATATGATAAATCAAAATGTTTATTTTTCGTATAAAATGATTTTATATTTATCTTTCAATTTTCCTCATAACACTTTAATTTCCTTTTTACCTAGTATTTTGGTAACTTTACAACTTTACTTTGATTGATTCATTCAGTTATCTGCTTGACTATTTAATGTGTGTTATTTTTCCTAAAATCCACACATTTCCCACTCACATTCTACACAAATTTTTAGACCACAAAACTATGATCGAATCAGATCATGCCACATGGCATCTCCTCACATATTCACACAACATAGTTCATTAGATGACCTACATATGTACTAGAGCATTAAAATAATATGATCCAATTTATTTTTACATGTGGCATGTATTCAAACTCTTTTACCTCTTATCCCAATCAAAATCTAGCACAAAGTTTAAAATGTCATGATCTTGTGAGCCAATCACAACACAACACATGTCACCTTCTTTCTTCCTTGTATCTCATTTTTACTTAGATTTACAGTCATATTAAGGAATATGAATCCTAAATTAATCAATTATACACATGTCACACATTTATAATAATTCACTAAGGTTGACTAAGCTCAAATTAGGCCTACCTAGTAAGCATAAATAATACACATGGAACGCTGATGGCATCCCACTAAAGTTAGTAAAATCTAAATAAAATAAATGGTGTAAAGGAAAATGGATTAAAATTAATATATATCACCCTATATTTAATTCCAAATTAATAGCCATTCTATTATAGTGATTTAAATATTTGATCCAATCTATAAATTTTGAATTACCAATTAAATTACCCAAAACCTTAATTGTTCTACAATTCCTCTAAAAAAGACTACATCCTTATAAAATAGAGATAAAGTGATAAATAAGTCATATAATATAATTTTAATTTCAAAAATCCATGGTAGGTTATATCTTCACATATGGGACATGTCAGGTCTTCTTAGATGTCATGTTTTTTCATGGAACCCTAACCCAAAAGTTCTAGAACTATAGTACACTTCATAATGAAAACTCTAGATCCATGCATTTTAAATGAAATATATCCCCAAGGAGGAATATTCCATTTATTTGGGTGATCTAATTATAATGAGATAGACAATACTTCACTTAATTATTGATAAACCTATGGTAATGCCCTACATAGACTTATTCTATGGTATATTTTTTAAAGCTTAGCACTCGAATAATTGCATATATCATTCAATGAATAGAATAAGATTTAATTTATGGATATAATGGATTTTAAGTGATATTATAAAATTACCCCATTATCCACCAATTATATTCATGAAGTTGTCTATTTTTGTCTATCTAATAAAAATATTTAAGAGGTTATAAAAGGCTAGGTAGAAGACACTAACCACTAGGTCAACAAAGAAGAGGTAGATAGAATTCATATCCACCACTTCAGGCCAAGTGTTCAAATAGATATTACACTAATTAATATGTTATCTAGTTCCCAATACATGGCCCATGTTAACAATACTTGGGTCCCTCTCCTATTGATGATCTTCACTAAAAAACAAG